>CM067370.1:147028790-147608790 GCA_034401795.1 Chaetoderma sp. LZ-2023a
CCACTAGTGTAGCGGTGGGGGGTTGGGGTCAACCTCCAGAGCATATAATTATTAAATCAACATATTTTCAATTATTAAATCAACAGATTTTCAAAATGGTGCTCAACAAGTTGTATCAACACTATGGAATCATCTAGACCAGCAGTAGCTGATTTCCTCTCTGTTACCTGTATGATACTCATAACGTTCAGCCTAACTCTATAACTGGATATAAGTCAGCTTTAATGACTATTATATCTTGCTTGGCTAATAGGGAAATTAATGACTTGTCTGGTTTAAGGCCTTTAGTTAAAGGCATGGTTAACTTAAGACTGAGGAATCCTCCTGTGATTCCATCTTGGAGTTTGTTACTTGTATTACAAGTCATTGCTGATATCCCCTTTGAACCACTAAGTGCTATTTCAGTGAAATTGTTAACAGTTAAGACTGTATTTTTAATTGCTGCAGCTTCAGCCAGATGAAGAAGTGAAATTCACGCTTTGTCAGGTAAGCCAGACTGCTTTGTTGTTACAGTGGAAGGCCTTAGACTTTACCTAGACATAATTTTATGGGTCAGAACCAGTCTTTGAAATACCCTGGTCAGCCTATTATTTTGCCTGTCATAACAAGATTTGATCCTAACTCATAGATCTGGTGTCCAGTCCATGCATTGCTCTGACACAAATAATGTATGGAAGAATGGCGGATGGCCCCCAGTTTTCTATAGCTATCCTAGATTGAACCCCATGGCAAGGCTTCCAGAGATACCATTGCGGATTGTGGAATGTATACTATTTTGCCACAAATCTGCGACTGGTAGGCAGTAGATTTGGCCAACGCTCACACAGTGTTCGTGATGTATGGGCTGCCATGGTTCTATTCAATGGAGTTTTGTGGAGGACATTATGACAGTGTTTTACCGACCATTACCTTCATGACACAAATAACGCTCTTGCTTTAGGGATTTTGAAACATTAAAATTTTTAAATATTGTAAATAAAGGCCAGTGACCACATGTGTTACACTTGTGACCAAAGGGCACTCACACAAATGTGCAACACATTTGATCATAGGCATGAAGGATGTTTTCAGTCATCATACAAGGTTATCCCGATATTTGTATTGTTCCATTTTGTCAATTATTAGTAATTTATGTAACTAATCTGACTGATGGTTCTTGCTTTATATTGGTCTTACATCCAGGGTATTCGAATACGAAGCCCATTCATTCGATATCCTATAGTACTTTGGCACTAGTTCAGAGAGCGTTTAGTTCATCGATGCATTTATCTCTCCCTTCTATTAATAAGAAGATGGAGGGGAGAACATTTTGCGAAGCAGTTATCTCATCCTCATCGGCCAAACAGCTGATAGCTTCTTTTTTTTAATTGAACTTAATTTTTTTAGTGAACTTATTCACTTCCTGTTTATTTTTTAGCAGCCTCAGATGCTTTTGTGCCGCCAAAAACAAAAGAACTTTTTCAGGAAAACAGCTGGTCTGATGACCACACCTCCCTCCCTTGGAATTCTCTAACAAATTCTGGGTATATCATGAGTCTTCGTGATGGTAAGTATACGCTTGAAGTGAAATAAACAAAATCTAGAATTTCATCTCTCATTAAAAAGAAATCCCAGATTTCATTTAATTTCATGGAGATAAATTTTACTGCTCAAATATGACTGATTATTCTGTAAATGGTTTGACTTAATAACATTGCAGCAAGATCCTTAGTATTTTCAAAATAGTCCACATCTTTTAGCTTTCCTGAGCCCAGGCTTCTGGTAACTCTGGACTGAATTTGAGGTGGAATATTCTTGCTCAATCAGAATTAACAAATCTCTTAATCAGTCAAATGTATATAATACACTGAATCTTTGCTCAAATCGTATTCTTATTTTTGCCCATTTTATTGCAGGACTGGATAGTCATGTTGTCTACCCTAATGGCATTTCCTGTACGATGCCAGAAGAGTGCCAGCAACAGATTGTTCACTGTATCCCGGGATTAGAGAAAGCCAAATTTGTCAGACCAGGTACAATGGCAGCATGTTAGTGACAGGGGTGTGTGCACCAGGCAATGGCTTGGTGGTGCCACTCCCTCAGCGATTCTTTGTATAGCTTATGTACCTGTATTAACACTTTGACACTCATACTGCAGTCGTCTTGAGAAATGTTCATTGTTAGTTCACCTGGCCAGAATGGCCAAGTGAGCTTATGCCATGCCGACCATCTGTCGTCCATCCGTCCCGTGTCCATCAATAAACTTTTGCTTAAAAACGCTACTCCTCATTAACCGTCTGGAGGATTTCAAACCTACTTTGGCTGGAAGGAGCCTATTGCGGTAGGCTTCAGAACTTATGTACAGAATTTTGATTGCTCAATTTTTGTGGGGAAAATCTGAGCTTTTATGAAAATTTTATCAGAAATTGTCAAAACACTATGTGCGGATTATAACCTAATTTGGCTGGAGGGACCTTATGGGTCTAGGCTTCAGAACCTGTATACAGAATTTTGATTGCTCAATTTCTTGGGTAAAAATCTTAGATTTTATGAAAGATTTATCAGAAATTGTCAAAATACTACTCCTCATTAACCGGATTTCAACCTAATTTTGCTGGACAGACTTTATTGGGGTACTCTTCAGAACTTGTGAACAGAATTTTGATCGTTAAATTTTTTTGCTCAAAATCTTAGATTTTATTAAAAATCTACTGGAAATTGGGAAAACGCTACTCCTCATTAACTGCTAAGCAGATTTCAACCTAATATGTCTGGAAAGACATTACTGGGCTAGGCTTCAGAACATGTATACAGAATTTTGATTAGTCAAGTTGTTTGGCGGCCATCATCAATTTTCCTTAAAACGATGGGAAATCATTTAATACACTACTAATTAACTGCTTGGGCAATTTCAACCAGACTTGGCTGAAAGGACCCTAGGGTGGTAGACTTCAGAACTTATATACAAAATTGTAATTGGTCAATTTTTCCGGTGGCCATCTTGGATTTTCGGAAAATGTTCTAAATTATTTAAATACCTACTCATTAACCGCTTGACCGATTTTAACCAAACCTGGCTGGAAGGACCCTATGCGGGTAGGCTTAAGAACTTGTATACACAATTTTAATTGATCAATTTTTATGCTGACCATCTTGTTTAATGTAAATAACCATGGATAATGAAATTTGCCCTGTAGGTGGGGCTTAGAATACACCTTCCGTATCCTCTGCGTGTCGTAAGAGGCGACTAAAGGAGGTAAGGGTGAGGTAACCCTGACAGAAACCTCGAGTGCTGAAGACGGAGGTTCCAGGCCGCACGGCGCACTCTAATAAACCATGGATCCATGCACTTAACGCTTATGATCATGTCGATAGTCACTTACAGGACTGGCGGTATGATCAGCGAACGAAAAGAAGAAGAAGATGGATAATGAAATGCAAATGTTTCAAATGCTAATGGTCCAGGCGAGCGTCACATGCTCTTGGGCCTCTTGTTACTATTTAACCGGCAAGCGATAAATTAAAAAAAAATAGTCTTCTTGGTATGCAAATGGATATTTTCTTTGAGAAAATTTGTATTTTTTCTTGAACAAATTCGAGGTTTAAACGGTTAAACCGTATCACCATGATGTCAGAAATCTCATTATAATCAGCCAGTAGAACGGGAAAGATTGCTGTACAGTTTTAACTCAATGCTCCCAGACTTAAGTCCAAGTAATCTGTTAGGATCAAACAATTCAATTGTATTAGCATTACAGGTTGAACCTCTCATAATTCACAGCTCATATAACTTGAATATTGTTCTTGGGACAATTATTTTAGACATAGTGGAATATTTCCTTGCCCATACCTGCCAGTAATGGCCGAATGACTCAGGATCATACCTACCACAATTTGTTAACACTGCAGTAATGCAAAACTTTCCCTCTATGTTAATCCGACTTATCTACCTTATTTAGTACATCACCAGTACATAGGTCGAAGTTACTTTAAGAGGATTGGCAATGTACCCAGCTCTTTACTGTCCACAATCTGTTCTCAAAATTGTGATTAATTAATTGTAGCAATGATATCATACTTCATTCCTTCCATTTGTTTGGCAACAAAAGCTCATCTTTCCCAGGGATCTATATTGACTCAAGCTCTGGGCCCTGGCATCATCAGATGAACATCATATAGTCAGGCCACATTCAGATAGACATATAGACAAACAAAATTAGCAATTACACGAGACCTCACTTGTGCAGAAGATACAATCATGTAAACAATAGTGGTTTGTATAAAGAGATTGGAATAATAAACAGATACTGGCAGAAACTATTATGATATGCTAATTACAGCATGTAATATCTTCGGCCATGCATATATTCAATCATGTAGTCTGGTTGCCAGATGCTAATTTGGACCAATGTTTTAGGGTCCTCCCAAAGTACTTTTTGCTGTTTTCAGCTCACCTGGCCAGAATGACCAAGTGAGCTTATGGGTTGGCAACAGTCCATTGTCCGTCTCTCTTGCCATCCATCCATCCATCGTACGGCATCCATCAACTTTTGCTTAAAAATGCTACTCCTCATTAACCACTTGGCAAATTTCAAGCTAATTTGTCTGGAAGGACCCTATGGGGGTAGGCTTCAGAACATGTATACATAATTTAGATTGTTCAATTTTTTCAGTGGACATCTTGAATTTTCCGAAAAATGGGAAATCGATTAAAACGCTACTCCTCATTAACTGCTTGAGCAAGTTCAAACAGACTTAGCTGGGAGGATACTAGACTGGTATGTTTCATAACTTGTATACAGAATTTTGACCGGTAAATTTTTCCAGCGGGCATCTTGGATTTTCTGAAAATCTCTGGAAATCACTTTAAAGCCTAATCTTCGATAACCACTGGGCCGATTTCAATCAAACTTGGATGGGAGAACCCTATGGGGGTGGGCTTCAGAACATGTATACACAATTTTGATTGTTAATTTTTTCCGCCGGACATCTTGAATTTTCCAAATAATGGCGGGAAATTGTTTAAAACGCTACTCCTCATTGACTGCTGGATGAAAGAACCCTAGTGTAGTATGCGTCAGAACTTGTATACATAATTTTGATCGGTCCATTTTCCGGCAATCATCTTGAATTTTCCAGAAAATTGCGGGAAATTGTTTAAAGCACTACTCATAACTGCTTGAGCAATTTCAACCAGGCTTGGATGGAAGGATACTCAGCTGGTAGGTTTCAGAACTTGTATACAGAATTTTGATTGGCCAATATTTCCGGCGACCATCTTAGTTTTTCTGGAAATTTTGGGAAATCAGTTAAAAGGCTACTCCTCATTAACCGTTTGGCCGATTTCACCCAAACTCGGCTGGAAGACCATAAAGTGGTATGCTTCAGCGCCTTTTTACAGAATTGTGATAGATCAATTTGCTCGGTGGCCATATGAAAATCATCTACTCATTAACTGCTTGACCGATTTCAACCAAACTCAGCTGGAATACCCCTAGGCCACTACCGTTCAGAACTTGCATACAAAATTTTGACGGCTTGATTTTTATGGTGCCCATTTTGAATTTTCCGAAAAATGGGAGTTCGTATAAAATACTAATTAATCGCTTGGTTAATTTGGTTGGAAGGATCCTATTGTCAAAGTCTCTAGAAATTCTATTCAGAATTTTGATAGGTCAATGTTTTGGCAACAATCGCTGATTTTCCGAAATCATTTAAAAACCATACTTCTTCAATCAATAGCCCGATTTCAATAAAACCTGGGTGGAACGATCCTATGACGGTAGGCTTCGACATATTAAATGAAAATCTTGATTGGTCAATTGTTTGGTGGCCATCTTGGATTTTCCGAAAATCATCCATCATATCTATTTAAATGGAAATGGTTTAAATGCCAATGGGCCAGGTGAGCACCACAGGCCCTTGGGCCTCTTGTTATAATTTTATTTGCTGATCATAAATCAGCCTGGTGCTACTTTGAGGATTTTGACGAAATATTTTTACGTTTTACGTGCATTTTAGCATGGCACCGTCGCTTATCCTTTTTTAAGCTGTGCAAAAAGGCATATTTCTTTAGACCTATGGCATATTGCATTTCAAAATAACTGGAAGTGTACCTACAACCCAGATTTGTTATTTACTCATAGATTGGAAATTCAGGGAAGAAACATGTTAGGCATAAAGAATATTTTTATATATAAAATATCACTCATACCAGTTTGGAAATATTTTCTGTGGGTCTTCAACTCACACAAAATTGGATATATAGAATACACCTACCCAGGACTCCATCTAGTTTTTACATCAGTCTTTTACCTTTCTATCCCTCAGTAGGATCCCTCATCTTGAGGAAGCCCATTTATGTGTGAAGGTTGTCGCAATAAATAAAGTTAGTCTTTTTTATCTTAGTTAATCTTTTTTATTGTATCAAGTCTAACACGACTCCTTTCTCTAGTTCAGTAGGAAAGTGGATCTATTTCTTGGACTAGTGATATGTCTATCTCTGTTATTTCTTATCTTTGACATGGAGCTGTTTCTTTTGCTTTATCTGTTCAAGCCTATTTTTAATCTTTTAAATTCTAACTCTCCTAAAGGCATTAAATAGATTCTTCAACTTGGCATGTTTGGGTCATTGCCCTATCATGGATTGTGGAACATGTTTCTTCCTTTCGCCCATTCACCTGGTTTCAGTCCTTTGTCTTTATCTAAATAATCAATACTCTATCATGGGTGGGGGTGGAGTGAAGTGGGGTGTATAGCTAGCCTCATAGGTAGTAGATTTCCTACATATAAGATAGAGGTACAATCAACTTAGACTTTGAATCCACCCCTCTTTCTATCAACCCACGTTGGACTCCTGTGCCATTAGTCCTATTTTTACTACAGGCATTCGGATTATAAATTTCTACTCTTATCAAAAAGGAAACAGTGGAGGAATGGCAAAAAGGCCCCAAATTAAAAAAATTAGGAGGTGCTGACTGATCATCATTTTAAAGGGTTTCAGCTTTTATTTTCAACCACATGTATTTATCCGTTTACGACAAATTCCAGAAAGATTTTGCACATCATTTTCTTTATGATATAAGGCTAATTCTGTTGCATATTTTGAAGTTATTTTGAATGGAACCCATTGCTGCTTTATTTCTAATATTGTACTGTTTTTTTCCTGTATCGTTGCCTCAGAAAAGGAATTCATCTGTGAAAGAATTGATATGGACATGATGGAGATAATTTGGTCAGTAATCACTGGTCTCGACTGGGACAAGGGACAGTGGCTTCTGGTGTTTCCATACATGTATACAGAAATGATCTTCTCTGGATCCGGTTCTTTTATCAACGTCATGACCAGTTTGGAAATCCTCTTGCTTGGCAGATTTGTTAGTTGTGTTAAAATTTGAGCCAAATGGAATCAGTTTCGCGTAGGAAGATCAAGTCTTTCCCTTCATCCTGATCCCATCCACTGCATTTTCATCCGCTTGGTGTCATCAGTATCAATTCTTCATCATCGTTTGATCTGGCTGCAGGTCCTTTTAGATGTCTTGTTCTGTCTCGACCAGGATAAGGGACAGTGGCTTCTGGTATTTCCATACATGTATACAGAATTGATCTTCTCTGGATCCTGTTCTTTTATCAATGTCATGGCCAGTTTGGAAATCCTCTTGCTTGGCAGATTTCATAGTTGTGTTAAAATTTGAGCCAAATGGAATCAGTTTCGCGTACGAAGATCAAGCCTTTCCCTTCATCCTGATCGCATCCACTGCATTTTCATCCGCTTGGTGTCATCAGTATCAATTCTTCATCATGTTGCTGGGACTATTTTTCCCATAAGATAATGTTGGATTCAATATCAAGCATAATGTATTTTCTTCTCCAGAATTCATTGGTTCTTTAATGTTCTTCCTCAGATTTTTTCCCACGTCATGGTCAGTTCGAAAATCTCTCAGACATATCGTTTTAGGAGAGACCTGTCATTTCAATTTGTCAAATCCTTCCTTTCTACTAAAAGTAGGTGGGGTGGGGGATCGCTATAGAATTCCCTCTCAGTCTTAGATCTATGGAATTGGATAGAGTAGTCTTATTGGCGCTTCAATATTCTGGAATATCGGAGAGTGAATAGATATCCTCTTATTGACAAGCCACCTATCTGCTCATGCAGTCAGTTCCATAATAGTGACTTACATTAATAAGCAGGGAGGGTCAAAGTTATCATCATATTTTGTCTGGAGTCTTGGTCCTTCTCCAGCTTTGTAGATACCAGGAAATCTATCAGCCTCTCATATTCCATTGTGGCTCATTTATCACATCCCAGTAAGTTTCTACACAGATTAGTGTCAAGATCTGATGTTAATATTCTTCCTCTAGAGTAAACTCTGGCAGTAGATGCTCTGACCCACATATTCTGTTTATATCTTCAAATTAACTCTCTAGTTCCAATTGTCTTTAAGAAGTTTTGTCAGTGGAATGTATTATCCCCTTATTCACTCCAGCTTGGCCCAATCGGAGTTGACCAGTGGATCTCATCGTCCTCTTTGCTGAAATCCAAAGGGCTTTTCCCAATTTTGCGGATTTTCTATCTCATTTAAGAGCAGTTTTCTTTTCATCATTCCACAAATCTTCAGAGTGTACATTTGGTAGTTTTCAAGAGACATGTTTCTCAGAAATAGATTTTTTGTCTGAACTTGTGTGTTGCAATGGCGCTATCGTTTTGCCCTGTTATGGCTAATCTGCTGGCCAGCAAATGTGACAGATTTGAAGTTTTTCCACAAACTTCTTACATTATATTAGCAGTCAGCTACACAACAGCGATGTGTATCTCATGTTTGGCAGATAATAGAAATACAACATAAAAGTTGCTACAATAATAGACGGCTGCTGGGTGTGCAAGCAGGCATCACCAACTAAATGAACATACATGTCTTCCATCACAGATTCTTATACTGACTGTGACGGATAACAATGTTCAGCTGATAAATATCATTTGCCAACATTTGAAGGAACTTCAACACCTAACTCCTCCAAATGGAAACACACTTGTTGTAACAGGCAGTGAGCTTGTTCCAATAGAGATTGGGGAGTGGCACCACACAGGAAAGTCATGATCTACAAAATATGTTGATCTAAACCAAAAATTTAGCAGTAAAAAATAGAGTTATATACCAAGCTCAAAGTGACCTTGAATGTTGACCTCACCATCACTGCACTACATCCGCTTGATATAAGGAAGCAGGTGTCCAAGTTTAGTCTCAACAAGGTAAACCAATACTTAGATATATTAAGACACTATGTTGAGCTAGGCCAAAAACTTAGCCATAAAAAATAAGAGTTTTATACCAAAGTCAGAGTAACCTTGAACTTTGACTTCATGCCCTCAATATCATTGTTCTCAATCCCATTCATATAAGGAAGCATGTGCCCAAGTTTAGTCCCAATAGGGTGAAGTCATGCCGGGATATAAGACAATATGTTGATCTAAACCAAAAACATCATTGCGCTACATCCCCTTGATATAAGGAAGCATGTGGCAGAGTTTAACACAATAAAAATACTAAGCCACTCAATTCACTGTTTGCTATAAGCCACCTGACTTAGATATCTCAGAAAATTTTAACCTATTCATTCCCATGGCGTGTGGGTTCCCTACTAAACAAGGTTAGCAGAAATACATCTGTCCATTGGGTATTCTTGATAGTATCTCTTTAACTCTAAAGCAGTCATTTCTCTAGGAAACCGGTATATAAGGAAGCATGTGGTGAAGTTTTCTCTCAATAGGGTGAACCGATCCTGAGATATAAGACAGTATGTTGAGCTAAACAAAAAACTTAACCGTGAAAAGTACAGAGTGATCTTGAACTTTGATCTCATGACCTCACCATCACTGCACTACATCCAATAAACAATGTCGATATAATAGCTCAACCGAGATTGGACGCCGACAAACTAACAAACAGACAGACAGACGGCATAATGGAACCCATCGACCAGATATGAGACAAGGAAATGTATTTCTAAAATCGTTTGAATAATCTGACTGGTTGATTTAATGAGTCAGTCATAGCAGTACAACATTGCAAAAAATACATTTTATTTGCTTCCAAATAGTTCTCTTTGTCGATAAGAAGTTACCCCTCTTGAGATTTCTAAGCATAAAATTTAGTACAGTATAAATATATTCCAAAATATGGAGCTAACCCCAGTGGAAGAATTTCGACAATCCTATGTAACATATTTTTAATATGATATGCCAAGAAATACAATTTATGCCGTAAGGGGGTCTGTCTGTTATTAAAATGTTGCGCAATGTTCAGTATTTTTGTTATTATGCTGATTGTGTTTGTTCCCTTATGAGAGCTCTCAGTTCTAGGGACACTTCCAGTCATTTTGATATGCGATATGACATAGGTTTAAAGAAATATAATGTTTTGCACAGCTAAAAAAAGGACAAATGAGAGTGCCATTTTAAAACGGTCATACAAATTTTCTTCCCGCTTCTCAAGGTGTAATCCGGCTGATTTCTGATCAGCATATGACATAGTAATAAAAACAGCAAAAGCATTTTGGGAGTACCTTAAAACATGGTTCTTCAAACTGTAGCTGGACTAATGTAACCAGCAATCACCATTCCTACACTGCTCCACTAAACTGAGACCATGGTCTATCTGTGGTCACCATAGGAGTTTGACAACTGGTTGCGCTTTGGATAAGACTGGGTGGTTTGGGGTGAACAAAAACTGGTGATGGTCTCAGCGACTAAAATGTTTTTGACAAAATGGTTTTAACTAAATACTGGTTACAAAGGGCAGAATGATTGAAAATTGAATGAACTATGACAGTGTGGGTGTGTGTTTTCCTTAGCTATGAGACATGTGATGGTCTGATAAGTGATGCAGGATAAATACCATAAAAGTAGATCGGTTGTTCACTTTGGCAATGCCCGTTTCAGATAAACTAAACAGTTAACGTTTTAATGGTGAAATTTGTTCAAGAAAATTTAAATTTTCTCATAGAAAATGTCAATTTGTAGACTAAGAGAAGACTATTTTTTTTACAAATTTACAACTGAACTGACTGGCTCGGTTACTGAGCAAGTCATTCCAGTGGTAAATTTAAAAAACCCAACTTTGTCTGGAAATTGACATTTATCAAGACCACTTAAAAGCCGAGTTGGGGTGGCTTGACCAATAAAGAGTTAACATAGGTAAAGTATGGATCATGATATGTAACAAAATTAACATGCTGAGCTTGCTGTGTACTGAAAATTTTGACTTACAATTCACCATTCCAGAGTACCCACCCATTCTATGACATCATAATGAACTGCGTAATGTGTACAATGACATCATAATGAATGACGTCGATAAGTACATCACGAACGCATATTTGAAGACGGTCTATGCATTGTTGTACAAATTGTTTGCTTTTACTATTTAATAAATATTCTGTTGAATATTTTGAAACTAATTTGACTGGGCGCTGTTGCTGCCATAGGCAGCAACAGCACCCAGTCAAATTAGTTACGAGGTGTGGGTGGAGCTTAGCTAGTGATGGGCGGGGCATAGCTAAAAATGGAAAGGTCCATTGCATTAGGTAACTTATTTTTCATTAACTTAATATCAGTCATGTGAAATTTTAACAACGGTTTACTCTGACCATGGTTCTGTTTCACAAAACATAGTCTATCATGGTTGTATGATCATGATAGTTCACTACCCAAGGTACGTGAAATACTATACAAAACCCATGGTTGTTAATGATCTTCTGCTTGTCATATTGTCAGAGATGGATTGTAGGGTCGCATGTAGATGTTGGAATAAAATATTCTTGATCATAATTGTGTGATGACAATGGCAATGGGGATTGTTTGAGTGTAAGCTTTAAGATGATGATGGAAATATGTTTGAGGTGTTCTGGTCATCTGGGGTTTGCTCCACTCGATTGGCCAGGAATTTGCTCATTAACCTTTTACCACACCTTTACTCTTTAGCCCTTTAACACTCATATCAGCCAAAAATGTCTTCTGCAGTGGTCTTGAGAAATGTCCATTTGCATACCCGGAGAAGACTATTTTAGAAAATTTACCACTGGAATAACTGGCTCGATAACCGAGCCAGTCATTCCAGCGGTAAATTTTCAGTGGTAAATTTTCAAAATTGTTGGTTTCCAAATTAAATTAATTTTAAAATATTCGACGGAATAAGTTTTGTGTTCGTAAATAATTAAATTTTTCAGGGATTGGTCAGTGAGAGGGTTAACCTGGAAAACCGGATTATGAAAATTTTGTTAAGAATGCTTACATTTACCTGCACAAGGTTATCACTAAATTCAGTTCACTGCAGCGCTCCGCAAGAAATTGTGTGCTTATAAACATTCTAACTTATCCAAACTAAAGCTGGATTCAGTTTGATTGGCTAATCGAGTTTGATAGTTGACTCATCATTGGACAGTGGACTTAGTCCAATAATTTAGTTGACAGTCTAGCTTTAGTAAATAACATCTATCAACATTTAATTAAACATAAACAGATTTAGTCATGTTGCATAATTGTACATAATGGCAAGAAGGGTCTTTCAGGAGAACTTTTGACATTCTATTTTCTGCATAATGTCCTGGGGTAATATTTATAAATTGACAGCTTTTAAAGCACAATGAATACGTAATCTGCAAGAAGTTTAATGAAACTGAGAACGTATAAGTCTCATACTAAAAGAAAGCCAAAGTTGATATTACCAGTAACCCTGTAACACTCAAGCCAGCCAAAAATGGCCTCTGCACTGGTCTTGACAAATGTCCATTTGCAGACAAGAGAAGTTTATTTTTTGGAAATTTACCATCATTCCAGCGGTAAATATTCCAAAAATAGTTTTCTCTTGGCCTGCAAATGGATATTTTCTATGAGAAAATTTAAATTTCTTGAAGAATGTTGGGGGAGGGGGGGGGGCTAATGGGTTAATATGCCACTCTTTGAACAATAGGAAGATAACGCTTTGTGTATGGTAACATCAGACCATTTGCAGGATGATGAAATCTAGAAATAATACAGGTTACATTTACATGTACATTTATTGCAAAATGATATTTTACTAAAGTCCTACAAAATTATTAGTAACAGATGAGAAATATCAAGGTTACCCGCATTTATGTAATAAAATGGACAATGTATCGCATAAACCATATATTAGTAAAGCACTAACCTGTTTAATTAATAATATTAGATGTGTGCAGGAGAGACTCGGGAGTGAAAGACTTGTAAGTACCATTAAGATGTGGTTATTTCAGATAATATGGAGACAACGTTTAGTATATTGGTAGAGCACAACATTTTGGAGGATGAAAGAAATTTAGTATCCATTAAATGTCAGTGTTGGCAGTGTTTATGTCATAAACTGAAAAATGTTTTTATTACAGTCAAAAAAGTCTCAAAAAAGGCGATAACCCTTTAACAAAATTCATGTACATAAAAAAACCTTTAAGCCATTGCCAATATTCTGTCACATGAATACAAAGTGTACAGTATACTTTGATCATTTCTCTGCTTTTCTCAAGAAAATTAAACATTAAAGTCATAATTACTAACCATTAACAAGCCATTTCATAATCAAAATATTAATTATCAATGATTAATGTCTATATATGACACACGACCTCAAATAAATGTCAATATTTATGTACATGCATATTTCATGCCCCATACTGACTAGGGAAATGGTCAGCTAATGCTGCTGCTGCTGATGTTCATTACAGTAATAGTCATGATAATGATGTGGTGTGCTTGTGTATCATGATAGTGTCTGATTAAAGGTTGTACTAAGAACCTTTACTGTGATATTGGTGCTGACAATCATGGTGATGGCTAGGGGCCTATTCAGATGGGAGTTTTCTTGAAGCATTTATTAAGAAATGCCCACATCACTGTCATATACAGCTGTGTACTAAAACTGCTTCATGAAAGATGACCAGTTATATGCACATTTGTTGATAATTTAATGTGATCTGATATCCTTGAAGTTTCACGCTTCACGTAGCTGCATGCAAATTTAACATTCATCCATTCGAATAGAAGCATGCTTCACATTTTTGTTCATCACGAAAACTACCATCCAAATAGGCCCCATGACTTTTCATGAATCCATTTCCTCAGTCAATCATATGACGTCATAATCAACTAAGTGACGCGTATGATGATGTCATAATCATTACGTATGAATGACTCGATTTAGTCCATCTTAGACGCGTAATAGTCTGTCAGGTTGTATGAAATTGTATGTCTTTACTATTTAATAAACATGCTGTTGAATATTTTGAAACTAATTTGGCTGGTCGCTGTTGCTGCTATAGCAATCACTAACCCTATCCCTAAAGCTGGAAAGGTCCATTAGACACAATGCTGGAATAATGTCTTTGTTGTTTACCTGCTTGTCTTGCCTAGGTTATGGTGTCGAGTATGATTATATGGATCCTCGTCAGTTGAGGACGTCGCTGGAGACATTAACTGTGCAGAACTTGTTCTTCGCTGGACAGATTAATGGCACAACAGGTTATGAAGAGGCAGCAGCTCAGGTAGTCATAGATACAAGCAGTTATTGGCACACCTGCGTAAAGAACCGGGATAGGACTTAGCACGTTTATTACTGTAGTCCCACTTAAAAATGTCTGCTATATACTAGATATTCTCTTCAAACTAATGTTTCTAAAGTAGTAAACTGCACAAGTTGAATGGATGTGCCAACTTTGATCATTCTATTTTCTTGCATTCCCAAGTTATGGTAAAAAAAAAAAAATGTACTCTGGTATGCACTTACTGACCACATGACCTATATATTTGATCTTTTGTTCTTGAACTCCAACTATTTCTAGCCAGAGAAAATTTGAATTGATGTGCCAAATTTGGTAATTATATGGGCTTGCATTTCCGAGTTCTTGGATAACTTTGTAGTCCAGTATGCATTTAATGACCCCCATGAGCAAGATATAATTGACCTTGTGAGCTGAGACCCAAATTATTTCTAGCCCACCACAATTTGAATGAATGTGCCAATTTTGGTCAGTCTACCTTTTTGCATTCACGAGTTATGGTAAGAAATGGTGACTCCTGTGCGCACTTAGTGAACCTATGACCTAGATATTTGACCTTTTGATGTAACCTCTGGCTATTTTTAGTCAGACAAAATATGAATGGATATGCCAAATTCGGAGTTTCTACCTTTTTGCATTCCATGGATATGCTGTTGACAAACAGACAACCAGACAGACATCACCAACTGCAGTACTCGCAATCGTCATCATCAGAATTATTTTTTCTTAACTGTCTGACTGCTGCAAGCCACTAGACAATAATTTCACTGAGCAATAACTCTGGACCTGCTGAATATTTTGAAAACAATTTGACTGAAAGTTGTTGGTGGCTTAGCCACCAACAACTTTCAGTCAAATTGTTTTCAAATTATTCAACATATTCAGAGCGAAACCCCATGGAAAATGCACCGCTAGTGTGCAGAAATTCAGCAGCCAGACAGTTAATATTGGACGACCATTCATAAGTTATATCATTAACTTCTTTCATATTTCTCATCAATTCACTAACATTAGAGACACACAGTCAATTAAAAAGTTCATCTATTGGTCTGCAAATTAATAGATATTTTCTATTCAAAATTGTATTTGTTACTAAATGTTTAATATATAATTTAGATTTATTTATGCCACTTTTAATATTTACAGGGTATTATAGCAGGCATTAATGCTGCTTTGAAGACACAAGGTAAACCGGCAATGACAGTTGATAGGACAGAGGGTTATATCGGCGTTCTCATTGATGACTTGACCACACAAGGAACAAATGAACCATATCGAATGTTCACAAGTCGTTCTGAGTTCCGCCTATCTCTGAGACCGGACAATGCTGACAGCAGACTCACAGAGAAAGGTACAGCGCATGTTGTAATTACATCTATCTCTGAGACCAGACAATGCTGACAACAGTCTCACAGAGAAAGGTATACAGGTTATTATTATGCCTATCTCTGAGACCGGACAAAGCTGACTGAGTTACAGAGAAAGGTATACAGGCTATTAATATGCCTATCTCTGAGACCGGACAAAGCTGACAGACTTACAGAGAAAGGTATACAGGCTATTATTATGCCTATCTCTGAGACCGGACAAAACTGACTGACTTACAGAGAAAGGTATACAGGTTATTATTATGCCTATTCTGAGACCAGACGAAGCTGATAGACTTACAGAGAAAGGTATACCGGTTATTATTATACCTATCTCTGAGACCGGACAAAGCTAACGGACATACATAGAACGGTATACATGTTGTTATTACGCCTATCTGTGAGACCGGATAATGATGACAACACTCACAGAGAAAAAAAGATGTATGGCTTGTTATTACTAAAGCTCAATCATGAAATACTGATATCATAGATTAAAAAATATATAAATAACCAGATCTATTTATTTTTTAATGGCTGTCAAGCACAAGTTAGACATAGGTATTTTTCCACATTATTTCGGGTTTGGTTAAGCCTATAATAAATAAACTTGGCAATGGGGTCGCGTATTGTGTTAAGAATTTGTATGATGACTAAGGTCACTCGGTCAAAGCTCAAGGTCAATGTTATCTTAGTACAAAACTGCTTTTTCAACATTAAGTTATTGTGGACTGCAACTTTGCAGTAATGCCAAAAGAAGGTCACCAGTCAGTATGGTTGATACCTATTATTGACAATGACACCAACAAGTTGTTATTACACCACAAAAACATCCATTACCGTTCAATCACTACTTGCTAAATCAATTATCTGCATTTAGCTACCGGAATAAGATTTTTATGCTTGCAGGCACTCCTCCCCATGCCTATTCCTATAAATATGGACCCTCAACCAGGCTACTGGTTAGGTCCATCTCCAGTATATTAACTGATATAGACTGGCACCAGTCTGTACTCACTCCATAGTGATGCCTGTCACTAAGCGCGCTTGCACATGTGCACTGGAGCACAAATAGGAAGCAGATTCATTTTTCAATTATTCTGCAAGCAGAATAACTGCCTAAATATTATCAGAAAGTTTTTATAGCTTTGTGCTGTGTCAGCTTACTATTGAAGGACATTCTCATGCTAGATATGCCTACTATGAAGTCTATCCTCCAAAAATTATGTTTTTGGAAGTATTTTGTGGTTATATTGAGCTTTATAACTATGTATATAAATGTTACCAGTTTTCGTGGGGTTTTGTTTTCGTGGTAACAACCTTAATATGCCTAAGTCATCATCATCTAAAATAAACCCTCTAAAAGAAAAAATTACTCCAGTGAGCCCTTATTCACTTTCAGTTTAGTGCATTACAAGGAATTACGTTTATTTCCCTATGAAAGATTGTTTTCTTGTCGTTAGGGATTTTTGAATTTTAACTTTTCCGGCCTTTCTTTGAAATGCGTTTGCATGTTTCTAGACTCCTTTTAGTGAAATAATAAGCTGTATGGTTTTTTGTAATCTTTTTTCGTTTTTAAGAGTCTGTTAAAACAACCGATAAATCAAGTGCACGTCCTCAATCTGTGAGCGAGTTCACTCTGTGGAGTATGGAGGACATGTCTCTTTAAAGTGCACTATGTGTACCCCCGATGTGTGGGCTTTGCATAGGGTGGTCTGCGTTCGTATCTAAGGTTTTCTGTAAGGATTATTCATCCTAACAGCACTGCCCTCTGGTCGTTCTTCCCCCACCCCCGTTGCTGTTAAGTATAAGCTGTGTCTTTTGTTAATCTAATGTATCTAAACCATCAGCAATGGCGGGGGGGGGCCCTTCTTCGGCGAATGCTGAAGCCGGTTTGGTTTTGTATGCAAGATTCGAGTCATCTGCATCTCTTCTGATCAAATAAGCTCTTCCGACTTTCGTTTCCGGTTGGGACGTAACTTCTGGTATAGCGGATGTATAAAGAAGAAAAGGCATGACCATCAAGCGCCCGTCCTAAACTCATATGCCAATGTCAAAGAGCAAATAACTAGAGCAAATAAGCTCTCGAAGTCAACTCGAGCTTGTCACCAGGCCAAACCCATGTGAGTCTTGAGGTTGAAAAAGAAGAAAAGGCATGACCCTCAAGCAGTGGTGGCGGCGGTGGAAGCCCCCATCCTAAACTCATATGCCAATGTCAAAGAGCAAAAAATTAGAGCAAATAAGCTCTCTAAGGTGAACTCGAGCAGGTCACCGGGTTAAACCCACATATGTCTTGAGGTTAAAAAAAGAAGAAAAGGCATGACCCACAAGCAGTGGTGGCTGCGGCGGAAGCCCCCGTCCTAAACACATATGCCAATGTTAAAGGCTTGGTCATTCCGGTTGTCAGAAATGTCCACAGATCGCCTGTAGCTAGTGTTCATCAGTTCCGGTCTGACTTCCGGTTTGCGTATTTCCGGTTCCTATGCTTATTCTGTTTTTTTACTGTACATCCGGGTTCAGTTTCCGGTTGTCCTCTTCCAGTTTGCGCATTTCCATTTCCTATTTTCCCACTTGCAGATTCGTACAGCCGGGGATAGGGTCATTACCGGTTTTCATGGTGTTCTATGATTAACTTCCGGTTCTGTCTTCTTTTTTGGGATTTCCGGTAATAGCTCTTACTGAGATTGCAGGTTTGTCTTTCCTACGATCTAGTCATCATCTTGCCTAAGAGTTAGTCTTATTTCAGTAAGTGCTTTTAAAATCGGAATGTTTAATCGCTAAAAATATTAATTCCGAGACATTGCCAGTCTTGAAGTCTCTCTTGGAATTGTAGATATTCAGCATTTATTCTTTTATCAGTGAAACAATTCAATGTAATTAAAGACTCTTCCGACTGGTTGCTGGATGGGTTTTTTGTTGCAGCCGATAAGTCAGTCTGTATTCTACGCATTATCGCTAGATACATAATTTTTAATTTCATCCAACTTTAGATGGCCAGTTGTCTTCGGCCCGTTCAGCCTTTTTTCGCTCTCTTTTTTCCTCTTATGTCGGCAGGTTGACATATTTATTTTAACCAAAGGGAGTTAATTTATTGAAGAAAACCCCTGTTTCTAGCGTAATTCTTAGTCTAATTCTGACAGGCGCTGAAAGGAAAAGATTCAGTAGTGGATTCATAGGGAAGAGAATGGCTCTAAGATTAATGATTACAAGAAGACGCTAATAATAGAGAAATAAGACAAAAAGGGTGAAGGAAGAAGGAATAAAAGCCGAGTTTTTTCTTCTGCGTTGTCACAGTCATGGTTTTAGTGAGTCATTTCGCTTTGATTTTATATCGCCTCTGTCTTTCAGCGTTTTGTTTCGTGATTCAACCCATAGTGTTTCATCATAATCAAGTATCAGTGTTTTGTTTATTTAACATTCAAGCTGTTCCCGGAGATTCATTATCAATCTATCAATCATTCCTTTTATTGGCATATCAAACTCAATGACATCCGTCTTTACAAGATGATAATATTGGTTCTAAGTCTTTAAATATAAATAAGCAAAGATAAGTATAGCTCTCTTCCTTCATCCTCTGCCCCTTCTCCTTCTAAAGTTTTCATCTAGTCATGTTCTCCTTCCGCTCTCTCTTTCAGTCTTCCTCCTCTGGGGTTTTCCCGTATTTCATCTATCAATCATCTCCAGGGATCGTCTGGTCCTGTTCTTTCCTCCTCATCTTCCATTCTTCTTAATTCCTCTCTTCCTCCTTCTTCTTCCTCCTTTGATCATCTTGATCCGATTGTTTCTGTCGTTCTCTCTTTTGAGCTTGAGTTTCAAATTGTTGATTAAGGTCTGGTTTTCTCATTGTTTTCTGTGCTTAGGGGTTCGTTCTTTCATGTCAGTTTTTTTCTCTATTCTTTCAAGGTTTTCCGCTAGTGGCCTGAATCACTTTCCATGTCCTCGGGTCAGGATGTTGTATCAGATCGCATTCCTTCTGATCAATCTTATTCCTTTTCTGATTCTTTACAGTTTTCTTCTCTTCAAGCTTCCAGGAGGCCTTGCTCTCCTCTTTCGATTTGAACTGTTGATTCTATGGCCTCTGGTGACTCTTCTCAACATTTTTCTTCTCCATTTCCTAATCCTTCTAATTCTTCAATTCCCAAGTCGGTCAGGGCTGAGGAGATTTTGTCCAGTCAGGGTCTCTTCGGATGACTGGTCCCTGGCTCACAGGTGGATTGCTTAGACTCTTTCTCTTCCTTTTAAGGACGAGTTTTCTATAGACCTTCCTTCTTTTGTGTCGGCTCTTTCTTCTAATTCTTCTTTCTTGTCTCCTCAGGTCCTTCCACTTGACAATTTGGTCATTAACATGTTAGTTTTCTTTGTGAATGATGTTAATTCTAAGGAATTTTCTCTTACCTCTAAATATGATGCTCCTTTTTAAGATCCCAAAAGAGGATTACTTACGAGTCGCCACCTCTCTCTCTCTCTCTCTCTCTCTCTCTCTCTCTCTCTCTCTCTTTCTCTCTCTCTCTCTCTCTCTCTCTCTCTCTCTCTCCCTCTCTCTCTCTCTCTCGCTCTCTCTCTCTGGATCTTCCTGGGAAGTTCTTTCCTCTCATGTTAAAGATTTATCTAAGGTTAGTCAACCCCCCCCACTCTTAGAGCGAGAGGAAGCCAGGCTTATTTTTACAGACCTAGTTCACTGTCTTGTGGTAGGTCTTCACACAGAGGTTTTTCAAGCTAAGAGAGTGAAGGTGTGGCCTCCGCCTGGCTAGGTCCAACCCTTTCTTCTATTTTATCTCTTCTCTTCCTCTTTTTGGGTCTTTGGATCCGTCGGTCCAGTGCCTTATGCGTACATGAGAGCGTTCAGCCTAGGGTAGGAATTCCTACCATGTCATTAAATCTTAGTAAAATGAAATGATCTCTATTCACTCTGAAACATTTCAAATCTGCATTGATTTTAATTTAACAAGGGGGTATGACATGATTAAATCTCATGATTCTTACTCCCAAGTCAAGATGGAGACCATCTCCCAGATCATTTCCAGTCTAGATCATGGTATGTGGTCGTTTTCCATCAACCAAAATTACGCCTTCTTTCATGTTCTCATTCACCTTTCCTTCAGAAAATTCATGAGATTTGCTTACAAAGATCGAGTTTGGCAGTTTCGCGCCATGCCTTTTGGCCTGACCATGGCTCCTTTTCTTTTTACTCGCCTAGTCTCAGCCGTGGCAGGAATTTTACACCGTCATTCTATCCATCTACACGTTTATATAGACGATTGGTTAGTAAAGCAAAGTCTTCCTCAATTCTCTCAGGAATTCTTCCAGAGGTTTGCAGTCTGGCATGCAACCTAGGGTGGATTTTAAATCTAAAGAAATCAAGCCTAGGTCCCTCTCAAATCTTCACACATCTAGGCGTTTCTTTCAATCTGCCCCAGGGTCTAGTCTTCCGCACAAATCCAAGAATAGAGGCTTTATCAGTGGCAATGGAAATCCTGTCTTCTTTCATGGCCTGAGCAAGATTTCTTATAAGAGTGATAGGTTTGATGGTCAGTATAGAGAATGTTATTCCATGGGTGGCGCTGTTGAGAAGACCCTTCCAAATGTATTTAATGTCCCTTTGGAAGCAGTCGTTCACTCTATTTACCATCAGATTCCCATCAGAGAACACTTGATTCCTCATCTAGATTTTTGGAAAGATCGTTCTCTGCTTCTGATGGGTGTTCGACCGGTAAAGTCCTCCCTTCAGGCGATTATCTTCACAGACGCTTCTCAGGAGGGATGGGGAGTGGTCTGGGACTCCCTGTCAGTTTCCGGTCTTTGGTCCCTGGAGGAGTCGACAGTTCATATCAACATTCTGGAATTGTGTGCTGTCAAGAAGGCTCTCCTTTCATGGTCAGATCTTGTGATAGGTCTCAAAGTCTCGATTCAGTCGGACAATTTGACAGTGGTCTCTTATATCAAGAGGCTGGGGGGGGGGGGGGTGGTACAAGGTCATCCCTCCTTTGTCTAGAAGTGTGGAACCTTCTCTTATGGTGTCGCAAGGATCAAATTCTTCTTGTGTCTTCTCATGTCCCAGGCAGTCTGAATTTTCTTGCGGACCAACTGTCACGTCCCAGCAAATTTGCCCACACTGAGTGGCAGTTAAAGAGGTCGGGTGTCAAAGCGATTTTCAGTCTTATGGATCATCCTCTGGTAGATCTGTTTGTGACATCTCTGAATGCTCAGATCTCTTACATGTCTCCTTTTCCGGACAGTCAAGCCCTGGCGGTGGATGACCTGTCTCAGTCCTGGACAGGAATGTTCGTCTATGCGTTCCCTCCAACGATTTTGATTCCGTTAGTGTTGAAGGTCAAAGAACAAATCCGCGAGATTCTTTTAATAGCTCCTTTTTGGTCAAAGAGGATTTGGTTTGTAGACCTTCTAGATCTCCTGGTAGACTTCCCGCGTCTTCATCCATTCTCCCAGGATTTTCTGTCTCAAGTAAGAGGTTTTTATCTTCATCCAAACCCAGAAATCTTCAGTCTGTGTGTTTGGAGAATATCGGAACTAAAGTCCACGAGAATAAAGTTGCTTCAAGATCTCAAGTAATTATTGATTCTTTCAGACGAGAGTCGACCCGCAGAGTTTACAAGTGTCGACTTAAAAATTTTTTTGGAGAATGGTGTTCAGACCAAGGTCTCATGCCCGATTCGGTTTCTATTTCCCAAGTATTAGACTTTTTAACATATCTCTGATTCCTAACATTTATCAGCTAATGCGGTTAGGGGATATAGATTTTCTCTGACATCTTCTCTTCCTTGCCTTCTGTATGCTGATGTCAAGGACACCCTTTAATAGATTTTATTAGAGGTCTAGGCAATATTTGTCATTCGATAGCTAAGCCTTTACCTTCATGGAACTTGGCTTTGGTTCTTCAAGTGCTGACAGGCCGTCATTTTGAACCTCTCCTCTATTAGGATTAATGGCCTCTGCTAGAAGGCGTTCAGAAATTCATGCTTTTTCTGCTGAAAGGGAGAGATTTATAGTTTCAGGAGACGGTTTAGTTTTATATCCCAGAAGAGATTTTTTTTATATCTAAAACTCAGTCTAACCGGTTTCCTGCTAGTCCGATCATTTTAAAATCATTATCATCTTTTTCGCCTTCCGACAAACTCTGGTGTCCTGTTAGGGCATTAAGAATGTACAAACAGCGAACTGATTTCAAAAGATTTGATCCGTCCCTTTTATGGTTTTCTTTGCGGAAGAGTTAGCTAAGCCGGTCTCAAAATTTACGATATCCTGATGGATTTTGGAGACGATTAAGCTTTGTTACGAGATTGCTTCTCCGGAACAAATTAATCTCTCCCATATTAAAGCTCACGATGTTAGAGGAATGGCTTCCTCTTTTGCGCTTTTTGCCGGTTCGTATTTGGATGAAGTCATGCAGGTTGCAGGATGAAAATCTGAATCCTTTTTTACAACCTTTTATCTGAAGGATCAGAGTGCAGCAACCTCCTTCTTTCGTAATATTGCGATTTTAATCAAAATAGCATCTTCGTTAAGACTGCGTCTGTAAACAATGGTGAGAGTTTATTTTGGTTTTTATTTATCTCTTTAAGTTCAAGTTTTCCTTATTTGATAATCACGGTGTGATTGATTTAAATGCACTTTTATGTTATGCTATTAACATTTGGATAAGATCGGTTTGATTTTTATCCTTGTTTGTTGATTCTCAAATTTCTCATTATGTGGGAGGCCCTAATGTTTTAAGTGGGGCACTGACCAAATCTACGGGTTTAGCAAGTAGCGATTGAACGGTAATGGATGTTTTTGTGGTGGAATAACACCCACCCCCCCCACAGACCCCCCTTGCGGGTTGGTCTGTTGTTTTATTAACCACTATAAAAACATATTTGAGAATTTGCCTATAATATTTGGCACTTAAATTCAGAAAAGTGAATCTGTTTCCTATTTGGGCTCCAGTGCACATGCGCAAGCGCGCTTAGTGACAGGCGTCACTATGGAGTGAGTACAGACTGGTGCCAGTCTATATCAGTTAATATACTGGAGATGGACCTAACCAGTAGCCTGGTTGAGGGTCCATATTTATAGGAATAGGCATGGGGAGGAGTGTATGCAAGCATAGAAATCTTATTCTGGTAGCTAAATGCAGATAATTGATTTAGCAAGTAGTGATTGAATGGTAAGTATGTTTTTATAGTGGTTAATAAAACAACAGACCAACCCGCAAGGGGGGTCTGTGGGTTTTTTTAGGCAACAACGTACACATTTTAGACACTGAGACTCAAACTGAGTGCGTAGATAAAGCAAGAGACCTTCAGGAAATATAAATTTTTACTTGACCACAACATAGTCAGCATCAAATGTTATTTAGCCAATAAGTTCTACTAGAACAGTGAAGATGATCTACTTAACCCTTACAACTCTGATGTCAATATTCTGTCTTTTATTGGGTCAATAGCAAAGAATCTGGCATACATTTTTCAACAATTTTGGTGGATGATGTTGCTGTCTATGACAGCACCATCTTCCACCAAATTTGCTGAAAATGAACACCAGTTCATCTTTTAATTTAATTTGAAATTTAAAAAATTTGACATCAGAGTGCTAAGGGTTAAAGATTGGTTGACCCTATTGGAATTAAACTCAGATACATGCAGGGTTTGCTGTAATAGATGTAAGAAGTGTCATGACATTGATGTCACCGGGTCAAATGTCAAGGTCACTGACATCTGATACATATCGGCAATAAGAAGTACAGGCAAGATTTTACAGAATTCTTGTTTGTTAACGTATTCATCTCTGAAATCACACTATCTCAATTTTAGAACCACATGACAGGAATGCTATTAAGTGTTTTAAAATTAATTTGACTCCTTAATACTGCTGTGTTTTCTCCACATAAGAACTGAATTGTATTGTATTTCAGTTTAGTACAGAGCATTTGTATTTTACCATCCTTCAGGATGTTCATGCAAATCTGGATCCCGCTTTTATTGATGTTCTTCGCTTTTATTATAATGGCAGGCAATAAAAGCAAGATCTGAATCCCTGACCTTTTCTTCACAAGTTACAATTATGGTAGCTTCAGATTGGGTATATGGCTGGCTTGCTATAACAATGTCTGTGATGAGGCCGTTTTGGTTTAAGTGTTAATGAATTGTCTCAAGATAATAGTCAATATACTTGCAAAGGTAATCAAATCCAATTGATGCTAGTACTTGATTGTATCATATATTGACAGTAATCATCATGTTTCTATGGCATTCCCATGGTAAATATCTTCTTTTGACCTACAAATCAGCCGTCACTAAGTAACAATTTAGATTTTCTTGACCAATCTTGACCATTAAAGTGTTAACTTGTCACAGTCATCAATATATTCAGATTTAAAGTACATGACAAAATTAGGCATCTCAAGGTCCAAGCATAGTATGGATACATTTAGCTACAGTTGTCCAGATACGGTCCCTATTTTTGCCCATTCATTGTTGAGAAGCCTGACACTGTATTCATCTGTTTACATAGCTACCGGTATACCATCTTTATTTCTTAGTCTATAGGAGATAACTCCTTAACTCTAATAATGAAAAAGTATTCACAGTTACTTTCCTTTGTTTGTTACAATCTGTTCATGATACAATAGAATTTGTTTATCCCTTATCGTACAGAATACGAAAGAGGCACAAGAAGAAAAACTTATCTACATTTAGGAAACAATGTTGGTGAAAGTTGCTGCGCAGCAACATTCTTTCCAAAATGAACAACAATTGTACTATGAATAGGAATGGAATTTAAAAATCTGAGATTTCAGTAGTTTAGGGGTTAGACTTATTAAATACCGTAATTTCTCGACTAAAGGCCGCCCTCGAATATAGGACGCTGTCCCAAATTTGACCAAAATCCACCCAAAAAACTTGTATTCAAGTATAAGACGCTGTTAAATTTAGAAAAAACGTACCTTTAAAAAATCGAAGATTGGTATAAAAAATAATTATCACTCCGCGTCACGTTTAATGCATGACTAAAAATTATCATGATGTTAGAGAAATTATTAAATAGGACCGCCTAAATATCGTGTATCTTCAATAAAGATTGTTTATTACATCGAAATCAATCTAATTTTGGCATAAAATGTCTCCTTGAAAACATCGAAATCGCGTGATATAAACAGATTGTAATGGCTCTTTTGCATTTGGAGGCGCTGTGTGATCTTATGCGCTAACGGGAGTTGGTTATCTGGCTCTTTTGTGAATGGAGGCGCTGTGTAATCTTATGCGCTAACGGGAGTTGGTTATCAAACAGGTACGGGAACATTCAGTTCCTATCGCGCAATGATGATATATAGCAATTTCCGAGTTCCGAGTCCAGAATATTTAGTACTCGCTCTAATTAGAATAAAGATCTTTTGCGATTGGAGGCGAATCACGTGATTTATACACGTATCTTTTCTCGACGGCATTTTATGTCAAATTCTGGATTAATTTTGATGTAATAAGTGATATGTATTAAAGAATAAGCAATATTTAGTTGCCCCAATTTAATAATTTCACTTCCGCTTGGTGTTTTTGGAGTATACATTAAACATAGTCGCCAGGCGGCGCGAATTGGCTAGGGTAACATTTAGTTCAATTTCTGTGGTATAATCTTTCGACCCAAAAATGTGCGTAAGGAATGTTCTCGATTATAGTACGCACCCCCCTTTCTAGTACATGTGTTTTGACCAAAAAACTGCGTCCTTTAGTCAAATTTTAACGGTAATAATAATAATAATAATAATAATAATAATAATCGCCATTTAATGAAGTTAACTGATCAGCTTATGCCTTATACAGTAGTTGGTCTTCCCAGGAGTCTTCAGACTATAATGCCACTGCTCTCTCAGATGTCTAAATGTTATTAAGTTAGTGGATGGAAGTCTGAATGCAAAAATAAGTGGTAAATTTCTTGGCTTGCTAATGGGCATTTTTCAAGACCATTGCAAAGGCTGTTTTAGCCAACTTGACCATTAATTAAAGTGTTAAATAACATGTCTCATGGTACAGGAAGCCAGAGTCCTGTGTATTAGATGACACATTATATGGTTGTGTGTCAATATTGCATACATTTATGTCATCTTTATTGTGCCTATTATTTTGCTCAAGAGCTCACTGCTCAGCATTATGGCAATAAAAGGGTAAGCACCAAATCCTTCCTGGCTCTACCGTCAGGTAACATGAGGCAAATAAACAATTAGTGACTAATATGCATTCTAACCTGATCAATGAGATGACCGCTTGCCTTTTGAAACCAATGTATGGTTAGTTTGATATTTGGCAAACCACTCACCACATGTATTAAGAGCCACCATCATTTTAGTTCCAAATGTTGTCTCACACATAAACTCCCCTGTATTAACCATTTAACACTCACGCTGGTCAAAATGGCTTCTGTAGTGATCTTGAGAAATGCTCATTTGTAAATCAAGGGAAGAATAAATTTGAAAAATTAACCAAGCCTCCTGTCATTCCAGTGATGAATTGTCAAAAATAATCTTCCCTTGATCAATGAACATTTTCTATGAGAAAACAAATTTGAGAATTAAATGGTTAACCCTTAGCAGACTGATGTCAATATTCTATCTTTTACCGTGTCAATAGCAAAGAAACTAGTGTACATTTTTCAACAATTTTGGTGGAAGATGTTGCTGTCTACAACAGCACCATCTTCCACCAAATTTGTTGAAAAATAAACACCAATTCATCTTTTATTTTGACATCAGAGCGATAAGGGTTAAGAGACCCCATGTTTTTATTGACCACTTTCTCCTATTCTCTGACATGGTTGTTGAAATTTGTTTTGAACACATATGCTTACTATGCTTGCAGGTTACAAGGCTGGATGTGTTAGCGACTATCGCTCTGATCGAGCACGAAAAGCAAAGGCATCTCTCGAAGATAGCGTAGAGTTACTGAAGTCTATACAGAAACCACTCTCAAAATGGCGACAACTGTTAAGTTTAAATCAAACAGTGAATTCAATTCCTAGAAGGTATTTTATCACATAAGCAAGTTTCTTAACCATTGTATGACATTCATAAACAATCGTTTTATCTGCAACTCATTACAAATCATGTAATAGCCCTTTCCAGTTTATCCGTCAAACATATGATGTCATCATTAACTATGTGATGTGTAGGCTGACATCCTCATCAATAACATCATGAATGATGTAATTAAGTTTGTCACGAACGCATAATTGATGATAGAATAAGGCATTGTTGTACGAATTGTATGTCTATACTATTTAGTGCTGCCATAGGCAGCAACAGCACCTAGTCAGATTAGTTTCAAAATATTCAACAGTTTACCTCTGTAGTTTTCTGGAAATTGATAGTCAGGGAGTTCAGGGATCTGCTACATCATTTATGACGTAATTGATTATGACATCATCCTATACATCATGCAGTTGCTTATGACATCATATGATTGATGGTTAAATTTTAATCCTCCATTGAGATCTTACTAAAATGATAAATTTGATGTGAAATGGCAATTCGTTTGAGATTTCAAATGAACAAGAAACTTTGAGTGAAAGGGAATTGAGCTTTGGAATGTTGCAGAGTGATATTTCGTAAACAAAATACAATGTTAGAATTTATACTTTTTCAAAGTCCTAACTGTAGCATGTCAGTTAGGTTCACTGTTTGAATGGGTTTTACCATGTATGTAATCTAATTAATTATGGTATCCAAAGTAATTTCTTTATCTATTCTTTTTCAGTGCTTTTGAAATGTTGATAGTACCTGAAATAACATGTGAACATTTAGTTGCAGCACTCCCTGATCTACTCGATCATCTCCGCAATGATCGATCACTCCATGAGAAACTAAAAATAGAAGGTAATTAAAATAACTACTACAGGTAAGTGTCCCTCAGAATACAGGGGAACAAACATAATCCACCTTTCCAGAGTATCCATCTGTCATATGATGTCATAATCAGCTAAGCTGAGTGTAGGATGACGTCATAATCATTACAACATAAATGATTCTATTTGGCCCGTCTTTAACTCTTAATAGTCAAATACATTGTACGACTTGTATGTCTCTACTATTTCATAAACATACTGTTGAATATTTTGGAACTAATTTGACTGGATGCTGTTGCTGCCTAAGGCATCAACAGCGCCCAGTCAAATTAGTTCCAAAATATTCAACAGCTTACCTGTATAGTTTTTTGGAAATTGATAGTCAGGGAGTTCAGAGATCGATCGATCCCAACACTCTGGGTGGAGCTAAGCTAGAGATGAGCAGGGTATAGCTAAAACTGGAAAGGTCCATTGTCTCTGATATTGGTGATAATATACCGTGTGCTGGTGTCACAACTGGTTTGAAAACATACTGCGGCTGCAATCAGTCCTTCTTCTTTGGTCACAGTTGTTCTCAGCAAGAGTCCTTAGTTCTCTCAGGTTCTTTTTGTCAGTGTACCCAGTCCTTCTTCTTTGGTCACTGTTGTTCTCAGCAAGAGTCCTTAGTTCTCTCAGGTTCTTTTTGTCAGTGTACCCAGTCCGGCTTCTTTTGGATTGATACATTATATACTTAGCGGGTTTGTGCAGTGGCATCCTCTAAATGCTTTACTGGTACCAAGTACAGCAAATTGTATATAGTAAAAAGAATACATGTCCATTGTACTTTTCAGATGGCCTATATGTATGGGTAAGAGAAAAATGCAAGAAAGGACATATTTGTTATTTGCAGTCAAGACTGTTTTGTATAAATTTTAACTCTTAATGATAATTTTGATTAGAATTATGCATAGTTCTTGGATGGTAGTCCAGGAAAGATACCACTTTGTATGCTGTCTATTTCTTTTGCGAAATATTGCTTGATAAGCACCAGCATTTTGATGGGCAACTAACGAGCAAGTGTTATATTCCATTCATATTGCAGGGAATCCAGGATGAAATGGGTTATTATGCCATCAAGATGTTGATTTTTGCACACGTGGTATGTTAGAGATGATGCATCAGAGATTAGCATCTACGGTAGCAAGGTTCCATGTCTTCTATGCTTCCGAGACTTATGACTGAGGTCCATGTGGCCATCGCATCGACTCGCTTATCATCTGCTGTCATTCCTTGTCATGATGGAGTGCCAGAAGTTGGTATGGGTCGGTGTTTACCCTTGCGTTCAACGTTTGCTTCATGCAGTGAGTTCAGTGAAGTAGGACCCTGAATGATGGACTTCACTTCATCTGATCCACACACTTGGGCCAGTGTGTTCCAGCTGAGGAGGTTGGTGATTTTAATGATACTCTATTGGAAGGTTTACCCTGTGCTGTAGTCAATAGAGATTAACACTGGATTGGACAGCCAAACCTATGTCAATTTCCAGGATTCAATGCATTTTGAAACAGCAGCACATAGGGATCTGTATGTGCCTCCATTAGAGGCATCACATGGTGTGTATGGACACTGGCCCTATTGCCTGCTTGATACAGAGGTTAATAATTCTAAGCGTGGGCCAGTGCACTGGCGCTATCTCTTTTGGCACCCAGGGAGAGACTGTCTCACTGTGCTTGTTCCAACATTGCTTGAAGGAAGTTGGTTCCAATTTCAAGGAGCTTTCCCTAGTGCCATCCAAGGTACTGGGCCGATCGAGAAGCAATATTTCAGCGGACCTGACATTTTTCCTTGTGCCTGAGTGTCTGGCCTTGCTGGCACCGGCCAGAGCGAGTGGTTCCCTTGGCCTGGTATCAGTCGGAGCATGGGGTTCATTTCTCATTATTCCTTTAGCAATGTCTCCTTTCCAATAGACGAAGCACTACCTGTAATACTACACAATCAAAATTATTGACACCTTCCACCAGGAGCTATTGCACCCCAGACTGTTGACAGTTGGGTCAACAGTTCAGAGGTTGATGCAACACAAGATGCAAACCACTTACATTGGAGATTGCCTCAGATGAGTATTGACTAAGATCATTTCTCTGGCTCAATTCTGCCTATGCTCTTCGACCCTACACCTTTGCATGGGTCATTTGCCTGGTCAGCAGTTCTGGATCCAGGTCAGTCTGTAGCCGGCTGCATCCCCGGCAATTGTTCTAATGATAGATGCCATGAATGTATTCAGCACCGCATCTGATCAACTGTTGAGTAAAGGAAAGATTCCTAAGGCACCAAAGGAGAGTAGGTTAGTCGATTCTTTGTAAGGCTAATTACAAGTGAGCATAGGCATGTCTTGGCGGCACTTATAGCCAATGCTATTAATGGCCATTCAATTTTAGTAGCGATGGCCATTGCAGATTTAATAAACAACTTACAAATGTGTGAGGAGTCATCAAGAGCTGCGCTTAGCCGGTTTCCACGAGACACCCCTCCTCTGTGGGATGTTTATACCGTACATCCATTTTGGAATGTCCAAGTTCTGAATCGAGCTCAACGTTACATGTTAGATGCACATAGGGTGGTGAGTGACTGGTCTACTCTCCCGCTAAACAAGTATGAGCACACACCACATTTCAAAATGGAAACATTGGCAACGATCAAGGTAGGTCCCAGCAAGGAATGTGGGCAGCATCAATCGACTCCAACAATGTATTTGGCAACACACTATTCGATCAAATAGGTGGTATGTAACCATATAAAAGCAATTTAAAGTTCTTTTTTTAACATTAATGTGACAAAGAGTTGCTATTTTGTTTTCAATTTTATTAGTTCACTTGGTTTGAAATGGCAAGTGAGGTTAAGCCATGACGACTGTCTATCTTTCATCTGCCATCCACAAACATTGCTTTAAATTAACAACCTCTTGGCCAATTCACCTTTCCAGAGTATGCACCCATCATATGACGTCATAATCATCTACGGTGTGTGTAGAATGACATCATAATGGATGACGTCATGAATGACGTCGATAAGTACGTCACGAACGCATATTTGATGACGGTCTATGAGTTGTTGTACAAATTGTTTGCTTTTACTATCTAATAAATATTCTGTTGAACATTTTGAAACTAATTTGACTGGGCGCTGTTGCTAGTGATGGGCGGGGCATGGCTAAAAATGGAAAGGTCCATTGCAAACACACTTGGCTGGTATGATCCTATATGTTATGGAAAATCCCTAAAAAGACTCATTAACCATTTGGCTGATTTTAACTAACCTTGGCTGGAAGGGCCCTATGGTGGTGGTGGTGATAAAAAGTTTTTGTTTGACTGATGTTCCGGTGGCCATCTTGGATTTGTGTACGATTACTAAAAGGACTATGCCTCATTAAACACTCAGCCAATTTCAACCAAACCTGTTTAGAATAATACTATCATGGTAGACTTGAAAGCTTTGTATACAGAAATTTGATTAGTCAATTTTTTTCGTTGTCCATCTTGGATTTTCCCAAAATTTCCATAAAATTGGTACAAATACTACTCTTCATTAACTAGTTGATCTCAACAACATTTGGATTGAAGGATCATATGGTCATAGGTTTTAGCACTTCTAATGAGAAATTTATTTGCCCACCAGCCATCTTTGTCATTCTGAGAATTTCTGGGAAATTTGTGAAAAGGCTATCAACGAAACTTGTCTTGAATTGCTCTATAGTGGTAAACTTCCAAAGTTGAATGCCGAAAGCTGATTGGTAAACTTTTCTAGAGGCCATCTTGGATATTCCATAATTTTTGGAAAAATAGTTAAACACCACTCCTCATTAATTATTGGCCTGATTTCAAACAAACTTGGTTGAAAGGACCTTATGGCCATAGTCTGAACTTGTATATAGAAATCATATTCGTCAATTTGTCCGACAGTCATCTTGGATTTTCTGAAAAGTCAACTTTTGCTTTGAAAGATTCCTCTTTAACCGCTTGGCTAACTTCAATCAACCATACCTAGAATGGCCCTTTTGGCCCTTCCAAACTATATGCAGAAATTTGATTTGGTCCTTTTTCAGCCAGCCATCTTGGATTTTCAAAATATTTCTGGAAACTTTGTTAAATATATATGAACATAGATTTCAGAACTTTTCTACAGAATTTTGATTGTTTGATTTTTTTCCTGGTGGCCATCTTGGATATTGGAGTTGTTTCTGAAATCCTTCAGGACATACATCTTCTCTTTACAGAATAACATGATTTTAACCAAATTGGGCTTGAATTACCCTAATGTTGTAGGATTAACATTTCTAATGGCAAATTTGATTGGTAAATTTTTCCAGAGGGTATGTTGGATTTTCCAAAAATTTATGGGAAGTCAGTAAGAAAACTAGCCTGAAAGTATCCTATGGTCATAGGCTTCCAAATCTTTATACACAAATCTGATTCGTCAATTTTTGGTAGCCATCTTTGGATTTAAAAAATGTCTGGAAATCATAAAAAGAATTCTTCCACCTGGGTGATTTCAAGCAAACTTGTATTAAAGGAGCATAGTGTTGTATATGTTAGATGTTCAGTTGATAAACATGGATCTATTCTAGTTCATACAATAGCTGATTAACACTTTCAATCTTCTCTAAAGCCGCTTAACCGATTAGCATGAAACTCAAGGTACATCATCTAAGGCACAAAAACTGAACCAAGTTTGTTCACTCTTAGCACACTGATGTCAATATTTTATCCTTTACGTTGTCAATAGAAAAGAAACTAGTATACATTCTGTAACAATTTTGGTGGAAGGTGTTGCTGTATTCGTCAGCACCATTTCCACCAAATTTGTTGAAATGTGAAGCCCAGTTCATCTTTTAATTTAATTAAAAATTTTAAAATTTGGACATCAGAGTGGTAAGAGTTAAAGGGAACCTGAGCGTTTAACTTCTTGGCTGGTCATCTTGGATCATCTAATTTAGTGATATTGACAGGAATATCTCCCAAAACTGTGAAATTGACTGGGTCTAAATTTAGGAAATATGATTAGGGGAAGGGCTGTTGAAGTTCGTTCAAGGGAAGGTGAAACACAAATAAATATATCCATCAGTCAAAATTTAGTTAGTTGATTGATTTTTACAGTGAAAATGGTGATACAGATATATCTGGTATGAGTCCTACCGAATACAATTTTGAGATATTAAATCTGATTTGTCAATCAGATGTGGTGTAGCAATATTTTTTGGTTCAGGCCAAAATTTGTACATCTTTGCCCCCAATTCATTAATCTGACATAAGTATTTGTTTCCTCTCAAACTTTTTGTTTTCATCTTTGATGTTAACTTTCCATGCTTTCTACAGAATACTTCCCAGACAAAATTTGTTTTTCATTTGTCTTCAAATACTGATGTTGCAGTTAGTCCATACAGGCCCAATTTGCATTTTGTTCCCAAATATATAGCAATTCATTTCTATAGTATCTGAAACAATCTTAGTTTTGTTTCCAGCATGGTTTGCCATCCATCAATGTCCCAGGTAATATATAAGATGATTGTGTACTCACTGTTCCCTCACTCTTGTTGTGTTTGCAGCAAAGTATATGAATGAATTAAAGGACCAGCAAGTTGAGATTGAAGAGGTGCGGCGTGATGAACAGCTAATCTTACCTGAAGATCTTGATTACAACTGGTGAGAAGATTTATTATACATTTTGTTTATTCACCTTCCTTTAGGGTGACAACTGGTATTGAATTTAACAATGATATTGCTGAATATCTCAGTTCTTGCATTCGAAGACCATGCTTTTGAACAAAATTATTTCCAAAGTGTACAGAGTCCTTCTATTGACTCAATTAGCAATTAATTTTTAACCCTTACTACTCTGAATGTCAAAATCTTTAATTTTCAATTTTAATTGAAAGATAAACTGGTGTTAATTTTCCAAGAAATTTTGTGGAAGATGTTGCAGTCATAGAGGGGTTAAATATAAATAAATATGACAATGATTATGTACCTCATGTGAAATTTTTATTGTTCAATTTTTTTCGCCGGTCCTCTTGATTTTCCAACAATTGTTAGTTCACCTGGCCTGAAAGGCCAAGTGAGCTTATGCCATGGCAGCCATCCGTCGTCTGTCCGTCGTCCGTCCATCCATCAGTCAAATCACGTCTTCTCCTTAACGGGTTGATCGATTTCAACCAAATTTGGCTGAAATGATCCTAAGCTGCTACCCTCCAGACGTTTTTTTCCAGAATTTTAATTGATCAATTTTTTGTTTGGGTGAAAATCTTGGATTTTATGAAAAATCTACCAGAAATGGTCAAAATGCTACTCCTCCTTGGCTGCTTAACATATTTCAACCAAATTTAACTAGATGTATTCTATGGTGGTAGGCTCTAGAACATCGTTTCAGAATTTTGATTGATAATTTTTTGGCCCAAAAATCTGAGGTTTTATGAAAAATTTACCGGAAATGGTCAAAATGCTACTCCTTAGTTGCTTGACATATTTCAACCAAATTTGACTAGATGCATTCTATGGTGGTAGGCTCTAGATCATGATTTCAGAATTTTGATTGATCAATTTTTTGGGTGAAAATCTGACATTTTATGAAAAATGTACCGGAAATGGTCAAAATGCTACTCCTCCTTAGCTGCTTGACATATTTTAACCAGATTTGACTGGATGCATTCTATGGTGGTAGCCTCTAGAAATTTTTTTCAGAATTTTGATTCATCAATTTTGATTGATCAATTTTTTTGGTGAAAATCCTAGATTTGCTTAAAAATCTACCGGAAATGGTCAAAATGCTACTACTCCTTAGCTTTGTGACATATTTAAACCAAATTTGACTGGATGGATTCTATTCTGGTAGGCTCTATAAGATTTATTCAGAAATTTGATTGATTAATTTTTTGGGTGAAAATCTTAGATTTTGTAAAAGAAATTACCGGAAATACTCAAAACCCTACTCTTCATTAACCTCTTGGTGGATTTCAACCTAGTTTGGCTGAAAAGACCCTATTGGTGTAGATTTCAGAACCTTTATAAAGAATTTTGATTAGTAAATTTTTTGTTGAAAATCTAGAATTTTATGAAAATTTACCGGATATCGCTTAAATGGTAATCCTCATTAACTGCTTGCGAGATTTCAACCAAACTTGGATGGAATGACCCTGTGGTGGCAGGCTTCAGATTTATTATGCAGAATTTTGATTGGTCAATTTTTGTGTGGCCATCTTGGATTTTCGAAAAATTTAGTAAATCAGTTAAAAGCCTACACCTAATTAATCACTTGGCAGATTTCAATCAATCTCAGCTGGGAGGACCCAAGGTGGGTAGGCTTCAGAACTTATATACAGAATTTTGATTGGTCAATTCTTTTGGTGCCCATTTTGGATTTCCGAAAATTATCCATCATGTCTTTAAAGGCAAATGCCGAAAAGGTTCAAATGCTAATGGTCCAGGTGAGCGCCACAGGCCATTGGGCCTCTTATTCACAAATCCTTTCAAACATATCTCCTAAACCGCTTGGCAGATTTTAGCCTAAAAGTATCCCAATGTGTTAGGCCTTTTAATTGCTCAATTCTTTCGGTGCACATTTTGTATTTCCAACATGTCCACGAAATTGATTAATATATTACTCCTGGAATGACCAGCCACAATTTGTACTAGTCTTATAAAACTTAACCCTTTAACACTCATATCAACCAAAAAACGTCTTCTGCAGTGGTCTCGAGAAATGTCCATTTGCAGACCAAGAGAAGACTATTTTTGAAAATTTACCTCTGAAATGACTGGCTCGATAACCGAGCCAGTCATTCCAGTGATAAATTTTCAAAAACAGTCGTCTCTTGGTCCGCAAATGGACATTTTCCATGAAAAAATTGAATTTTCTTGAGCAAATTTGAGTGTTAAAGGGTTAGAGTTCTGTCTTTCTGTCCAGAGCTCTTGAATTTCTGACAATAAAATCTATGTGTCGAGCATGACGTTTCTACTTGAAATCCTAATCTTCCAGGTGTAAGATACACACGCCCTTGATACTCTTGTTTCCTTAACACTTCATATCCTACATTACCTTGAATCACTGGCTTGAATTTTGCGACCTCTGATCAATGGTCAAGATTTGTAAAACAAATTGCCTTTGTATAGTGAATGTCCATTTTCAGGCTGAGCGATATTTTTGAAAATTTGCTACTGGAACGACTCTTCGATGAAACTTGGCAGCTGTAATGTAATAGGAGAAGTTTGCAATTGCATTTACATTCTGGTGGGCTTGTCATACATCTTGTACTATGTATTCACATAAATCGTTCCTCATTGTTACTTTTGCAGTCTGCATATTTCTAATGATGCTAAAGTCAAGCTGTCGCTGGCCAGACCACAAACGGTAGGTTGATAGTGATTGTTAGTAACAATTTCAGGCCTGAAATCCCATTATCTCAAATTCAAAGCAAACACGTGGGAAGGCTGTTGAATATTTAGAAACAATTTTTTAAAGAAGATGCTTGTTTCAGTATATTCAACGAAGAATTTGACATGTTTGTCTGTAGGATTGAAAGGGTTAAGTTTATAGCCTCTACAGTGGTCATGAGAAATGTCAGATTTTGTCCACAAGAATAACATAAATTATTAAAAATTATCACTGCAATGATAGGCTCGATAATACAGGTAGCCATTTCAGTGGTAACATTTTTTTTAGTTGTCTGGTCTTAACCTGTAACTCTCTTGGACACTCATTAAGCAAATTTTGATTTCCGTGACAAATATTTACAATCAAAGACACAGTCGGTGATTAAATTCAACTGTCACTGCCATTCTGAATGTGCAGGTAATCTTATAAATTGCATTAAGCTTCATTTTAGTTTCAACATTGTTTACCGTAACATTTTAACAACTATTTGAACAATTCAGAGTCTCACCACCCACCCTTTTCAATGACCATGAACTTTGACCTTTTGCCTGAAAAATCAAGGGACCCCAATGGTAACCCAATCCCCAACCGAAGGTTATGTGAAGATTCCCAGACTAAAAGACAGACAGGCAGATGCACGGACAGGCAGGCAGGCAGGCTGGCAAAAACTCAGTCATGCTTGCAGGTTGAATACAGTACATTATAACACTTCATGGCTAGGATAACAATGACTATGCTCCAGTAATGATACTAAAGTAATCTTTATCATCTAAACTATTCATATTGTTAGGTCATCTGTCCATTCGTCCATTGTCCATCAACTTTTCTTTAAACGACTTCTTCACAAGAACAACTGGGGTGATTTCGATTATATTTAGCAGGAAGCATCCTTAGGGCATGGAGATCCAAGTTTGTTCAACCGAAGCCGATTGGCTAATTCGGCCTGCGACCATTTTGGATCTAGGCTGATTTTTAGAAACGTCATTAAAAATCTTCTCTGAAACCGCTAGGGGGATTGATTCAAACCTCATGAAATATCATCTAAGGCAAGAATTGAACCAAGTTTGTTCAAGGAAACTTGATTGGCCAAATACTTCTGCGGTCATCTCAGATGACCTAGTTGAAAACATGATAATAAAGTAATGTTTATCATCTAATCTCTTTATTAGCTCACCTGGCCAGAATGGCCAAGTGAGCTTATGCCATGGCGACCATCCGTCGTCTGTCCGTCATCCGTCCATCTGTCCGCCTGTCCATCCATCAACTATTCTTTAAACGACTTCTTCTCAAGAACCACTGGGCCGATTTCAATTATATTTGGCAGGAAGTATCCTTAGGGCATAGGGATCCAAGTTTGCTCAAATAAAGTCGATCTGCCAATTTGGCCGGTGGCCATCTTGGAATTTGGCCGATTTTAGGAAATGGCTTTAAAAATCTTCTCCGAAACCGCTTAGTGAATCGATTCAAATCTCACGAAATATCATATAGGGCAAGAGCTGAACCAAATTTGTTGGAAGGAACTTGATTGTCCAAAAAACGACTTATTCTGCAGAACCGCTGAACGGATCAGGCTGAAATTTTTGGGATATGATTATGGACTAAGGGCCATTAAAGTTTGTTCATGGGAAGTTGATAGGTAAAAAACATGGCAGCCGTGGACCAATCAAATTTTAGCGTGTTTTGCTGCCATATTCAATTTTTTTATTTGATGGATTTTGAAGCCGAAATTGGGTTTCTTAACTCCGCTTACTTGTCAGTCAGCTGTCATATAGCGATGACCCCATCCACCTTCTGTATGTCTGTCCATCCATCTGTCTGTCCGTCACCAACAATGGTGGCTCATTTTGTTATTTCCTGATGGATTGACACCAAACTTGGTCACAATGTTAATGTCGGCATCTAATATCTGTGTTGTGAAAATGAAACTGATAGGATGTCAAATGCCAGAGTTATCACTCCTTAAATATTTGCAATCTCACTTGCATAGGGAAAGTACAGGTTTGTTCCCACCGTCCATTGATTTATCACCATATCAGATTTTATTGCCAAACTAGATATTAAATTCCAATAAACAGATTAACCTTTCCAATACTGCCGAAATATTTAAGATATGTATTATGTGCTCTGACATCTATGCTCTTAAAAATATTTTGAAATGTATTTGATTGAAAGTTGTTGCTGCCTTAGGCAATTCAGTCAAATTATTTTTTTAATCAACTCCAGCTCACCCTACCCCTGCTGCTAACTTGGTGATTCAGCCAGATGCGCATGTGTTAAATGGATTGTGTGGTGGTGGAGAATAACCTGCTATAAAGACCACCTACCTGCCTTTAGAGACCATTTTCTTCAATTGTATTTAAACCTCTGGTAACCGTCTGACTGAGTTTTTGCAGATGACATATTCCAAAGGTTATATCTCTGAACCTGATAAATATTTTGAAAACAATTGGACTGAAAGTTGTTGGTGGCTAAGCCACCAACAACTTTCAGTCGAATTGTTTTCAAAATATTCAAGAAGTCAAGAGCTTTTGAAAATTGGAATTATTGGCTGCACTGGCTTGCAGCAGTGAGACTGTTAAGAAACCATCTGTAGTTAGCACTGATATCATCTATTTTCACTAATGCAAAAAAACAAGTCCAGAGATTGTTGTCAATATCTCGAAAACTAAACCATTTGACTGAAAGTCATTGGAAGTGACACCGATGGATGTAAAACTTAAGTAAGATTAGTTGAAATGCCAGGTGAGCGATACAGGCCCATTGGGCCTCTTGTATTATTAGCTCACCTGGCGTGTTCTTCTTCAGAACCGGTTAACGGATCGAGCTGAAATTCGGGAGATGTGTTTAGGGACTAAAAGCCATTAAAGTATGTTCAAGGGAACCTGATTCGTAAAAAAAACCCATAGCCACCGTGGACCAATCAAAATGCTGCGGCCATTTTATATTTGATGGATTTTGAAGCCGAAAGTGTTTTTATATACGTTTTTGGCATGCTGTTTTCAAATTTAGCACTTAAATCTGTTGGATAAATGGGTTGGTGGCCATCTTGTATCTTTTTCCTGCCAAATATTCCCATACTAAAGCAATAGGAGATTTAAAATGTCTTCTCGAGAACCACTGGCCCAATTTCAATATTATATTTGGCAGGAAGCATCCTTAGGTCATGGAGATCCAAGTTTGCTCAAGCGAAGCCGATTGGCCAATTTGGCCGGTGACCATCTGGTATTTTGGCCAATTTTTGGAAACGTGGGGGTTGGAGGAGGAGGAGGGTTGGGCCGATTCAAAACTCATGAAATATCATCTAGGGCCAAACCAAGTTGTTCAAGGGAACTTGATTGGCCAAAGGGCTTGGCGGCCATCTTAGACTTCTCCAGAACCGTTGAACAAATCTGGCCGAAATTTGGGAGATATGATTAGGGACTAAGGTCCATTAAAGTTTGTTGAAGGGAAGTTGATATGTAAAAAAACAAGACCACTGTGGGTCAATCAAATTATAGCGTGTTTAGCAGCCATATTTGATTTTTTTTTATTTGATAGATATTGAGGTCGAAATTGGTTTTATAGGTATTTGGATATGCTGATTTCAAATTTCCAATTTTGAAACTGTCGGATAAATGCTTTGGCGGCCATCTTGGATCTTTTTTCTGCCAAAAAACTCCCATACTAAAGCAATACAAAATTTGTAATTTCTTCTCGAGACCCACTTGGACGATTTCAATTATATTTGGCAGGATGCATCCTTAGGCCATAGAGATCCAAGTTTGTTCAATAGAAGCTGATTGGCCAATTCAGCCGGCTGAGCAGCCAATTTGGCTGGAATTCATCTTGGATTTTGGCCTATATTTAGAAACATCTTTATAAATCTTCAAGCGAGCCTGATTAGCCAAGTTCTTCAGCTGCCATCTTGTATGACCTAGTTGTCGTGAAAACGAATTCTCCAGACCCGGTGAATGGATTGGGCAAAAATTTGGGAAAGATAATTGGTCATTAACGGCCATTAAGCTTTGTTCAAAGGAGCTTAATACATAAAAAACCATGGACACCATGGACCAATAAAAATGTAGCGTGTTTGGCGGCCATATTAGATTTTTTTTTATTAGATGGATTTTGAACCTGAAATTGGTTTTATATAATTTTTTGGATATGCTGATTTCAAATTTGGCACTTTTCAAACTGTCAGAAATAAGGAATTGGTGACTGTCTTGGGGGTTTTTTACTGGCCAAAACTCCCATAGTAAAGCAATGGGAAGTTGAAAGCATCGCCTTGAGAACCTCTGGACTGATTTTAACCAAATTTGGTAGGCCACATCCTTGATCTGGCTGTGGTTCAAGCCAAACCTTAGCGCTCTACATAAAGGTCATGACCTTTCTAGTTGAAATGCCTATGCTTGACATGTTCCAGGAGAGCGATACTGGCCCTTTTGGCCTCTTGTATTATCATCTGTGGTCGTGCTGTATTATCTGTCACCTGTTTCATTCCAAATATGGTAATATGTGTTATCAGTTTAAACACTTTCTACAGAAAGCTATCTAGAGAACATGTAGTTTGTGACATGTATTTATGACACATGTTAGTTTTCAGTGACAAACAGGACATGAGTTTAACCCTTAGCACACTGATGTCAACATTCTATCTTTTATTGTGTCAATATCAAGGAAACTGGTGTACATTTTTCAACAATTTTGCTGGAAGATGTTGCTGTCTATGACAGCACCATCTCCCACCAAATTTGTTGAAAGATGAACACCAGTTCATCTTTTAATTTAATTTGAAAATTAAAAATTCTTGACACCAGATTGCTAAGGATTAACCAGAAAAGTAAAGATCTATCAAAGGCGAGTACACAGTAGTCTTTAACCCTTTTAATGGTGAACATTGATCATGCAATTTTAATTCCATTTGCAAAGAAAATTTTTTGAAAATTTATAGCATGATTTACTGGCATGAGCCACTCATACAAGTAATAAATTAAAAACAAATCTTAGGCTTTGAATGGACATTCCTGATGAATTGTGTTTCAATTTCTAAATCTGACATTAATTAAAGCTCCCATTTTCACTATTCAAATATAATGGACCTTTTCAGTTTTAGCTATGCCCCACCCATCACTAGCTTAGCTCCACCCACTATTCACCCGTGTTCGGATCGATCAATCCCTGAACTCCCTTACTATCAATTTCCAGAAAACTATGCAGGTAAGCTGATGAATATTTTGAAACTAATTTGACTGGCTGAGTGCTGTTGTTGCCTATGGCAGCAACAGCGCCCAGTCAAATCAGTTTCTTTCACCCAGTCAAAAGAGATTACTTTTTGAAAATTTATCCTAGACTGGCTCAGTTATGGAGCCAGTCATTCCTGTGATAAATTTTCACAAATAATCTTTGGTCTACAAATGGACATTTCTCAAGACCACTGCAAAAGCCATTTTTGTCCAGCTTGAGCGTTAAAGGGTTAAGACAATCTCACATCTCTACTCCAACACATTACTGGACACCCCCCCCCCCCCAGCACCACTCTATGTCAAGAAACACCACTCTAGGATATCTAATTAGTGTCATGAGACTGTTGTAATAGCCCTATCTGCATGTCAAATCTGTGTGTCCAGATGTCCTACAGGAGGGATCTCACAAATTTAGGTGAGAGGTTTTGGAGGTGAAAGCGTCAAAATGTCACTGGTCAAGATCATCAAAAAATTGTCGAGATGTAACTGTTCCCTGTTCCCTGAATACCTGTAGCTTCTAGATCTCCAATCTCATCAATTGATGTTGTCCTATTAACCAGTGTAGATATTTACAAGTGCATATATTTACAATGTACAAGTAGCTATGCATGAGTCGATCAAAACAGTGATCGGCTTCCGATGTTTTCAGCTAATAATGGATAGATCTGATCTGTTAATTACATATCTGATGACATAAGCAATTACATCACTAGTTAGCTGATGTCACAATCATAATGACTTATAGCTCTGTCATGGAAATCAAAAAGTCTGTTAATAATGAAGGAATTGTATGTCGTTGATGAATTTACAATTTAATAAACATTCTGTTCGATATTTTGTAATTGCATTGGCAGCAACAGCTTCCAGCAAAATTAGTTTCAAAATATTCAACAACTTAGTTATATACTTACCTTGGAATTTAGATTCGGGGAATTCAAGTTTGAAAGTTTCAAATCGATTCACACATGCCTTAACAAAGTGGGAGGAGCTTAACTATGATTGGGCGGAGCATAGCTAGAAATGGATAACTATTGTTACTGGAATATTGAAGGTCATTATACCCATGCAAATGGTCATTATACCCATGCAGAAGGTCATTATACCCATGCAGAAGGTCATTATACCCATGCAGACAGTCATTATACCCATGCAGAAGGTCATTATACCCATGCAGACAGTCATTAAACCCATGTCGAATGTCATTATACCCATGCAGACAGTCATTATACCCATGCTGAATGTCATTATACCCATGGTGACAGTCATTATACCCATGCCGAAGGTCATTATACCCATGCAGACAGTCAGTATACCCATGCATAAGGTCATTATATCCATGCAGAGAATCTTTATACCCATGCAGAGGGTCATTATACCCATGCAGTAGGTCATTATACCCAAGCAGACGTTCATTATACTCATGCAGAATGTCATTATACCCATGCAGAAGGTCATTATAACCATGCAGACAGTAATTATACCCATGCAGACCATCATTATACCCATGCAGACAGTCATTATACCCATGCAGAGGGGCATTATACCCATGCCGAAGGTCATTATACCCATGTAGACACTCATTATATCCATGCAGAAGGTCATTATACCCAGGCAAAAGGTCATTATACCCATGCAGAGGGGCATTATACCCATGTAGACACTCGTTATATCCATGCAGAAGGTCATTATACCCATGCAGAAGGTCATTATACACATGCAGACGGTCATTTTACCTATGTCGAATGTCATTATACCCATGCAGACAGTCATTATACCCAGGAAAAAGGTCATTATACCCATGCAAACAGTCATTATACCCATGCAGAAGGTCATTATACCCATGCAGACAGTCATTATACCCATGCAGAAGGTCATTATACCCATGCAGACAGTCATTATACCTATGTCGAATGTCATTATACCCATGCAGACAGTCATTATACCCATGCTGAATGTCATTATACCCATGGTGACAGTCATTATACCCATGCAGACAGTCATTATACCCATGCTGAATGTCATTATACCCATGGTGACAGTCATTATACCCATGCCGAAGGTCATTATACCCATGCAGACAGTCAGTATACCCATGCATAAGGTCATTATATCCATGCAGAGTCTTTATACCCATGCAGAGGGTCATTATACCCATGCAGTAGGTCATTATACCCAAGCAGACATTCGTTATACTCATGCAGAATGTCATTATACCCATGCAGAAGGTCATTATAACCATGCAGACAGTAATTATACCCATGCAGACCGTCATTATACCCATGCAGACAGTCATTATACCCATGCAGAGGGGCATTATACCCACGCCGAAGGTCATTATACCCATGTAGACACTAATTATATCCATGCAGAAGGTCATTATACCCAGGCAAAAGGTCATTATACCCATGCAGAGGGGCATTATACCCATGTAGACACTCGTTATATCCATGCAGAAGGTCGTTATACCCATGCAGAAGGTCATTATACACATGCAGACGGTCATTTTACCTATGTCGAATGTCATTATACCCATGCAGACAGTCATTATACCCAGGCAAAAGGTCATTATACCCATGCAAACAGTCTTTATACCCATGTAGAAGGTCATTATGTCATCCAGAATGCCAGTATACCCATTCAGAAGATTATTATACCCATGCAGATGGTCATTACCCATGCAGAAGGTCATTATACCCATGCAGAATGTAATTATACCCATGCAGAAGGTTATTATACCCATGCAGAAGGTCATTATACCCATGCAGAAGGTCATTATACCATGCAGAAGGTTATTATACCATGCAGAAGGTCATTATACCCATGCAGAAGGTCAGTATAGCAATGCAGAAAGGCATTTTACCCATGCAGGTCATTATACCCATGCAGAGGGTCATTATATCCATGCAGAAGGTCATTATGCCCATGCAGGCGGTCATACCCATGCAGACAGTCATTATACCCAATGCAGGCGGTCATCATACCAAGCAGAATCTCAGTATACCCATGCAAAAGGTAATTATACGCATGTAGAACGTCATTATTTCACTTCAAGAGTATACTTACCTCCCTAATACTTTTGATATTGCTAAATATTGGCTTTCACTCAATAAACACTCAGATTAAAACAGTTAGGTGCCCCTACTGGGCAGGGAGTCAGAGCGTAGTCTGGCGGATGCCAGCCCCACCACCGCGCATGCGCAGACTAGCACTTTCTCTTTGCTAGATTATTGGCAAAGAGATCACACATGTTTTTTTGTTCAATAGCTTTTCGCTCTCTTAAACTGTTTAAGTGGTGTTTGTTTGGAGTGTTAGTCACTTTTTTGGATGGCGGATAGGAATACGTCGCCACAGGAGGACGGAGGACCTTTAAATCAGGTGACTTCTAGTAAAATTAGCGAGTTTTCTTCCCGGTGTATTGTGTTTCCGGGACTCGCGTTTACCGTGATAAGCGCCTTGGTTGGTTGGGTTATATCAACTCGGTGCTACCTAGGACTAATTTCTCTTTCTGTTTATGTCCACAGGTCTGTATGACGCTAGGTGGTGACGTCACAGTACCAGAGAATTAGTATTCTCTCCACCATGGTTCCATTTCCTACTAACACTGTTAGGTTATCTAACCAAATGAAGAATTATGTCCAGTGAGTTGGAGGCCTGGTATAAAGGTCTTCTCACTTTGCCCTCTTGATCCAATTCCTTCCCCATGAGGTGGAGAGAGTTAAGAGGCGTGCAGATGGTGGAGTTTCCGGTTCGTCACGTTGGATGGTTTGTCTATACAAAGTGTCAGGTATCTAGTTATTGATAATGTGGTGATGTTAATTATTGTAAACAATCAAAGGGAGATAATTAACATTTTTGCCAGAAAAGAGTTATCTATATGTATCTGATGGTTGTGTAGTCAACTTATCCATTCAGCATACGATTCGTCTTTGCACTTGGATGTTTTGTTGGGATCGAATTTTTCCTGTCACGGGATTAGTGACGTCATAATCAGCTGGCTATGTATTTATTAGCAATTCAAGCGCTATGCTGGTTTTTGATGTATATTGATCTTTATGATCGTTTTCCTTCTCCTTGAGTTGGATTGAGTTTCTAAGCTTAACTAGTTGCTCATACTCCTTGTCCTTTGCCCTGTTTCAGGGACCGGGTTGCGCGTCCTGTGGACGTTTTATGCATGTAAAGTTCTGGCCGCATCTGTGTTATCGATGTAGCCCTTGTGGTCCATTGATTAATTGTGACATATGTAAGCACTGGGGGGGCGAGTTAATGTCCGAATTCTTGTGCTGCTTACAGGCGACGGACAAGGTGGTAGAGGAGGAGAAGAAGAAGAAGCGGAAACGAGAGGTTGTAAGTAGGAAGGGTAAGGGGAAGGTCTCGTCCGCGGTGGATATGGAGACCTTCCGGACCGAGATGTTGGGAGAGATGAAGAGGACAATAAAAGATTTGGTTCCAGGGTTGCTTCGTGGCATGCTTCCTGGACCAGATCCTTTATTGTCCTCATCATCGGCTTCGGAGCAGGTAATCCCCGCCTCTGGATCGATTTTCCTTAGTCCGCTTCCGTTGTCCGACGATTCAGAGGTGGCCCCATTAGAGGGGGCGTTCCACGGCCCTGGCAGCAGGCTTATTGCCGCGCCGATAGGGGACCGTGGACGGTTGTCGCTGGAACCCGCTGGCTGCTTATCAGTCCAGGGGTATCCGCACGCCGCGGTGGCCAGTACCTCCTATGGCACCGTTCCTGGTCAGCCCGGGTTAGCTCTCTTTGCTGACCCGGGGTCTAATCTTTCTGACCAGGGTGATGAGGATTACCTGCTAGGGTCGCCGTCTGACGACGTGGACATGGATGAAGACGTTTGTGCACCCCTCGCGGGGTATACAGGCGCTTTTTTCCACGGTATTACTCACCCTGGAGTAAGGTCCGCGGTTCAGGTGGTGGCCCAGGGCGCTGCTGATGGCCAGCGGTACCGCATACCTCGGCTTGCCGAGAGTGTAGCTGGTGCTGGCCGGGCCCGTGGTAGGGCTATATATACCCCGCGCTCTACCGCGGTGCCTGCTCCTGGTCAAACCAGTGATATTCTCATGCCGGTGCTGTCAGGCCCGCATGTTTTCCCTGGCTTGCCAGGTGTATCAGCGTACCCGCCGTCAAGCTCTACTGCTTGCGCTCAGGAGGAAGACGAAGGACCCCGTCTTGTAGAGCGCTCGCAGTTAGCCACGGAGGAGGATTGGTATGACGCTTGCCAGTGGTTGGTGAGCGTTAGGCCTGATCTGCCCGTGGAGCAGTCGGCTAGCCACCGTGTTCACACGCCGTGGTTAGCTGGGAAACCAACTGCTAACGCTATGCCTTCTCTGCCGCTGGCGGAGCATGTCGTTGACATGTTCAAGGCGGCGGAGTCGTCCATTAACACGAGTGGACGTCTCGCGAAGGCCCCTCGCGAGGTGGCCAGGCGTTGTCGCATCGTGCCCCTGGACTACCAGCGGTACGGTGTGGTACCCAAGCCCGGCGTGGATGACCGCGCGGCTTTGGGTGAGGATACGCGGCCAGGCTCCCGTTCTGACGCGGGGGTCTTGTGCGCGAACGCGTTGCGTTCGGCGAATACCGCGTTGCGTGATGCGGAGGAGAGTGGGAGGGCTTCGATTGCCGCTCTGTCCCACGTCTCCCAGCTGTTACAGGGGGTAGTAACGGCATCCGCATCGCGCCAGCCAGGCCCGCTCGCGGTCCAGCGAACCATCCAGGATGGTATTAACCTGGCGCTGGACTGTATGACGCGGGCGGTGACCAGGAGTGTCCGGGCAAGACGCACATTTGCCCTGGACAATCTGTGCCCGTCTCAGGACCTGTATAATAGGCTACTCCGTACGCCTATGACGGGTCCTGGTCTTTTTGGAGGTGAGGGATGTCGCCACCTCCAGGAGACGGTCACCCTGGTGAATAACCAGAGGGCGCTGCGCGAACAGTTTGAGGTGCTGCGTCGTGCTAACGTTCGCGCCGCGGCCCCTGCGTATCGTCCCCTGCAGGCTCGAGGTGGTGCTGGCCAAGTCAGAGGCCAGCCGCCGTCGCAGCGCCGGCCTCGGCCGCGTGCGATTCGGCCAGCAGTGAGGGGGGCGCAGGCTCCTCAGCCGCCGTCAGCCAGGCAGCCGCCCGTGCACCGAGGTGCGCGCGGGGCGGGGCGGGTCGCGCGAGGATCTGGGCGTGGTTATCGTTCCTGACAGGGCGCTTACCGCGGTAAGGACCACGCCGGTGTGTATGGCGACGGAGACAGTGCCGCTCTTGCATGCCTTGTGTCCACCGCGGTCCCTAGGTGGACCGGTGGGAGGCCGGCTAGCCGACCACATGCAAGAGTGGGAACGGTTAACTCAGGACCGTTTAGTCTTGCGATGGCTTTCCGTGGGGTATCATCCAGAGTGGATGACAGGCCCGCCGTCGCGACTGTCTCTGGTGCCAATCTGGACTCCCATTCCGAGAGATCCAGATCAAAGGTTGTGTATCGAGGAGGAGATAAATTCCCTCGTACAAAAAGGAGCTATTCAGCCGGCACAAAGGTGTCCGGGCTTCTATTCAACCCTGTTCTTGGTAACAAAACGCACCGGTGGGTGGAGACCGATTCTCAACCTCAAGCCATTGAACAAGTTCATCGAGACGCCCAGTTTCAAGATGGAAACGGTGCGCTCGGTATTGGCGGGGTTGGAGAGGGGGATGTGGACGGCGTCGATAGATTTGAAGGACGCTTATTTCCACATCCCCATCCACAGGAGTTTCTGTCGCTTCCTGAGATTTGCATTCCAGGGCAGACAGTGGGAATTCAGGGTGTTGCCCTTCGGAATTTCCACGGCTCCTCGGGTTTTCACCCGTGTGGTTCTTGCGATCACAGTATACCTCCGCAGGAGAAGCATAGCAGTCCACACGTACATAGACGACTGGCTGTTGAAAGCGCACACCCGGGAAAGTTTGTCCGCCAATCTGGAGATTGTTTTGAAAATTCTCACAGACTTGGGCTGGATGATCAATTTCCCAAAATCAGAGCTGACTCCATCCCAGAAGTTTGTTTACCTGGGGATGTTCTTCGATCTGGAGACAGGATATGTTTATCCTACTCAGGAGAGGGTTCAAATACTCATCTCGTTGATTCAGTCAGTGTGCGACAGTCGTCATGTCCTGGCACGGGTTTACTTGAGAATGCTGGGGTTGATGGTTTCGTTGGAACCAGTCATTCCTCAGGCCGCCTTACGCAGGCGGCCGATCCAGTTGTTTCTCATGACACAATGGACCCAGAGTACAGGTTCGCTGGACTCGAATGTGTCAGTGTTGGCGCCTCTGATTCACCACCTGCAATGGTGGTTGAATACAGAGAATCTCTTACCGGGGGTTTTGCTAACCCCTCCCCACCCTCAGGTGACTGTGTATACAGATGCATCGATGGAGGGCTGGGGAGCTTGCCTGGAAGAATCCACGATATCGGGGCTTTGGAATCTGGAACAGTCACAGGAACATATAAATCTACTGGAGCTAAGAGCAGTAGTCCTGGGCCTGGAACATTTCTTACAGAAAGTTCAGGGCAAGATTGTTCTTATTCGTTCAGACAACTCAACAGTTGTGACTTACATAAACCGCCAGGGCGGAACGAAGTCGCCCAGTCTCTGTATGATGACATGGAAACTGCTTTGTTGGTGTCTGGATCACCAGATTACCTTGAAAGCAGTTCATATTCCGGGAAGGTTAAACCTGCTAGCAGACTCATTGAGCCGAAGGATGAGTGTTTTACCCACGGAATGGCAACTAAATCAATGTGTGGCGGATCGTCTGTTCGACCATTGGGGGAAACCCAACATCGATTTGTTCGCAACGAAGAAGAATGCGAAGATGACGACGTACGTCTCTCCGATTCCGGATCCAAGCGCTTTCGCAACAGATGCGTTAGCTATCAGCTGGGGGAGAATGTATGCATACGCATTCCCTCCAGCAATCCTGATTCCAAAAATTCTTCAGAAAATCAGACAAGAGGAATGCCAAGTGCTTCTGATCGCCCCGGATTGGCCAAGCCGATCATGGTATACGGATCTGCTGGACCTTCTGGTCTGCAATCCGGTTCCTCTGCCTCTGATGGACGATATTATCTTCCAGGGCAAGGCCCTTCACAACAATCCGTCAATGTTCAGATTGACTGCGTGGATGTTGTCAAGGAATCTAGAATTAAGGAGGGCTTTTCTGAGCAAGCAGCCATGTTTATGGCCAAAGCCAGGAGGGGGTCAACCTCCAGAGCATATAATTATAAAATCAACAGATTTGCAGAATGGTGCTCAAAAAGATGTATTGATCCAATGGATTCATCTATTCAAGTAGTAGCTGATTTCCTCTGTCACCTCTATGATGCCTATAGCCTCAAGCCTAACTCTATTGCTGGTTATAAGTCAGCATTAATGTCTGTTATTCCTTGCTTGGCTAGGAGGGGAAGTGATGAAGTAAATACATTGAATGTATTAATTAAAGGCATGGGCAATCTAAGACCAAGGAATCCTCCTGTGATTCCGTCTTGGAGTTTATCGCTAGTGCTTCAAGTACTAGGTGATAAGCCTTTTGAACCACTTAGTTCCATTTCTATGAAACTATTAACACTGAAGACTGTGTTTTTAATTGCTGCGGCCTCGGCTAGGCGTAGGAGTGAGATTCATGCCTTATCAGCCGAGGATGACCGTTTTGTGGTTTCAGGGGAAGGCCTTAAGCTGCTACCTAGGATTAATTTCTTGGCTAAAAATCAGTCGTTGAAATATCCTGGTCAACCTATTATTTTGCCTGCTTTAACTAGATATGATCCTAATTCTAAAGCATGGTGTCCCGTCCGGGCGCTGCGCCGGTACAAACAACGTACGGCGGCATGGCGCACCGACCAGTCAGCGTTATGGTTGTCATATATTGAACCCCATGGGAGGGCTTCTAAGGACACCATTTCCAGGTGGATTGTGGAATGCATTCAGTTTTGCCATAAATCCGCCACCGGGAAGCAGGTTGACGTGGCCAAGGCTCACAGTGTCCGCGGCGTAGTGACATCCACGGCCCTATTTAATGGGGTCCCTGTGGATGATATTATGTCGGTGGCTCAGTGGCACTGTGAGTCAAGTTTTACAGACCATTATCTCCGTGACACCTCTAATCCTCTCGCCTTGTCGGTTTTGAAAAAATAAATCGGTTTATATTTTTTGAGGTGATTTCCTCATTACTTATATATATCACAATTAATTTATGGAAACACCCACTTTTTTGGGCCTGCATCAGTCTTTACCGATGGGAAGATGATGTCAGCAGCCATTTTCAACAAGGTCAGTCTTGTTCATGTGTTGTCCGTTGTTGATTGTATTGTCACGATTACCCGTTATTAATATGGTGATGGTTTGTGTATTTGTGTGGTTCATTGTTGAGAGTTACGAAAATGGAGCTTTTTCGTCTCTGTCCTGTAGTACATGGCACTTGTACGTAGAGAGCGTATAGGACATTGAGGTCAGTCGACTCTTCCTCCCTGGAAGGAGGGGGGGGGGAGCGCATATGACATTCGGTCATCTCTCATACATCGGTGGTGTTATCCGATGGTTAGTCAAATCCTGACTGTTTTTTCTTACAGTTTCAGAAGTTTAAGTGCCTTAAACGCAGAAAAGCGTATAGGGATGAGCTGGTCTTTTGACCTCGCCTCCCTCCCGCCAGATTCACTTTCGAATTCTGGCAATATCAAAAGTATTAGGGAGGTAAGTATACTCTTGAAGTGAAATAAACGAAATCTAGGATTTCTTTTTTCACGAGAGAGTTGATACTTACCTCCCTAGATACGGACCCGGCCTCTCCACCCCACAGAGGCTCGGTCTTCAGGCTCTTAATAGTTGCATGTGTGTCAGCCAATAATCTAGTCAGAGGAAGTGCTAGTCTGCGCATGCGCGGTGGTGGGGCTGGCATCCGCCAGACTACGCTCTGACTCCCTGCCCAGTAGGGGCACCTAACTGTTTTAATCTGAGTGTTTATTGAGTGAAAGCCAATATTTAGCAATATCAAAAGTATTAGGGAGGTAAGTATCAACTCTCTCGTGAAAAAAGAAATCCTAGATTTCGTTTATACCCATGCAAAAGGTCATTATATCCATGCAGAATGTCATTATACCAATGCAGAAAGGCATTATACCATTCAGAAGGTCATTATACCCATGCAGGCAGTCATTACACCATGTAGAAGGTCATTATGCATTGCAGAATGGCAGTATACCCATGCAGAATGTCATTATACCCATGCAGAAGGTCATTATACCCATGCAGACAGTCATTATATCCATGCACAAGGTCATTATACTGTGCAGAAGGTCGTTATACCTATGCAGTAGGTCATTATATCCACACAGACAGTCATTATGCCCATGCAGGTCATTATACCTATTCAGAAGGTCATTATACCCATGCAGAAAGTCATTATACCCATGCAGACTCATTATACCCATGCATACACTCATTATACCCATGCAGAATGTCAGTATACCTATGCAGAAGGCCATTATACCCATACAGACATTCATTATACCCATGAAGAAGGTCATTATACCCATGCAGACGGCCATTTTACCCATGCAGAGGGTCATTATACCCATGCAGACAGTCATTATACCAATGCAGAAAGGCATTATGTCCATGCAGAAGGTCATTATACCATGCAGAGATCATTATACCCATGCAGACCGTCATTATACCCATGCAGACGTCATTATACCCATGCAGAAAGTCATTATGCCTATGCAGACATTCATCATACCCATACAGCTGGTCATTATACCCATGCAGAAGGTCATTATACCCATGCAGACAGTCTTTCTACCCATGTAGAAGGTCATTATACCATCCAGAATGTCAGTATACCCATGCAGAAGGTCATTATACTCATGCAGACAGTCATTATACCCATGCACAAGGTCATTATACCCATGCAGTCAGTCATTATTTCCCATGCAGTAGTTACTTAGTAATCATGTTTATCAGTATGTATATCCATCAGCTTTATGCCAGTATATGTTCAGTCATCCATACACTTGTCAGGGATGCAGGTGCCACACATTCTTATCATTCAATCACCAGCCATTATGCATGGATGAACATTACATTAACACTATGTCATATATCAAAAGTTTTCTTTATGGTTCGATAGTCATAGAAGAAAATATTTGGATACAGCTCTAGTTTCAACTCTGTGACAGGTATTACGCATCAAATTATGGAAAGGTATCCAAAAGGTGTGTGTGTCGCAAAAGTTTGGCGAATATTTCCATGGTTCATGGAACATCAATGTAAATTATAGTTTCAATCTCTCTTCATCTTTGCTCACCAAGCATGGAACATTGTGGATGTATTAAGCTTGCTTAAAAGTGACATAGGGATCACTAATTCCGGCATCATTGGCGGTGGCAGCATCGTTGGCGGTGGCAGCATCCGTCATTTGTGCAGTCTTGGTTAAGGTTTTTTAATCAACTTATTTTTCAACACTGACTCATCCGATCTCAATGAAACTTTACAGAAATGATCTATACTATACAGGGATGTGATCTATATAACAATAGATTTAATGTTGGGGCATTTTAACTCTTTTTTTTCACGGTTTTGGACTTAGACGACTTTTTTCATGTATTTTGCCATTGCAGTTTTGGTTAAGGGTTTTTTAATCAACTTATTTTTCAAGACTGGCTCATCAGATCTCAATGAAACATTACAGATGTGATCTATACTGTACGAGGATGTGATCTACATAACAATAGATTTGATTTTGGGGCATTTTAACTATTTTTTCACAGTTTTGGACTTGGTCTTTTTTCATGTATTTTGCCAGTGCAGTTTTGGCTAAGGTTTTTGTCTCACCTGTGAAGCAGAAAGCGAGACATAGGGATCACTAATTCCGGTGGCAGCGTCATTGGCGGCGTCCGTCATTTGTGCAGTTTTGTTTAAGCTTTTTTAATCTACTTATTTTTCAACACTGGCTCATCCGATGTCAATGAAACTTTACAGAAGTGATCTATACTATACAGGGATGTGATCTACACAACAACAGATTTGATTTTGAGGCGTTTTAACCATTTTTTCACGGTTTTGGACTTGGTCTTTTTTCATGTATTTTGCCAGTGCAGTTTTGGTTAAGGTTTTTGCCTCCCCTACAAAGCAGAATGCACGACATAAGGATCCCTAATTCCATCCGCGTCATCGTTGGCATCATCGTCCGTCATTTCTGTAGTTTTGGTTAATGCTTTTTAATCAACATATTTTTCAACACAGCCTCATCTGGTCCCAATGAAACTTTACAGAAGTGATCTATACTATACATGGATGTGATCTACATAACAATAGTTGTTATTACACCACATCTATACCATTCAATCACTACTTTTTTTATGCTTGCTTACATGCCCCCATAAGCCTATTCCACTTCATCACACCATCAACCAGGCTACTGGTAGGGTGCACCCCCCGAATATGCCTTGAAAGAGACTGGCACCCGTCTATACTCATCCTCAGTGACACCTGTCACACCACATGACTGCGCATGTGCAATGGAGCCAAAATAGGAAATTAACTTTTCAAATATTCTGCAAACAGAACAGTCAGCCATTTACGAGTTTAAGCTTTTTTATAGTTTGCACTGTGTTCAATTCTATCTTGAGAGTAATATCTTGAAAGGAATATGCCTAACATGAAGTCTATTCTTCCAAAGTTAGGTTTATGGAATGTTTTGTGGTTTGTTGTTGCTTTTTATAATTATATGTGTGTATTACCGGTTTTCGTGGTAGTCCAGTTTCATGGTAGCCAAACATGCCTTCCATCTCCTTTTCGTCACAAGACCGTATCTATATTATCTATCATCATTACTAATATCCCATGCTTCAGAGTTTTATACTATACCCGTAAGAGTTTTCTCTCTTAGTATTTTTACTTTGGGATAGTTGAATTCAAAATTTCCCGCCTTTTTTAAGCATGGGTTTGGTCATTTATTTGGGACTCCTATATTTTAGAAAGGTTTTTTTTTAAGTTCTTGAAGCTGTTTGCTTTTCTATTTTATTTTTCATTTTTAGGAGTCAGTTAAAGTGGCCGAGGAAGTTAAATGCACTTCGGCAAAGTGCGATCATGTTCACTTGGCAGAGTTCTCTGGCCATGTTTGTCTGAAATGTACATCGTGTACTCCGATATCAATGTGCAGGATTTGCAAGGGTTGGTCCCCATCGGTTTCAAAATTATTTTTAAGGATTTTACGGCGAAGTCTTCCTTGTCCTCTGATCGCTCTCACTCCGTTGTTTCTAAGCCTAAAGCGTTGCTTCGTCTATTCCTTCTGTTTCCGTTCCACCAGCAATGGAGGGAGGGGACTCCTCTAATTCAGAGGCCATTATGGCCATATTCACCAGATTCGAATCGTTTGCGACCGTTTTGACTAAATCTCTGGATGAATGTATTTCTTCAGCTATTCGCATGGCAAAGGACGAGTCATCGGCGTCGGACGATAACCGGAAGATTATCCGCAAATGGGGAAGCCTCCTTCCTTCACATCCAGACAGGAGGTTCGATCACCGAAACTGAAATCAAAAGACTCCAAGAAGCCCAATAAGGTGTCTTTGTGCAATTCATCGGCCAAAACCCACTTAAGTTTTGAGGAGGGGCATTATCATCAAGCTGTGGTGTTGGCGACGGAAGTCCTGGACTCATCTCGCTATGCTAAAGTTCATTTTTCTGTGATTCCAGTAGCTAGAAACATCCAGAGATCACCAGTACTTAATGTAGTTCTGTCAGGAAGCTCGGTAGCTTCCGGTCTGTGCTCGATAGATTCGGGTCTTGGACCCTGTTCTACTTCTGGTTTCCGTTTCCGGTTCTCTCTCTTCGGTCTCCAGTAGGACTTCCCGGCTTGCTGCATAGTAATTTTCCGACTTCCACTAGGCGTCTTTCCACTTCCCTTTCCGGTGATAACTCTTCTATTTCTGGTTTGATTTCTGGTCTTGCCAGATATCCAGGTCCCTGGTAATTTTTTGATTTCCGGTAGGCGTCTTTCCACTTCCGTTTCCACTTCCGGTGATAGCTCTTCCATTTCTGGTTTGACTTCCAGTCTAGCCTGAAGTCTGGGTCCCCAGGACCATGTTAATTTTCAGATTTCTGGTAGGCACATTTCCGCTTCCATTTCTGGTGATAGTTCCAGTTTGAGGGGTGCTCTTCCGGGTCTTCAAGATCCGGCTAAGCATTCAGCTTCCGCTTCCGGTTTATCTGCGACTTCCAGTTTTGCCAATTATCAGGGGCTGCAGGATCTGGTTAGAGCTTTATCTCAGCGCCAACTTCCGCTTCCGATTTCTGGTTCACCTTCTGGGGCTAGGTTTTGCGCATCTGCTCATGGGCTTCCTGGTTATTCAGGTTCCTCTAACATGACTTTAAATTCGGATTCACATTTTTCCGGTAAGGATTTTGTTTCTAGCAAGAATAACTTAGTTACCAACAGAATTTTCATTCTCGCGTTAATGATAGTTCAGACTCGTATTATTTTCACGATCATTCGGATCAGATCCTTAATAGTTATGGTAATGTTCAAGATTTTAGAAATTCCACATCTGTTATGTCTCCAGTTAATGTAGATGATTCTTTAGGTTCTTCCTCTTTTAGAGATGTTGTTTCTGGATTAACGTCTTCTGGTCCTGCTCTCCTTTCTTCTCGTTCTTCCTCTCAAATTAAGGGGGATAGGTCTTTTTATCCTTCTTCCTCTTCCTTATCGGCTAGAGATTTTTCCTCTAGTCATGTCTTTAATTCGTCCTCTCTCTTTCAGTCTTCTTCTATTCCTCCTCCTCCGGTGTTTTCCCGCATTCCTGCTGCTAGCGGTTCTTTTTCAGGTTCCTTCTTGTTCTGTTCCTTCTATTCTCTTCGTCCTTCCTTTTCTGCTGCTTCTTTCTCTTTTGATCATTCAGATCCTATTGTCTCTGTTGTTCTTTCTTATGAGTTGGAGTTTCAGATTGTAGACTCTGGTTTGGATTTCTCATTGTTCTCTGTTGTTAAGGATTCCGCCCTTAATCATTCTTTTGTTTCAGCCTGGTTTTCAATTCTCTCACTTTTCAGCCAGCGGTTTGGACCAGTTTTCTTTGCCCTCTGGTCAACAGAATGATGTTGATCCCATTCTGGCTGATCAGTTCTCTTCTGTCTCAGATTCTTTATCTGCATCTGCTTTCTTCTAGCAATCCCATTTTTTGTGCTTCTCTGGATTCTCTTCAATCTTCTTCCTCTCCTAACCACTCTTCTTCTTCTTCAATTCCCAGATCTGTCAGGGCTAGGGATCTGAAGAGGTTTTGCCCAGTCAGGGCCTCTTCGGATGACTGGTCCTTGGCATATTGGTGGGTTGCAGAAACTTTTTCTTCCTCTTAAGGATGAGTTTTCTATAGACCGCCTTCTTTTTGGTCTGCTCTTTTCTCCTCTGACTCCTCCTCTGTGTCGCCTCAGGTTCTGCCAATTGACAATCATGTTGTCAACATGTTGAACTTTTATATTAATGATGTTCTTTCTAAGGATTTTTCTCTTACTCCCAAGTTTGACTCCCCGGTCCAGATTCCTAAAGAAGATTTCATTAGAGTTGCTTCTACCCAGTCAGTCAACTGCTCTACCTGGGATATTCTTTCCTCTAATATGAAGGATTCGGCTAAAGTTGATGGTTCTTCTGATCTTTCTAGATGGAAGTCTGTGTGTAGGGCTCAACTTAAGTCTACTAACTTTCTTGCTTTGCTTTTGGAAGCTGTTCTGGTGTCCCAGGAGAAAGGTGAGCAGATTCCTGCCGAGGTTTTTTGCATCTTGGCTGATATTTCGAGAGGTTCTCTTAATTCTGTGTGCCGGTCTTTGGGTTTTATTACCTCTAATAGAAGGTCTAGGAAACTTCAGGAGGTCCATGTTCCTAACAATCTTAAAAGTAGTTTGATTTCTGTTCCCCCCCTTTTGGCCAGGATATTTTCAGTCAGTGTTCCTCTAGTCTTATTCTGGAGCATGTTAAATACTCTTGGGATATCCATGCTTAGATTTCCATTTCCAGACATTAAGAGAGACTTCCTATGTTAAGAGCCCCAATTCCTCTCCAAGGAGGAAGAGTCTTAAACTGGATGAGTTTGGGACTTCTCCATCTAGGATAATTATCAGCTCGAATAGATCCTTTTCCAATTCCCAGGAAAGATCTCTGGATGAGGATCAATTTGAGTCAATCTCTTCCCACCATCCTAGGTCCCAAGTTAGGCAGGCCCCTTCATTTCAAGTGAGAGGGGTGGGGTGGGGTCAAGCTTATTATCAGAGATCCAGGTTTAGACACAGAGGTCATTCTTCTTACAGAGGTTATCAGGGTAAGAGACTTTGAAGGTGTAGACTTAGCCTGTGTAGGTCCAGCCATTATTCTTCCTTCCACCCCCCCTCATCTTCCTTTATCTGCAGATCTATCGGTCCAGTGCCTTCTACCCAGCGTGCCAGTAGGAGGGCGCCTGTCTCTGTTTTGCAAAACTTGGCAAGCCCTCATTCAGGACTCCTGGCTTGTAAATCAGCTTCGCTGGGGATACACCCTTTCTTAGATCCGTCATCCTCCTCCTCTGTCCCTTCTACCCAAGTGGACCCTTGTTCCCTTCAATCAGGAGAAATTGGTGGCCTTAGAAGAGGAGTTGGAGGCTATGATTGTCAAGGAGGCTATAGAAGAGGTTCCCGTTTGGAGAATAGACCCGGGCTACTATTCAACCATTTTCTTAGTCTCCAAGAAGACAGGGGGTTGGCATCCTATCATCAATCTGTTAAATCTTTTTATTTTGACCCCGAAATGCAAAATCGAAACCATCTCCCAGATCATAGCCAGTTCAGATCCAGGCATGTGGACTTCTTCCATTGACCTCAAGGATGCTTACTTTCATGTTCTTATCCACCGTTCTTTCCGAAAGTTCATGAGGTTTGCCTACAAGGACTGGGTATGGCAATTTCGAGCCATGCCCTTCGGCCTGACCATGGCACCCCCCTTCCTTTTTACCTGTCTGGTCTCAGCCATGGCCACATTTCTATAGATGACTGGTTGATAAAATCAAAGTCTTCCTCAATTCTTTCAAGACTCACCCCAGAGGTTTGCAGTCTGGCATGCAGCCTAGGTTGGATTATAAATCTAGGAAAATCAAGCCTAGTCCCCTCCCACATGGCCACCCACCTAGGCGTTACCTTCGATCTGGCTCAGGGCTTAATTTTTCCATCAGACCCAAGAGTAGAGGCAATTCTGTTGACAATGGACATTCTGTCAACTTCTTCCATTGTCAGAGCAAAATCCCTCCTCAGGGTGCTAGACTTGATGGTCAGCATCTAGAATGTCATTCCTTGGGCGGCGCTAATGAGAAGACCTTTTCAAATGTACTTAATGTCCCTTTGGACTCAGTCGGTACCTTCTATTTACCATCAGATTCCCATCAGAGAACATTTAGTTCCCCATCTAGATTTTTGGAAAGATCGTTCTCTGCTTCTCATGGATGTCCCTCTGGTCAAGTCCTCCCCTCAGGCGCTGAGGATGGGGAGCAGTCTGGGACTCCCTGTCTGTCTCCAGTCTTTGGTTCCTTGAGGAGTCGACAGCTCAAATCAACATCTTGGAGTTGTGGGCTGTCAAGAAGGCTCTTCTCTCGTGGTCGGATCGAGTGAAAGGGCTCAAGGTCTCGATTCGATGGTGGTTTCATATATCAACAGACAGGGAGGAACCAGGTCTTCCCTCCTTTGTATGGAGCTTTGGAACCTTCTCTTATGGTGCCACAAGAATCAAATCTTTCTAATTTCCAGTCATGTCTGAATTTTCTTGCGTACCAGCTGTCGAGACCCAGCAAATTCACCCACACAGAGTGGCAGTTAAAAAGGTCAGTTGCCAAAGCGATTTTCAACTTTCTGGGTCGTCCCTCACGTAGACTTCTTTGCGACTTGTCGGAATGCCCAGATCTCTTTCATGTCTCCTTTTCTGGACAGTCCGGCATTAGCTGTGGACGCCCTGTCTCAGTCCTGGACAGGAATGTTTACTTACGCATTCCCTCCAATGATCCTGATTCCTTTGGTTTTGAAGAAGTTCAGGGACCAGATCTGTTAAATTCTTCTGATAGTTCACTTTTGGCCAAATCGGCTCTGGTTCGTAGATCTTCTCGATCTCCTGGTAGATTTCCCACATCTCCTTCCAGTATCCCCAGATCTTCTCTCGAGTAAGGGGCATGTGTCTTCATCCAAACCCAGAAATCTTCAATCTGCATTTGGAGAATATCGAGTGTCCAGTCTCTGAGATCAAAGTTTCTTCAAGATCTCAGGAAATTATTGATTCTTCTAGGAGGGAGTCGACCCGTTGAGTTTACAAGGGTCGACTTAGGTTTTGGAGAATGGTGTTCAGACCATGGTTTCTTGCCCGATTCTGTTTATATTCCCCAGGTGTTAGCTTTTTTATCCTATCGTTTTGACTCTTTACACTTATCGGCTAACACTCAGGGGTTACAAATTTTTGTTGGCTTCTTCGCTTCCTTGTCTTTTGAATGCTGGTATTAAGGATACAAAGATTCTCAATGGTTTTATCAGAGGATTGGGTAACATTCGTCCTCCAGTAGCTAAGCCTTGGCCTTGCTGGAATATGGCTCTAGCACTTCAGGTTTTGGCAGGTCACCATTTTGAACCCATTTCTTCTATTAGTATTACATTTTTAACTCTTAACTATGTTTTTCTTGTTCCATCCGCTTCTGCTAGAAGACGTTCAGAAATTCACGCTCTTTCCACCGAAGAGGATAGATATATAGTATCTGGGAACGGTTTAGTTTTATATCCCAGGAGGGATTTTTTATCGAAGACCCAGTCTAACCGTTACCCATCCAAGCCAATCATTTTAAAATCGTTATCATCTTTTTTGCCGCCTTACAAATTCTGGTGTCCTGTTAGGGCATTAAAGGTATACGAACAGATTTTAAAGTATCCGATTTGTCCCATTTATGGGTTCCATTCATGGAGGAGGTAGCCAGACCAGTCTCTAAGGCCACGATTGCCAGATGGATCTGTGAGACCATTAAAGTTTGTTATGAGATTGCCTCTCCTGAATAAGTAAAATTATCTCATGTTAATGCTCACGATGTTAGGGGAATGGCTACCGCCTTTGCTCTTTTCGTCGGCTCATCTTTAGACGATGTCATGCAGGTCGCAGGCTGGAAATCTGAATCAACTTTTACATCTTTCTACTTAAAGGATCAGAGTCCAGCGGCTTCCTTTTTATCTTGCATTTTCACTAAGTTGAAAAAAGAGATTTTGGAAGAGGGTGGAAAAATGTCGGCGTCTGCGTCAGCATCCTCTCTGATTAAGGATTTTTAAAATGACATTTGCACCCCTAAGGGTTCATCCGATTTTTTCTAAAACTTCACATATGTGTTCTATGCGATGATTAAGACTTTTTTTTTTTCAAAATTACAACCATACAACAATTTTGGGGTCAAAATACCCATAACATCTTTTTTTTTTAAATGGCGGCCAAAATTACTTTTGGTCTGATCGACTTGAAATTTGGTGATCTTATGGGTCCTATAGCGACTTGACTTCATCTCAATTTTGAAAAGGATTTGAATTGTAACCACACATAGAATTTTTGCTAGATAAGCACCAGAGTCCTGGGCAGACTGGGTCCTGTGGCAGCCGGATCCTGTGGCAATTTAAAAATGCGAGATATTTGGTATCTTTTGATACCTCTTGTTTAGAAATATCACGATTTTAACAAAAGAAGCCGAGGACCATTTACCGAGCACATCCCGCCATTTTCACTAAGACCTCTGTGTTTCTTTTGTTTTGTTTATTTCATTAAGTTTACAGTTATCCTTGTTTGATAATCACTGTGTGATTGGTTAGAATGCATTATTTTATTATTTTGTTTAACATTTGGATATGATTTGTTTAATTTTTATCTCGCATTTTCACGAAGTTGAAAAAAGAGATTTTTGGAGAGGGTGGAAAAATGTCGGCATTGGCGTCCGCTCTGGTTAAGGATTTTTAAAATGATATTTGCACCCCTAAGGGTTCATCCGATTTTAAAAAAGACTTCACAGATGTGTTCTATATGATGCTTAGGACTAGTTTACAAAACTATATTGATTTTTGAAATTTTTCTTTATCTTTTTCAAGTTTTAACTTTGAATAATTTTTGTGTCCAGCTTACTGTTAATCCTATGGTTAAGATTTAAAAAAATAACATTTGCTGCGTTGCACCCACAAGGGGTCATCAGATTTAAAAAAAAAAACTTCACAGATGTGTTCTATACCATGCTTAGGACTTGTTCATATGAAAAAGAAATTGATTTTCAAACTTAAAAAAAATTTTTTTTATCTTTGAACTTTAATTATTTTAGGCCTGTTTTGTATCCAATTTACACTCATAATTTCTTGGTTATGTTTTTATTAAAATGACATTTGCACCCACAAGGGGTCATCCGATTTAAATAAAACTTCACATATGTGTTCTATACGATGTTTAGGATGTGTCCAGATAAAAAATATATTGAATTTCAAAATCTCCATATTTTTTCGGCATTTGAACATTGATAATTTTATGGCTGATTTGCATCCAGGTTATATGTATTATGCTGTGGTTAAGGATTTTTCAAATGACAATTTAATCAGCAAAGACTTGCTTTTGAAACTTGAAACCTTGGGGATGATTATACATATGGGCAAGGATGTGCATGACACTTTTGGAATTTTGTTTTGACCCCGGGGCTGGGCCAGGGGGCAAAAGATCAAAATTGGCCAGTAATTATCGATTGTAATGCAACTCCTCCTGGACCATTTCAGATAGAAACTTGAAACTGTGGGGATGATTGCACATATGGACAGGGAGGTGCATGACACTTTTGGAATTTTGGTACAACCCCAGGGGGTACGGCCCTGGGGTGGGAAATGTGGGGTAAAAATCTTTCCAAATCTTGTCATGCTGCATATCATTTTCAAGCCAAATGCTAAGTAGTCTACAGGACAAGGAATTATTTTGATCTTGGGTCAAACTGAGGGAAGGTCAAAAGCGGGCACCAATCGATTGTAATGCAACTCCTAGACCATTTCAGATAGAAACTTGAAACTTTCGGTATCATTACACATATGGACAGAGATGTGCATGGTACTTTTGAGATGTTGTTATGACCCCCCCCCCCCACCCCAGTGGGTGGGGACTGTGGGTAAAAAATTAAATTTATCCAAAGGTGGTCATGTCACATATCATTTTCAAGCCAATGAAATGTAGACTACAGGACAAGGAATTATTTTGATCTTGGGTCAAACTGAGGGTAGGGGCGGGGTCATGCGGGCACCAATCGATTGTAATAATCATCCCCAAAGTTTCAAGTTTCAAGAAAAAATGTTTTTTTCAAAATGGCCGCCATGACAAAATTTGGGCCAAAAATACCATTTTTTGCTTTTTGCAGAAATGAACTCGGAAGGAAAAATTAAAAAAAAAAATTTTTAATTAAAAAGATTTTTTTTTTTAGCTCAGCTGGCCAGAATGGGCAAGTGAGCGTATGCCATGCCGACCATCCGTCGTCCGTCTGTCTGTCCATCAACTTTTGCTTTAAAATGTATCTCCTCCTTAACGGCTTGCCGGATTTCAACCAAATTTGGCTAGAATGATCCTATAGCGGTAGGCTCTAGAACATCTATTCAGGTTTTTGATATTTCAAATTTCGGGGTAAAAAACTTAGATTTTGTTTAAAATTTACCGAAAAGTGTCAAAACGCATCTCCTCCTTAGTTTCTTGACAGATTTCAACCAAATTTGGCTAGACGGGTCGTACCAACATAGGCTCTAGAACATCTATTCAAATTTTTGATATTTCAATTTTTTGGGTAAAAACCTTTTTGCAAATTTACCGGAAAGTGTCAAAATGCATCTCCTTAGTTTCTTTACAGATTTCAATCAAATCTGTCTAGATCAATCATATGGAGGTAGGCTCTAGAACTTCTATTCAGATTTTTTATATTTCAATTTTTTTGTGTAAAAAACTTGGATTCTATTTAAAATTTGCCGGAAATTGTCAAATTGCTTTAAAACGCTACTCATTCTTCGTTTCTTGGCAGATTTGAACCAAATCTGGCTAGAACGATCATATGAAGGTAGGCTCTAGTTGTTATTACACCACTAAAACATCTTGACCGTTCAATCACTACTTGCTAAATCAAATATCTGCATTTAGCTACCAGAATCAAAAATTTTATGCTCGCTTACATACTCCCTTCTGCCTATATCATCACCATGCATACCCGTAACCAGGATACTGGTGAGGGAACCCCCAGCATAAGCCTCAGTATAGACTGGCACCAGTCTGTACTCGCTCCTTGGTGACGCCTGTCACTAAGCGCGCCTGCACATGCACAATAGATCCCAAATGGGAAACAGATTCACTTTTCAAATATTCTGCAAGCAGAACAGTTGGCCTGCTATCCAGCGTAACTTTTTACAGCTATGCGCTGAAGATCAGCTACATATTTAAGAGTTTTCTGATTCAGGAATCATGACTATTATAAACTCTAATCTCCCTAATTATGTCTATTGTATACTACGTGGGTTTTTTGGAGTTTTTAACTCTGGTTTATGAGTTACCAGTTTTCGTGTCAAATACTCCTGTTTTTTAGGTATTACAATTCATGCCTATTTAATATCATCAATCAAAACCATGCTTTAGAATAAAAAAACCCTTAGTACTCGCTTATTAATATTTAGTGCCTACATAAAAATAATAATCTTACGAATCTTCGTAAATTCTTGGTCTTTCAGTGAGATTTTCAAATCCGTTTCTCAGCCTCTTGTATAGAGGTTTGGTTTCTTTAGCGGATTTCCATATCTAGAGATCTCTTATTAAGTACGTTTATTATATAAGCATCATATGATCGGATTTCTCTATTTCATGATTCTATAAAGAATTAGTCTGATTAAGATGATAGACGTAATTCTTGCGGCCGTTTTCGTTAATGGGGGAATCCCACGTCTTTCATGACCAGGCATGAATTGCGTCTTTTGTTGACTAAGGCTTTGGTTTCTCTTAAAGCCTGTTACAGACTTCCGGTAGGTCTCAGTCTAAAGACCATATAAGTCTTGAAGGGGTGCATTACTCTCATGCAGTGGCGTCGGTGATGGAAGTTACCGATTATTCATCCCATGCAGATATAGCCAGTATGGTTAGAGATCTTCGATCTCTATGTCCGCTCCCGTTATTGCTCCTGGCTTGTCCGGGCAAGCGGCTTCTAAATCCGGTATTGCTGCTGGTTTGACCAGGCGTCCGGATATGAGCTCTGTGATTGTTTTGGCTTGGATGGACATTCGGAGTCTCATCTCTTTTTCTTCTGGCTGTTTTCATTTTATTTCTCCACTTCTTTTTACATCCGTTTCCGGTAGTAACTTCTGGTATGAGAGGTGCTTTTCCGGGTCTGTTAGATCCGACCTCACATCAGTTATCTATTTCCGGTTCCGGTTCTTTTCCACTTCCATTCCCGGTAGTAGTGTATCTGCTTCCGGTAGGAGAGATGAAATAATATGTCCGCTCCCATTATTGCTCCTGGCTTGTCTGGGCAAGCAGGTTCTAAATCCGGTATTGCTGCTAGTTTGACCGGGCGTCCAGATATGAGCTCTGTGATTGTTTTGGCTTGGCTGGACATTCAGAGTCTCAGTCTTTTTCAACTGGCTGTTTTCATTTTATTTCTCCACTTATTTTTACATCCATTTCCGGTGGTAACTTCTGGTATGAGAGGTGCTTTTCCGGGTCTGTTAGATCTGACCTCGCATCAGTTATCTATTTCCGGTTCCAGTTCTTTTCCACTTCCGTTCCCGCTAGTAGTGTATCTGCTTCCGGTAGGAGAGATGATTTCAGGATCTGTTAGATCCTGCTAAGCATCTGTTATCATTTTCTGGTTCTGGTTCCGCTCCATTTCCGGTAGTAGTGTTTCTGCTTCCGGTAGGAGAGATTTGTTTTTTTCCGGATCAGATAGATCCGGCCTAGCATCAGTTATTCATTTCCGGTTACGGTCTTTCCTCTTCCTTGTCCAGTAGTAGTTGTTCTGCTTCCGGTTGGAGAGTTGATTTTCCAAGTCTGGTAGGCCTTGCTTATCATCTGTTTTCAATATCTGGTTCCGCTTTTCTTCCGGTAGTAGTGTATCTGCTTCCGGTGGGAGTGATGATATCCAGGTCTGTTAGATCCTGCTAATCATCTATTATCAATTTCTGGTTCCACTTCAGCTTCCGTTTCTGGTAGTAGTGTATCTGCTTCCGGTTGGAGAGATGATTTTCCAGGTCTGCTAGATCCTGCTAATCATCTGTTTTCTATATCCGGTTCCTCTTCACTTCCGGTAGTAGTGTATCTGCTTCCGGTAGGAGTGATGATTTTCCAGGTCTGTTAGATCCTGCTAATCATCTATTATCAATTTCCGGTTCCGCTTCAGCTTCCGTTTCCGGTGGTAGTGTATCTGCTTCCGGTAGGAGACATTATTTTCCGGATCTGTTTGATCTGGCCAAGCTTCTGTTTTCAAATTCTGGTTCCTCTTCCGTTTTCGGTAGTAGTGTTTCTGCTTCCGCTAGGAGAGACGATTTTCCGGGTCTGTTAGATCTGGCCTATCATCTGTTGTCATTTCTGGTTCCGGTTTTGCCCCTTTTCCTTTCCGGTAGTAGTAGTGTTTTCTGCTTCCGGTATGAGAGGTGCTTATCAGGGTCTCTTATTTATTTATTTCTGGTTACCGTTCTTTCACTTCAGTTATTGTGGTGGTGTTGAGAAAATGCTACAAGTTTGGGATTTTTCCGGGTTTGTTATATCCGGTCAAGCTTCTGTCTTCATTTTCCGTTTCCAGTTTTTCGTTTCCGAGTATGTATCTACTTCCGGTAGGAGGGGTGCTTTTCCGGGTCTGTTAAATCCTGCCTAGCATCATACTTCCGTTTCTGGTTCCGGTTTCGTTGTATCTGTTTCCGGTAGTAGTGCTTCTACTTCTGGTATGAGAAGTTTATTTCCGGGTCTGTTAGATCTTCTAACTACCGTTTCCGGTTCCGTTTTTGTTTTATCTATTGCCGGTAGTAGTGCTTTCACTTCCAGTTTGAGAGGTGTTGTCTGGGTCTGTTAGATCTGGATAGATACCTAATTCTGTTTCCAGTTTATCAGCTTTTACTGGCTCTCTTTCCGGGAGTTATTTTAGAGCTTAAGGTTATGAATTGCCTGATCATTCAGATTCTTCTGCTAATAATATTTCCTTAGCTCGGATTCAATTTGCTTTGCGCTATTCTTCCTCTTTTCTTTTTTATTCTATAGTTATTAGAATCTCTTTAGTCTTGCTTTCCCTTTCTTTTTTCGTTTTTCTGTTTATAATAGTCTTGCTTTTATGTATTAGGTTCCCCTTTTTTTTTTCCATCTTATCTTTTTCTCCTCTTTTTCTTCTAATTCTTTCCTTTTTTATTCTTTATCTTCTTCTTCACTGTGGTCATCTATATTCTATTGTGTCTGTTTTTTCTGTCTCAATATCTAGTTTTCTATTCATTGTCTCTGGTTTAGCTCTGTTTTTGTGTCTTCGTTCTATCACTCTTCTGTTTCCGCTAGTCTTTCTATTCCTGGGTCAGTCGAGATCAGGGATTTGAGGAAGTTTTCCCGATTAGTGCCTATTCGGATGATTTGTCCTCCTCTCTTTTGCATGGCTTATTGTCTCTCTCTTCCTCATCTTGGTAAGTCCTTTCGCATCTCTCTTTTCTTGTTTTCCTAGTATTCTGTTTTTCATTCTTCGGCTTTTCTTCTTTGCTGGGTTTCTCATTTTCCTTTTCCAGTTTATCCTATTCTTGCTCTTCATATCACGTTTCTTTCTTCTCCTTTTTTCTAATCTGTTCCTTTTAATTCTTTTCTTCTCTCTTATTTTTCTATTTTTCTTCATCTTTATTCATCTATACACCTGTGCAAAAGTTAAGCACCACCCTATTTTACGCACATGCGAGGGTATATTCATGTGCTATGAAGAAAGCAATAGCATAAACATTTATGTACCCATCCATCTTAGTGCAAGAGGTAATAATGCAACTAGAGGAATGCTGATTATGATGGTGGGGAAACACTGTATGTTTTTGTTTGAACTTGAAAACGAGGCCTGAATATGGTTACGTTGACACAACTGACAACTATTGCCCTACAGTTGAGACACGTGGCTAGATTGTCATTAATGGTGTCTGAAAACGAGGTTTAACATCTGTGCACGAGTTTGAGACTGTCATTATTAATACCGGGTATATCCACCTTGTGCCTGGATGACGGCCTGGACACGACGTCTCATGCTGGTCACCAACCGACTGATACGCCATTGTGGTATTCGTTGCCATTCAAGATGGAGTGTGTCTGTTAATTCCTGTAGGTTCTGCACAGGAGGATCCCTCCTTCTCACCATGTTTCCCAGAATGTCCCAGATATGCTCAATAGGGTTCATGTCAGGGCTCCTTGCTGGCCATGGTAGGGTTTCGATGGCATTCTGGCGGAGGTATTCATGCACAGCTCTAGCACGATGTGGTCGGGCGTTGTCATCCATGAATATAGGGTGGGTTCCAGGTGCATGATTTACAAAATGAGGGACCACAACTCTATCCAGTATGGAATCTTGATATCTTTGTCCATTTAGTGTTCCAGGTACAGTCAACAGATCCAGCTTACAATCAAATGAGATGCACCCCCATATCATAACGGAACCTCCACCAAATGGAACTTCTTCCATGATGTTACGTTGGTCGTACGCCGTGCGTCTGGACCTCCATACACGCGTTCGACCATCTGTGGCATGAAGCAGGAACCGACTTTCATCGGACCAGTGTACCCGTCTCCAGGATCTCATGTTCCAGTGTCTTCTTTCGTTGCACCACCTCAGACGCTCCTCTTTGTGGTGTGCAGTGAGGAGAGGACGTCTGACAGGTCTCCTAGCTTTCATGCCAGCAGCATACAGTCTCCTTTTGACGGTAGACATTGACACTCTATTGTGCGTTTCCCATTGCTGGCTGAGCACTCTGCTGTTGGTGAATGGAGATCTCCTAACAAGGCGTACTAGGGCTCGATCATCACGGGCAGTAGTCTTCTTCGGTCTTCCAGATCTAGGCCTGTCCTTCACCTCGTTAGTTTGCCCATGTTTTGCAATCAAACGACTGATTACAGTATGGTTAATGTTCAGCTGTCTGCCAATCTCTCTGCATGACATACCAGTGGTATGCATGCCTATGATTTGCCTTTTCACACGATCACTTAACCTTCGTCTTGCCATAGCGGTTCACAATCAAGAGCTAATTCTCTCTGTACAAATAAACCACGGTCATGAACACAAAATTCCTAATCTTGTCGCCTAAATCTGTATGTAATGTTCTACACCTCAAACTGGACTTTTACATAACTGAACACGTGTGCTGTTTCCCGCCACGCACGGACATCAAGCGGCGTGAAGTCATGCATGCATGTGCATTTCGTACTTGGAATTATGTCAGCTAACGCGGGGACAAAAAGTATGGCAGCCTAGTTGTACCATCATGTTTCTACGTTCTATTGTTTTTGCTGGTGCTTAACTTTTGCACAGGTGTATAGATCTAATTTTTTCGAATTTTTCGTTCTCAGTAATTAGTTTTCTATTTGCTGTCTTTGGTTTAGTGTTCTTGTTTTTGTAATCTGGGATTCCTCGTTCAATCACTTTTCTATTTCCTTTGTTTTTTCTATTGTCTCTAGATTCTATTCTTGGATCAGTCGAGGTTCTAACCTGAGAAGGTTTTTTCCCTTCCGGGGTTGCTCGGACGATTGGTCCTCGTTTCTTTATTGGATTCCTTTTTGTCTCTCTTTTTCTTCAGGATGAGTTTTTTCTCGTCTGCCCAATTTTTCTTGTTTTAATGTTCTTTCAGTATATTTCTAATCTGAAGAATTTTGCCAAAGTGGAATCTTCCGCGGATCTTTTTAGTTGGGAATCTGTATGTAAGGCACAGTTTAAATCAGCTATCCTTCTAGCTCTTTTTTCGGATGATGTTTTTCTAGGAGCAGGAAGAGGTATTCAGAGTCCCTCTGAGGTTTTTAGAAATCTCTAGCCACTATCCTTAGAGGCTTTTTGAACTCAGTTTGTAGTTTGTTTGACTTCATTGCCTCTAAGAGAATTCATAGAAAAACCATCCGAAGTTAATAAACTTTGTTCTGAAGTATTCTTATTTCAATTCCTCCCTTTGGCCTATGATATATTTGGTCAATCATCTTCCATATTTTTAGGGATGATTCTTTCAGTCATAGATCCTCCAAAGGATCTTCGTTTTCTGTGTAGAGAGTCTTCTTCTTTTTAAAAAAACCTCTTTAATCCTTCCATAGAGGAAGTCTCAGGCCTATTGAGTTTGGTACTTATCTTTCTAGGATAATTACCAATTCTTCTCTGTCTTCAGGTTCTAAGCCCGATTCGAGGAGGAGGATTAATCTGACCCCTTTTTTGCTCATTGTTCTAGATCCAGGTCCGGCAGGCTTCCTCTTATCAGATGAGAAGGGCCTTGTGTTATTTCTTGATCTAATCTTAAAGGTTGTTCCTATAAGGGGTTCATAGTAAGAGAACCAGAAGGGATGGTGGTAGCCTGGGTAGGCCCATGCTTTTCTCTTTATCATACTTTATCTCTTCCTCTTCCATTGCCTTAGGATCCGTTGCTCCTTCCCCCCCCCCCCCCGTTTTTTCCCAGCGGTCTAGTAGGAGGGCGCCTGTCTCTAATTTTGGGAGATTTGGTAAGCCCTCATTCAGGTCTCCTGATTCAGAGATCATCGCTGGGGTTTTTCGCTCCTAACGGATTTTCATCGTCCTTGTCCATCGTTTCTAGGTGGTCTCCTTTCATTCCTTCCTGGTGAAGATGGGAGCCTTAGAGGACGAGTTGGAGTTCATGATTCTAAGTAGTCGTTAGAATTCATTCCAATTGGGAGCACCAAGAAGTTGGGTGGATGGCGTCCGATCTCAATCTGAGGAGTTTTTTCCTCTTATCTTATCTTCAATATTCTAGATGGAGGACTTATCTCAGTTTTCCCCAGTTTGAATCCGGGCATGCGATTCTTCTCCATAAAGATATTGGACGTTTTACTACTTGTTTTCATCTACCCTACATGCCGTCAATTCTGCCGTGGCAGGTATATTTTATGGTCATTCTATTTACCTTCATGTTTACATAAACGACTGGCTAGTATAAGCAGAGCTTTTTATTAATTCTAGCAGTTTCATTCCAGAGAACTGCGGTCTGGAATGCAGCCTAGGTCGGTTTATAATTCTCTTAAAAGTCAAGTCATCTCCTCTGGTGTTGTTTTTTCTCAGACGCTTCCCATGAGAGGGGGATCATTCTGGGATCACCTGTTCAGAGGGCCAGTTTTCTAAGGTGGTGGACGCTCTGTTTCAGTCCTTGTTAGGGTTGTTTGATTATGCGTTTCCTCCATCTTTCCTGATTCCGTTGCTCTTGAGGTAGGTCAGGGATCCGATTTGAGAAGTTCTTCTGATAGCTCCCTTTTGACTAAAGTGGATCTGCATTGCAGATTTTCTTTTTTGTCTCTGGGTAGTCTTCACTTGTCTGCTTCCAGTCTCCCCGGACCTCATGTCTAAAGTAAGAGTTTAGTGTATTCATTCAGTCTCAGGAATTTGCAGTCAGTAACTTTGGAGAGTTTCGTCTGTTTGATCCCTGAGACTAGATTTTTTGCGAGTTCTCAGGACATCAGTATTTCTGCCAGGAGGGGAGTCAACTCGCAGAGTTTTCAAGGTCTGTCTTAAAACTTTAGAAGTATGGTGTGCAGACCTTAGTCTCTTGACAGATCCTGTTCCTGGCATCCGTGCCTGGGGTTGATTCTGGGGACGGTCTAGTCTTATATCCTAGAAGGGATTTTTTATCAAAAATTCAATCTAACTGTATCCCAGCTAAGCCAGTTATTGTATCTTCCTTTTCACCGCCTGACTGACTTCAGTATATTGACAGAGTTTTTTAAAAGTTTCAACCGTTGTACTGATTTATAGAGATCCAATCTATCCCATTTCTGCGTACTGTATGCAGAGGAGGTAGTTAGGCCAGTCTCTAGCTTTCTATGGCCAGATGGAATTCTGAGACCTTTGTTTTGAGATGGCTTCATCTGATCTTATTAATCTTTCTCACATTTAAGTTCATGAACTTAGAGGGAAGGCTCCCTCTTTTGCTTTCGCTGGCTCTTCTTTATTTGAGGTAATGCAAGTCGTAGGATGGAAATCCGAGCCTTCTTTTACCTCCTTTTTATTTATAATATCAGAGCGCCGCGGCACTCCTTTTAAATATATCATGTTTTCTATCTAAAAGGCTGAAGACCATTTACTAATCTCACTACTCCATTTCCGTTAAGACTGTTTGTCTGCGTGAGATGGTGAGTTTTTTCATTGGTTTATTATTATTTATTTCTTTAAGTTTAAAGAAATCATTGTTTGTTAATCACTGTGTGATTAATTAAGATGTACCATTTTGTTATGTTATTAACATTTGGTTACGTTCTGTTTGATTTTTATCCTTGCTTATGGATTCTCAAATCTCCACCCACCTAAGTTCACAGTGGGGCACTGACCAAATCTACGGGTTTAGCAAGTAGTGATTGAATTGTCAAGATGTTTTTGTGGTGTAATAACAACCCCAACAGACCCCCCTTTAGTGGGTTGGTCTGTAGTTTTATTAACCACTATAAAAACATACTTACCATTCAATCACTACGACCCGCCCTCAGCCACCCTGCATGGGAATGATTTGAGAATCTAGTCAGGATTTATGGCACTTAAATTTAGAAAAGTGAATCTGTTTCCCATTTGGGATCTATTGCGCATGCGCAGGCATGCTTAGTGACAGTCTATACTGAGGCTTATGCTGGGGGTTCCCTCACCAGTAGCCTGGTTAAGGGTATGCATGGTGATGATATAGGCATAAGGGAGTATGTAAGCGAGCATACAAATTTTATTCTGGTAGCTAAATGCAGATATTGGATTTAGCAAGTAGTGATTGAACGGTAAGTATGTTTTTATAGTGGTTAATAAAACTACAGACCAACCCACTAAAGGGGGGGGTCTGTTGGGGTTTTGAGTGGCCATCTGGAATTTTCCGGAAATGATCGTCATATCTATTTAAATGCAAATAGTTCAAATGCTAATGGTCCAGGTGAGCGCCACAGGCCTTTGGGCCTCTTGTTTTTTTTTAATTTTTGGGGTCAAAATAGCAAAAAAGATTTTTGGTAGAAATGAACTCAAAATCACAAATGGAGAAAAAAAATTTTCTTTCCAAATTCTTTTTAAAATGCCCACCAAAATGACTTTTGCTCTGATCGACTTGAAATTTGCTGATCTTATGGGTCCTATACCGACTTGACTTCATCTCAATTTTGAAGAGGATTTGAATTGCAACCGCACATAGAATTTTTGCTAGATAAGCACCAGAGTCCTGGGCAGACTGGGTCTTGTGGCAGCTGGATCCTGCGGCAACTTAAAAATGCGAGATATTTGGTATTTTCTGATACCTCTTGTTCAACATTGGCTCATCCGATCTCAATGAAACGTTACAGAAGTGCTCTATCCTATACAGGGATATGATCTTAATGATAGATTTAATTTTGGGGCATTTTGACTATTTTTTTCACAGTTTTGGGCTTGGACTTTTTTCATGTATTTTGCCCCGTGCAGTTTTGGTTATGGTTTTTTAATCAACTTATTTTTCAACACTGGGTCATCCGATCTCAATGAAACTTTACGGAAGTGATCTATGCTATACAGGGATGTGATCTACAAACAATAGATTTAATTTTGGCACATTTAACTATTTTTCTCATGGTTTTGCACTTGGCCATTTTTCATGTATTTTGCCAGGGCACTTTTGGTTAAGGTTTTTAAATCAACTTATTTTCCAACAATGGGTCTTCCGATCTCAATGAAACTTGATCAAAGTGATCTATGCGATACAGGGATGTGATCTCCATAACAATTTCATTTTGGGGAATCATAATTATCTGTTCATGTTTTTGGACTTCAAGCTTTTTTCATGTTTTTCTGGTTAAGGTTTTTTATGAACCATTCTTTATCAACAATGGATATCAACAAAATGGTGCATTACTAAATATGTGTATTACAAACCAGGCCAAGTTTGCTTTACCAATCAGCACTATCCATGCCTTTACAGGCGAGACATTGTACGCTTTTGTGTTCTTGTTATTAATTGAAGGGATGGGACCTGGAATCGTTCTAACCGATTACTCGGCATCCCTCTCTCTCCCATCATGGGGGGATACTAGCCATCTAATCAGAGGGTGATAGATTTGAATGGAACAATCATCTCGGTGCCCACCTCTTGCTTTGTCTATTTCAAATATGCTATCCATTCCGAGTTCGGTAGCCATGGCTCTATGCAGTTATTTAGGCGCACTAACAAAGTTTCTTTTTGCCAACTATTGAAGTTTGCTTAAATAAGTTATTCTAAAGTTATTAAAGTTTTAAAAGTTTAGTGATTGATGCCAGATATTGATGTGATTAAAACGACCACTTGTCTTATTACTAGTAATGAAGGTGTTGGTGAAAAAGATATGAATTGATGTTAAAAATTCTAATGTAGTCGACATAGCCTAGCTGGTAGCAAATTGTGTCTGACTTTCACATTATGGCAGACGTTAAATCTTTATTTCGCATACCGGAATGGTATTTCATGTCAGCGGCTGAGGAACGGCGACTGAGGGAGTATATTCATGAAAGCAACCAGGTGTTGGCAGATGCAATCTTTATGGCTAGCCTGGATTGTGCAGCCTACTGTGATGGCTGTTTTGTGTGCTATGAGCCAACGAACGTACATGATTTAGTGTCGAGTACAATGTCGGCAAGTGATTAGAACTGTATATATATACTGTTGAAGTCTACATGGTTCCATGACACGTTGCTGCACTTGAAGAATGTCAGAACATTCGATGGACTATTTCCTGTGATACATGTTCCACATGACGTTGGACAATGGTGTATATATTCTGACTATGTACGGTGCACCATGACCGTTCCTGTATTTAGACGTTAATGCCTCACAAGAAGACGAGTAAAACAGGCCTGAGGGCAGTGGTCATGGATGAAAATGGATGCACTCGGCAGTGATCAGACCGACAATTCGCGATGTCTTTCTGACATCGAACGTGGTAAAATATGAGGCGGTCAGAAAAAGATTGCGAATGATGCAGTGGGAAGTTTGATTACCCTGGGGTTTTGTTCCATTGAAGCGCTATCACTACTAGAAACAGAGGACACCATGAGCACCCCAGTAGGCCAGCACAAACTCGTGCTTCATGCAGTGAAACAAACATTGGCGGCCGAGGGAGATAAGGTAGGATTGCAGCCTACAGCAGTCGGCGGCGAGAGTGAAACACAGCATAAGCCGGCTCCAATTCCTCGTTCAGCACAAGATCAGGAACCGGGTACTCGTGTTCCAGAGGATCCGTTTCACCGGATGTTAACGGATATGCAATCCCATCAGTCACTGGGGCATAATGGTGGCACTCCAAATTTCTCTGTCAACACTACCGGAATTGCATCAGGTAATGTGGGAGATATTCTTTCCTGGCAAGATCCGCACGTTTATTTTAAAACTATGAATAGCTGGAAAGGTCAAGCGCCTTACCATGACATTGCTGACTTTGTCCACTTGTCGGCAACAAGAATGACAGAGGAGGTGATCTCAGGGGTGGAGGGTGGCCAACTTGTTTACAAAACTGACCCCTCAAAACCTAAGTTAGAAAGTCTTTCTCAAAATCAGTGGTCACTGGCAAATGTGGCATTCTTAAGCAGAGTAATAGCATATGGTGACAATTCCCCATCTAATATGGTGGATTACTTTTCGTACACCACCAAAATTTACCATTTAATTTTGGCGTATGATCAGGCGTCGGTATTCTTCTGTGATAGAGAATATCATTGCCTACAACAAACATATAAGTTTCCTTGGGGCACTGATGTCCCACACATCCAAACTGTGCTTTTGAAACCAAGTTTGCCACGAGCTAACACATCTCAAGCTCCAAAACAAAACCTTAACAAACAGAACACAATGTGCTCACAGTCCACCCCAGGGGATAGGTATGTACTATGTAGCATCCCATTCAGCCCAGGGTTCCATTATTTGCTGTCTGTACAATGACAGGAAAGTGTGCAGACTGGCTTTCTGCAAGTATGTACACGTTTGCTCAGTACAAGGCTGCTCCCAGACACACCACAATGGACCATAAGTCTCCAAAAAACTAACAAGGGGTGGTGGTCACTGGCCTACATTTGACTGCCTGGGAGGACGATCTTGACAAAGATGTTATTCTATCCGGCATTAAATATGTGTTCTATATGGTGGACCCTACTTTGTCCCAGTAGTTGTCATAATACCAAACCACCTGTCAGCCGGCCGTGCAAGTGAATACTATTAAGAGGCCATGGCACAGGTTTTGCAAGAGGTGGAAAATGGGAATTATATCCCAGTCTCTCGAACACCTCTCATTGTAAGTCCTATGGGCGTTATTCCCAAATCTGATGGTGGCATTAGATTAATGCATGACTGCAGTCATCCATGTGGCATGGCAGTCAATGATTATGTTTCAAATTTGGACAAGCAATGTTTTCAAACAGTGGACAATGCTGTAAAATTGGTCACACAAGGTTGTTTTATGGCAAAAATTGACCTTAAGTCAGCTTATCATTCTGTCCCCATTTCGCAAGAGAGCCAAAGGGTTATGGGATTGATGTGGGGTTTTCCGGAGGGTATTCAGTGTTTTTACAACACATGTTTGCCTTTTGGGGCCAAAGCCTCCCCAGGTATTTTTCATAGCTTGACACAAGCAGTGTGCCGCATGATGTCCTGCAAAGGTTTTAATGTAGTAGTGTACTTATATGATTTCTTTTTATGTGAACCATCCCAAGACAGATGCCTTTTTGCCGTCAGCACCTTAGTCAATTTACTCAGGCAACTGGGATTTATCATAAACTGGTCTAAGGGTATAGGCCCATCCCAAAAACTTATTTTTCTGGGGGTGGAATTTGACAGGAGAAATGGGTGGCTTTGCAGAAGAAATTGGCATCCTTCATGCAGAGGACTAGGGCTTCGAAAAAACAGCTCCAGTCTTTGACTGGGAAACTGAACTGGGCAGCCTCTGTGGTTTTCGGTGGAAGAGTCTTCCTTCGGCGTATAATCAATGCTATATGCTTGCTCAAGTAATGCCATCACAAATGGTGCATGGCTAGCAAGATCCTGTTAGACATTAAATGGTGGCACCATTTGATAGTAGTGTTTAATGGGAAATCTTTTCTGCTGGACACGTGTCCAGTATACGTGATACACAGATGCCTGTGTACAAGATGGTGGGGGTGGGGGTGGTGGTGGATGACTGATTTTATGTGAACTGGTCAATTGATTTCCCTGACCTGGTTAACCTCCATATTAATGAGAATGAAATACTTTCTGTGGCCATGGCTGTGGAAAGATGGGGCAAATATTTCCAGAACAGTAAGGTGTTTGTTTACTCAGACAACAGTGCCACCATCCACTGCATTAACAAGGGATCTTCCCGTAACAGTGTCATCATACAGGCTATCAGGTCTTTGTTTTGGACTTTGGTCTGTTGCAACTTTTATTTGGTGGCACACCATATCCCTGGTAAGAATAATGATGTGGCTGATTGCATCTCTAAGATCCATGAGCTTAGCTTCTTTCAGTCCTTACTTACCTTCTATGAGTCCGTATCTGTATATTCTTCTGAACTATGGCTGCACATGTCACGTGATGCATTTATTTTTCTCTTATCTAGGCTTTTCCCAATGGTTGTCAGAGACTTTGGACAGCTTCCTTGCTAATTCTCACCTGAACGCAGAATTTTGCAAGAGCCGGGGCATAAGCTGGATCAAAACTATCTGTCTGTCGCTAAGTTGTTGCATTTGGAGGCAGGATTCAGTCCCATTTTATCAAATCAGCTTTGAAGGTGTCCAGAAGGGTATTGGGGGACTCGGCTTACCCAAACTTGCCTATTGCCCCAGCTATCCTTTTGAAAATTCTGTCACAATTGGACCTCACATCTCCCATGGATATTTGTTTTTGGGCTGGCTGCTTGCCTAGTGGCTTTCTTCTCCTTTCTTCGTAAGTCAAACCTTCACCCAGTCTCAGTGTAACAACCCACTGTCTAAATATCACCTGGTTAGGTCATCAGCATCTTTCCACCAGGGGTTGGGGTGCGTGGGGGTGGGGTTGGTGTAACAGAGAGCGAGTCCTATTTATTCCCCTTCCCGACTATCCCAGGATCAGTCTTGTGTCCTGCAAAAGCCCTCCTCTTGTCCCTTAAGCTATCCCCTATCCCGAACCCAGGCCATCCCCTATTTATGTTCTGCACTCCTGCCGGGTTGGTTCCTCTGTCCTGCTCAAAATTTGTATCCCTGTTAAAATCTAGCCTGCAAAGGGCGGGTATCCAGGCTGAAAATTTCTCTGGTCATAGTTTCCAGCGAGGGGACCCACATTTGCGCTTAAATGTGGTCTTTCGTCGGAACTAATCTACGCCCAGGGTGACTGGGCTAGTGATGCTTATAAGTCCTATTTGGAGCCGTCCTTTGAGATGAGATTGAAGCTAGCGAATTCCTTAACCAACAAAGTTGGCACCTATCGACCAGCATAGCTGTCTGTACATGGGTGTGGGTGAGGGGGGTCTGCATGCTGCGGTGAGGTGGCATGGGCATTGTGATTGGGGCTTCGTCGCCATGCAGGCCCATACCTAACCTTTAACCCTCAAATGTCAAATTTGTTCAAGAAAGTGGCGGACTGGAAGAGGACTGGGGTTTTTTTCTGAGGGTGTATCACTGGAATGATCAGTTATTGAGCCAGTCATCCCAGTGGTAAAATTTTGGGGATGGTCTTCTCCTGGTCTGCAGAATGGACATTTCTCAGGACCACTGCCGAAGCCAGTTTTGGCAGATATGAGTGTCAAAGGGTTAATTTGGAGGCTTTTCTGTCCCTTCTGGGCCATGCTTGTTGCTGATTTGGACAGGGCCTTAGCAAACCTTTTCTGGCTAGCTTCTGTTCATGTGGTTTGCACCATCTTGCTGGGTTACTGTCTGTCACACACACTGATGTAAAGCTGGAGCAGGGAGTAATCCGTTCTGCATGTGCGAGCACCCGTTTTATCATTATGTCGCTGTTAGGATGAGATTGCATGTCGTGACGTGTATTTTGGTCACAATGTCATTTATATATGTGTAGCTGTAGGTCTGGTCCCGTAGTTGGTCTAGTGTAGCCTCCAGGGGTATGTGCTGCTCCATATAATCATCTTGTTCATCGGTACCGCATATGTACGATACGTCAGTCTGATGCTGCTGGTTAGCGGGCCTCGGGGATATCGAAGGATGACCGCGTCTCTGGTGTCCACAAAGACCGACCTCTAGAGTCGGTGGAATGATCATGTTCCAGTGGGGCTGTGCGACCATTGCCGCAGAAGTTGAACTGCACCGTTTCATCCCAGCTGTTTGTGTTACCAGTGTATCGGTTCATTTCGCTAATTTAGAAGTGAGACATAATGAAAATATATTATAGCTGGCAAACAATCATACTCGTTTGTTGCTGATATGGATAAGAATGTAAAATCGTGTTATTTGTTCTGTATCTCGCCAGAGGTACCTCACCTCTCTCCGATATGCATATTCTGTGAAGTATCCCGGTAAAGGATGGTTCTAGCGCAGCTACTTTAGCGGGTTTAATATAAACTATAGTTACCTCAGGCCGGCCAAATAATTTTTGGTTGTAAGAGGAAAGTGTCTCACGCGGGCCTCCGTCAGGAAAATTCCTACAACGCTGAAGTGGAGGAGGAGATGTGGCAAAAAGGGCCACTCTCCTATTCAAACAAGTATAAGAGAATGAATCAACCTAGTGTAATTATTGGTTATTGAGATGCATGCTGATTTACGTGACGATGGGGTGGATGATTTCCGAAGAATTCAACACCATCACCGTATGTAAGTTAAAGATACTGATTTAGTCATTGCCGCTTTGTTTCTGCGGGCCTTCTTAATGGATCTAAGCTATCATTTTGCTGTTAGTTCCAAACATTTAATGTTTAGGCCGCATATGGCTTAGAGCTTACTTAACTTTAACGAGAAAGCCTTCCTGGCGAGGATGTTCGACACCCATCTCGGGTACCACCATGGAGCATCTCCCTTCAGACCGACTGTGCAAACGTGTCGCCTGGTGGTAGTTTCAGAATTGAAAAGTGATCCCTCCGTATACCGCAGCACGACCACAAATAACAAGACAAGGACGAGTCACATTACACAAGCGTTTAGAAAGCATGTATCTATTTGCGGTGGTGAGAAAGAAACACATATCCAACTATGGTGACCTTCCTGTGAAGGCGTGGAGGGCTCGAATGCAGCACCCAGTCACTGTTGAGTTAGATGGCGATCTGTGTCTTTATCCGTCACCTCAAGAGCGGACCATGTGATATCCGCTCCCTGGAGCCAATGTTTATCTGCTTTAGGATTACAGAAAGTTGCCCAAATGAATGCACTGCTGGGTCAGGCTATAATAATTATATTTTTGCAGTGGTTCATATTTTGGCAAAAAGACTTAGATAATAAGTATCCAAAGATACAGGGGGAAGTGCGTGGTCATCGACACTGATTCTGTCCACCAAGAAACCCCAATAGTTTCTTAAATCAGTCCTCACCAACGTGGGAGAGGGAGTCCAGACAATTAGTAGGCCAGGTGGCTGGAGGAGCATAGGAAGAGACAGCTACTCAATACATTGAATTTAGGAGGCCCTAAGGTAAATGGTCAATTATGAAAACTGCCAGTGCGCGTAATGTAACGGAGCCGCTGCTCTCAGAAAAGAGGCTTTACACAAACAAGTTTCCTTTAGAGTAGACATCCCTAGCTACTTTAAAACCTATCCTACTGAGCTATCATAGTTAGGTTTAGAAGCTGCATGTCATGTTTGCTAGTGAAAACATGAACAGCCACCGTAGTGAAAAATTGTTGCTGTTTGGGAGAAACAAGGTGGTGTGTTTGTTGTTGGTGTATAGTGTAACCTAAGCAAAGTGCGGTCCAAGTATTTTTGTATATATAATATATAATATATAACTTTACTAAGCAAAAAGTAGTAACTTGGATGGCAACTGCCATATTACAAAACTATACAGTACAGTAAAAATAGAAAGGTCTCATCCGACCTTGCGGTGCCTGTTAGTCATCAGCACCTTATTTAATTTATAAGGTGCTGATGACTAACAGGCACCGCAAGGTCGGATAAGTATATACAGTAATAACATGATGGAGGTCATATCCGACCTTGCGGTGCCTGTTAGTCATCAGCACCTTTTAAGTGAAAATGATACATAAATGAAAATAACAGTAAAGGTCTCAAATGACCTTGCGGTACTTATTAGTCATCAGCCCCTAATTAAAAAAAATGGTTAAATACATATTGCGGAGCACCTATTAGTCATCGGCTCATACTCAGGAACGGTGAAGAAGAACTCACTCTAGATGGCTAGTAGATAGTCATGCACCAATTATAAAGTTCAATTATGCAGATGTGCGAATTTCCATACTGGTGCAGATTGAAGATGCCTCCCTTAGTATGAAGGCTATATGAAGTGTTTTATAATAATACAGGATACATATCTTGCGGCACAAGACGATACATACCGCATAGCTCGTGCAGTGCGTAAAGCAATGTCCTCATCCCGACTGCAGTCTAAAATGTTAATTTGGAGCACTAGACATGTGCAAAGTTTGATCTACCACTTTTTCAACTTGGTACAGCAGATCTGGTGAGATATCATTGAACACCACACATTCGACATACCGGTTTTAGATGGCACTATACGGCCAAAGGGTTGCACTGCAGAGAAGGTCCCTCTGAAGTTGTTGGTAGTGTGGAACGTTTCTGTAGTGATATCGTCTGGGAGCGTCCAAAAACTTTATTTGCGTTGCGGTGCGTGTTCTCCAGAGACTCAAGCTCAAAACCGAATGATACTGTTTCGGGTTAGCAAGGCCAGACCACTGATGCTATGCAGTAAGCAGTATTACACGTCTTGTCTCTGGCAGACCCATGCCCCAACTGTCTGTCGATTGGAATTTTGGAGCTCCTTTTATACTAACTGGAGACATCACACCTGTGCGAGTCGACCAATCAGCATGCTCATCAAATACAAGGTATGGGTGCTGACCACATGATTTGCTGTCTTTCACTCTACCAAGCACATGCACAACGGCGATGTTTATTTTAGTTGGGAGCTCAAAATAGTGCCTGAATATTCTCTGAGATCTCTGCTAGTTCTGAACCGATTTTATATCTGTAAACAGTTTTGAATTCCTCATTCAATTCTGGTAACGATTCTTACCAAGAAAAGCAAGGATGGTCTGTATTTAAGAAATTACAGTTACAGGCAAGGAATATTTATAACCTGCTACTCTCCGCAAGCTAACGTGTGTATGTAGGTTATCGTCTATGGCCGCGCATGCGCAACGGGCCAACTCACAGACTGTTATTCTGAGCCTCTTTTATATGGCTATACACCAGGGGTAGTGGGGTGGGGTGGGCGCGAGGTTGAAACATCCCAGATCCGGCCGTGTTGTACCCAGATAGACTGGGATGGTTCATACCTGACCGGTCCATCCATGCTACACCAGGCAGTGGTGCCGTGTAGTATGTCCGGTCATACACCCCCTTATGGGTCATGTCGCGAGGATCCAGGCTGGAACAGAGGACAACACAATAGGACACACGTCTGTATTTATAACTATATATCAATATTATTTACACAGTTTATACATTCTGTATGTGTATTGTATGGATGGCCGTGTCGACTCATGTGCTCTTCCCCCCCCCCCCATATGGACACCAATGCTTGACACTCAATTTTATTAATTCTACTGTGTGAGGTCATGTGTGTGTGTGTGTGTGTGTGTGTGTGTGTGTGTGTGTGTGTGTGTGTGTGTGTGTGTGTGTGTGTGTGTGTGTGTCCAGTGTGTGCGTGTGTCCAGTGTAAGCGTGCATATATGCTATAGGTATGGATGCTACTTTGTATATATGTCTCTTTATGTATCTATATGTATGTCTCTATTACAATCACTCCTTCCGACAATACCCCCTACGGTCTACATCTATGGTTTTGGGTGAATTTCTTTCTTTGGGGGTTCATAGTTTATGTATATATACTGAACCAAAAATGTTTAGCAACACTGAGAATATTACTGTATAAATGTTGTTTAACAAAAACAATAAATTGATTCAAAAATATTATTTAATTGATAGGTCATTTTCCAATTTTAACAACAGTCTCTTGTTACTGTAATGCTAGCATCGCGCCTTTAACACGGCATCATTCAACGGAAGGGTCCAATTTAAATAATGACACCACCGCCGTACATCGCTTTCTCATGCTTCGAATTAAGCACCTGATGTCACGAAAAGGAATCGCATCCCATTCCTGGGGCAGTGCAGCTTCCAGTTCCTGCACGTTGTGAAGATGTGGATGGTTCTCATAATACACCATATGGCCAAGAATGTCCCACACGTGTTCGATAGGAGACAGGTCCGGTGATCGCACTGGCCAGTCCAACACCGGAACATTGTTAGCTTCAAGGAAATCACTGGTGACCCTAGCTGAATGAGGACGGGCGTTGTCTTGCTGGAAAATAAAGTCTGCATGATGCTGCATAAAAGGGATGACAACAGGGGCGACAACTTCTTCACAGTAACGTTGAGCCGTTAAATTTCCGCGAATCACATTAAGATCTATTTTGCCATATTCATGGATTCCAGCCACACCATGACACTGCCGCCACCGAATCTGTCATGCTGAATGATGTTGGCTGCATCATATCATTCTCCTAAACGTCGCCAAACCCGTTGCCTACCATCCGCCACATCCACACAAAACCTTTACTCATCACTGAACAAAATGTGGCTCCAGTGTTGAGCACGCCATCGCTGATGAGTTCTTGCCCATGCAAACCGATTCTCGATGTGACGCTCTGTAAGCGGAACATCAACAAGTGGATGATGGGCATGCAGTCCAGCATCACGGAGTCTGTTTCGCACAGTTTGTGCATGCACTGTAGTGCCGGGTAGCGGTGTGCAAATTATGGGACAGCCGCGACGCAGTCTCAAACCTGTAAATTTATGATGACGTCACTACGTAGCGGTCTTCTCGTGGTGTTGTTGCTCTCAGTCTGCCAGATCGTGGTCGGTCATTAACATGTCCAGTTTTCTGCTCACGTTGGCGGAGATGGGAAATGGTTGAGGTGTGAACATTAAAATGTTGAGCAACAGCGCGAACGCTCTGCCCAGCAGCGAGTCTTCCCATTGCTTCATGGCGCTGATTTTCGGGTAGCCCTTGGCGGCGGCCCATGTTCGGTAGGGTAAACCTTTAAGCGTTTTCTGTTAACGTTCGTTATTTGCTTTTGCAATATGGTGAATTTTTGCCTTCGCTACCCAATGTGGGCCAATGCATGAAAAATGCATTTTCACATGCAGTAAGCGTGCGACCGAGAAATGCAAGAAATGATTTGCATTTCTTCATGATCAGCGAGACATTACATTGACGAAATATAAATGGACGCATAGTTTTAATACAACAAACCAAACTTCACTGTTGCTAAACTTTTTTGGCTCAGTATATATAAGTTATTGCTTTATGTTAGCGCAACAAGCGTGGTCATCCTTGCATGGGGCACATATGTGAGCCCCATTTCTTTGAACAATGACTACTATGGATCTTCATTTCACATGACCTCAATCTACGGGTGGCCGGTGGGTGGCAGCCCCCCCCCCCCACCACCCAACCATAGGTATTAATGGATATTAAGCTTGCTTAATTTTTAGCTCAGCTGGCCTTAAAAGCCAAGTGAGCTTATGCTGTGGCGACCATCCATCGTGTGTCTGTCGTCCGTCAACCTTTCCTTTAAACGATTTCTCAAGAAGCACTAGGCCGATTTCAATTATATTTATAAGGAAGTATTCTTAGGGCATAGGGATACAAATTTGTTCAAATGAAGCCGATCCGGCCAATTTGACCGATGGCCATCTTGGATTTCGGCTGATTTTAGGAAACGTCTTTAAAAATCTTCTTTTCTGAAACCAGTTAGGGAATCGATTCAAAACTCATGAAACATCATCTAGGGAAAGAGGTAAGCTAAGTTTGTTAAAGATTGACCAAATGTTTCGGCGGCCATCTTGGATGACCTAGTTAGAACATAGCTGCGGGGGGCCAATCACAATGTAAAGTGTTTAGCGGCCATATTGGATTTTTTTATTTGATGGATTTTGAGCCCGAAATTGGTTTTATATATGTTTCTGGGTATTCTGAGCTCAAATGTGCAATTTTCGAAACTGTCGGATAAATGGTTTGGCCACTGTCTTGGATTATTTTCCCGCCAAAGGCTCCCTTATTAAAGCAATGAGAAATTTAAAATGTCTTCTTCCCGAGAACTACTTGGCCGATTTCAATTATATTTGGTAGGAAGTATTCTTAGGGCATAGGAATCCAAGTTTGTTCAAATGAAGCCGATCGACTAATTTGGCCGGCGCCCACCTTGGATTTCATCTGATTTTAGGAAACGGCTTAAAAATATTTCCGAAAAAGTTGGTCCCGATCCCAGGATGATTCTTAATAAGGAAAAATTAGTTACCTCTCCGGGATGTAGAAATTGCTTGAGCTACACTCAAACAATTTCTACATCCCGGAGAGGTAACTAATTTTTCCCTATTATGTCTTTAAAAATCTCCAAAACCGCTTGGGGAATCAAAACTCATGAAACCTCATCTAGGGAAAGAGATAAGGGATCAGGCCAAAATTTGGGTGATATTATTAGGGACTAAGGGCCATTAAAGTTTGTTCAAGGGAAGTTAATCCATAAAAATACATGGCCACCATGGGCCAATCAAAATGTAGCGTGTTTGGCAGCCATATTGGATTTTTTTATTTGATGGATTTTGAGGCCAAAATTAGTTTTATATGTTTTTGGGTATTCTGAGCTCAAATTTGCAATTTTCGAAACTCGGAAAAACGGTTTCGTGGCCATCTTGGATCATTTTCCCGCCAAAAGCTCCCATACTAAAGCAATGGGAAATTTAAAATGTTGTCTCGAGAACTACTGGTCCGATTTCAATTATATTTGACAGGAAGCATCCTTAGGGCATAGAGATTCAAATTTGTTCAAACGGTGGCCATCTTGGATTTCGGCCAATTTAGAAATGTCGTTAAAAATCGATTCATAACTCATAGAATATCATTTAGGGCACGAGCTGAACCAAGTTTATTCAAGGGAACTTGATTTGCAAAATCATTGGCCGATCATTTTGGATGGCCTGGTTTTCATGAAAGCAACTTTGTCTCCAGAGTCATTGAACGGATTGGACCGAAATTTGGGAGATATGATATTGATGACTAAGGGCCATTAAATTTTGTTCAAGAGAAGTTGATACATAAAGAAACATGGCCTGTGTTTTCTTGTTACAAGTCTGTTCAACTCATTAGAGTTCTACTTATTGTTAATGACCATTCTAGTTGAAATGCCTATGGTCCAGGTGAGCGATACAGGCCCCTTGGGCCTCTTGTTTATTAATTCAAGGGGTGGTACCTGGAATCGTTCTAACCGATTACTCGGCATCACTCTCTCTCCCATCATGGGGGGAATACTAGCCATCTAATCAGAGGGAGGATAGATTTGAATGGACCAATCATCTTGGGGCCCACCTCTCATTTTGTCTATTTCAAATATGCTATCAGCAGCCATGGCTCTATGCAGTTATGTAGGCGCGCTAACAAAGTTTCTTTTTGCCCCACCCAGCCTCCCCTTCGCCTGTATACATTTACGTTCATGTTTATTTACATATGTTGAGTATTATCTTATTTAGTATTAGCTGGTAGTAATAGCTAGAGGTCCATTATTAGTTTATATATACATAAGTTATTGGTTTATGTTAGCACAACAAGCGTTGTGGTCATCCTTGCGCGGGGCACATATGTGAGCCCCACTTTGCACAATAAATACTATGGATCTTCGCAAGCGTTGTAGTCATCCTTGCGTGGGGCACATATGTGAGCCCCACTTCTTTGCACAGTTGTTGTTTATGTAATAAATGGGGTTTATATTGGACAAACCTCCAGCAGTCAAGCAATTCCTCTTGTCATAGGGATATGAGTTATCCGGTCTACAGTAAACATTGTTTCATAGCATCTACAAGCCTATCCTGTTATAGTTCAAGTCTTGACAAATTTACAAATTTATTAACCGCCACCATCCCCGCCACTCACCATTGGCCATGGGAAGCCTATGGAAGGACACTGTGGAATTTCGTTCACTAACCTTGTGAGTTGTATACAAATGTACTTCTGAACATAGCCTAATTAATGTGAAGCCTAATTAATGTGATGTATATATAGCTGGAATGCATTTTTAGCTCACCTGGCACCTGGCCTGAAAGGCCAGGTAAGCTTATGCCATGGCGACCATCCGTCCATCCATCCGTCCGGATCCAAGTTTGTTCAAATGAACCCGATCGGCCAATTTGGCCGGCGGCCATCTTGGATTTAGGCCGATTTTAGGAAACGTCTTTAAAAATCTTCGAAACCGCTGAGGGGATTGATACAAACCTCATGAAATATGATCTAGGGCAAGAGCTGAACCAAATTTGTTCAAGGGAACTTGATTGGTCAAATGGTTCGGTGACCATATTGGTTGACCTAGTTGTAGCGAAAATGGCATCTCCAGAATCGCTTAAGGGATCGGGCCAAAATTTGGCAGATATGATTAGGGCCTAAGGGCCATTAAAGTCTGTTCAAGAGAAGATGATCCGTAAAAAAACATGACCGCTGTAGGCCAATCAAAATATAGCGTGTTTGGCGGCCATATTGGATTTTTTTATTTGAGAGATTTTGAGGCCGAAATTGGTTTTGTATGTGGTTTGCGGTATTCTGATCACAAGTTTACAATTTTCGAAACTGTCGGATAAACGGTTTGGCGGCCATCTTGGATCATTTTCCTGCCAAAAGCTCCCATACTAAAGCAATGGGAAATTTAAAATGTTTTCTTCTTGAGAACTATTGGTCCGATTTCAATTATATTTCGCAGGAAGCGTCTGTAGGGCATAGAGATTCAAGTTTGTTCAAGCGAAGCTGATCGTCCAATCGGGCCGGTGGCCATCTTGGATTTTGGCTGATTTTTAGAAACGTCAAAATCCTCTCCGAAACTGCTTGGGGGATTGATGCAAACCTCATGAAATATGATTTAGGGCAAGTGCTGAGCCAAGTTTCTTCAAGGGAACTTGATTGGTCAAATGGTTTGGCGGCCATCTTGGTTGACCTAGTTATAGTGAAAATGACTTCTCCAGAACCGCTGAAGGGATCGGGCCGAAATTTGGCAGATATGATTATGGCTTAAGGTTTGTTCAAGAGAAGTTGATACATCAAAAAACATGGCCGCCGGGGCCAATCAAAATATATCATGTTTGGCGGCCATATTAGATTTTTAATTTATTTGATGGATTTTGAGGCCCAAATTGGTTTTGTATGTGTTTTGGGGTATTCTGAGCTCAGATTTGAAATTTTCAAAACTGTCGGATAAATGGTTTGGTGGCTATCTTGGATCTTTTTCCTGCCAAAAGCTCCCATACTAAAGCAATGGGAAATTTAAAATGTTTTCTTCTGGAGAATTACCTGGGCGATTTCAATTATATTTGACAGGACGTATCCTTAGGGTGTAGAGATTCAAGTTTGTTCAAATGAAGTTGATCGGCCCATTGGGCCGGTGGCCATCTTGGATTTTAGCCAATTTTTAGAAGCGTCTAAAAATCTCCGAAGCTGCTTATGGAATTGATGCATACCTGATGAAATATGATTTAGGGCAAGAGCTGAACCAAGTTTGTTCACGGGAACTTGATTGGTCAAATAGGTTGGCGGCCATTTTGGTTGACCTAGTTGTAGCGAAAGCGACTTCTCCAGAACCCCTGAAGGGATCGGGCCAAAATTTGGCAAATATGATTAGGGACTAAGGGCCATTGAAGTTTGTTCAAGGGAAGTTGATCCATCAAAAAACCTGGACACCATGGGCCAATCAAAATATAGCATGTTTGGTGTCCATATTTGATTTTCTTTTTATTTAATGGATTTTGATGCCGAAATTGGTTCTATATGTGTTTTTGGGTATTCTGATCTCAAATTTGCAATTTTCGAAACTGTCGGATAAATGGTTCGGAGGCCATCTTGTTGATAAAGAGCATTCTAGTTGAAATGCCTATGGTCCAGGTGAGCAATACAGGCCCCTTGGGCCTCTTGTTGTTTATACTTTACTCTTTACTGTTTTCTGAATGTGAAGTAGCATGTATACATTGTATAGCATAGTTTTCAGGACACAGTGTTATACCAAGTTATCGTAAGACAACATACAGCCTCATCAGGACAGACTCAGAAGGGGACCTTGGTGGGCATAGTCAAGTCTGGATTAATGCGTCATCCAGGCTTGCACTGCCCCAAGCTTGTTAAAGTTGTCATATTCAAGTCTGGATTAATGCATCATCCAGACTTGGATTATCCCTATTTACCGTAGCATGGTAACTCAAGTTATATTCAGGCCATATTCAAGTCTGGATTACACGCGTCATCCAGACCTGGATTCCCCAAAATTCATCTGTATCATAATAACTCTTGACTTTGGATAATCTGAACCATCCAGGCTGCTAGTTCATCGATCTTATGTCCCGCCACACCGAGTTGATCCGTATATGTCTTTTTCTGACTCACACTGGACATGCGACACAATCGTTGCACCGGGACTAAGTCTTTTTCTACGACAACATCTTCCGACTGTGGCACACGCGACATACACACATACTGCACCAAAATACAATATAGCCAATCCGATTCCTTCTTAACAGACCTGTGGCACATATACTTCTAATAAGTTCGCTGCACTGATTCAGGAGTTAGGAGTCAGATTATTAGGAGTCAAACTGAATCTGTCCCCCTAGAAGCCAAAAATATAGGTATTAGATAATCAATAAATAATGTAAAATTATAACATGTGTTAGTTGTTTGTCCAATGTAAATAAATACTATGGATCGGACCATAGTTTATATATATACATAAATTATTGCTTTATGTTAGCACAACAAGCGTTGTGGTCATCCTTGTGTAGGGAACATATGTGAGCCCCACTTCTTTGCACAATAAATGCTATGGACCTTCGTTTCACCAAAAAACAAGTATGGTCTGCTATCACCTTTATTACCTCAATCTACTGGTGGGCCAGGGTGGGCAGCCCCCCCTACCCCCCCCCCCCACCCACCACACCATGCGTATTAATAAGTGTAATTTAGTATGCCAAACTTTCCACAGTTCTCAGAATATCAAGCAATGTGTAAGAAACTTAGTATTTCTAGTTTTAAAGAGGCTGCAAATATTAAGTGACTATTTTTGCATCTCTAATTCAAAGAACATCTTTCTTGCAGATTGCGTCTGCAAGCAGAATTCCAGGTCTGACTCCGGCGGCCATAGTTATTCTGTTACGACACGTCAAACAACTTGAGAGACATAACCAGGATACAAGTGACTCAAGAAATCAAAACAAAATGTATCCAGATAATTCTGCAGCAAGCTCATGACACAGAACAAAATACTATTTTATGTGTATTTTAAAGAGTGCAATTTTAATTTATAATAACTAACACAAGTTTTTATTTCTCGTATCTTTATCTACTATATACAAGGTGTGTGTTCCAAGGGGGTGAAGATAACGCTAATCCTCAAACTTTTTCATGAAAATTTAATTGTTTTCATTGAGGAATGTCCATTTACAGACGCTTGAGAAGATTATATTTGAAGATTTATCACTTGAATAACTGCCTCGGTTATTGAGCAAGTCATTACAGCGGGTAAATTTCCAAAAATAATACAAATGAACATTTCTCAAGACCACTGCAGAGGCTGTTTTGGCTATCTTGAGTCTTATAGGGTTAAGTAATGCTCATTATCCAGGGGAGGCTGCCATTGTAACTTCTCATTACCTGTTTCATATTCAGCATTATATACCTAAAACAGTGGTTAATCATTAACCCTTTAATGGTCAAGATTATTTTTGAAAGCTTACCAGTAGAATGACTGGCTCATTTATAGAGCCCATCATTCCAGTGTTAAATTTTCGAAAAGATCTCTTGGCTTGTAAATGTAAATTTTTTAAGACCATGACAAATGACTCTTTTGACCAGCATGACCATTAAATGGGTTGAATATCTTTAAACAACTTTGACTGGAAAATATTGCTGCCTTAGGCAACAACATCTTACAGTCATATTAATTTCAAAATATCCAACAGCTTTAACTGTAACTATATGGTTACTTTAAATTTGTGATGCTTGCATTAAGATACAGGGATAAATGTTTTAACCCTTTCAATGACAAATTCCTGAAAATAAATTCTTTATAGTGCATCGGCTTCCAGTCAAATTAATTTCAAAATATTGAACAGTTTTCCCATATGGGTGCCTTGAAAATGATATACAGGGAATTCATATCAGTGAATGGGTTAAGGAATACAAAATAAAATTGTGATAAATGCTATCTTTTTTTAAACAAAGTTAAAATATAAAGGTAATGGAGGAATCCAGTTTTAGCTATGCCCCGCCCATCTCTAGCTAAGCTCCACCCACACCTCGCTCATGTTGGATTGATCCCTGACTATCAATTTCCAGAAAACTGCAGGTAAGCTGTTGAATATTTTGAAACTAACTTGACTGGGTGCTGTTGCTGCCCATGACATTCCCCAGGGCCAATGTATTTACCTCATGTTTCTTCATTGCCATGGTAAATTTTGAGAAGTTTTGTGTGTGACAAATCTTCAGTACATAATCTTTACATGGAACCCAGACCAGGAACTTGTCTTATCATCATTCCTAGAAATCTGCTATCTTTCAATATTAAAATGATAGAAAATATATCTGCACCTGTTTTCCAAGAAAAGTTGTGTTATAAGTTATTTATAGCTGTCTTATTCACATGAGGAGAGGTATTCCTTGTTAAAGAATCATTCTTTAAGCACTCTCAGAAGACGTCTGAAACCATGAATGTCCGCCGGATAGCCGCTTTATTTGTGCTTGGCACATTTAATATAAATATCATATTTTCACTTCAAGAGTATACCTACAACCCTGATACTCATTAATAATTCCTACTTATCAACCGAGTTCCAATAAAACACTGACTTTAAAAGGAAACTTCCCCCACTGGGTAAGTAATACATCTAACATGTCGGCGGATGTGCTGCTCAACGGCATGCAGGCGCAGGCTGACACTTCTTTCTAGCTTATTGGCCACCATTGCAACTCGTTTGTGGTTTTTGCATAGCTTTTTTGCAGTTGTTTGTTCCAAATCTATCTATTTAAAGTCAAAATTTGAAACATGTTTCGCTTTCTAAATTGTTTCTAGTCATGTCTGACCAAGGCGAGGGCTGGGGGTGGGTGGAAGGGGGGAATATAGCGATCAGCATGTCAATCCATCCGTCCGTCTGTCCCCGTCTTGCCAACACAACTCCTCATAGAGGTCTCAATGGATTAACTTAAAATTTTGTTCCCATTATCAGTATCATGTGCAGATGTTCATGTGCTTTTTTCGCGGCCAAAAAATCATTCATTACAGAGCTATCCTCCTTTAAATATTTCATAAACTGCATTGCCAATCATTTCTTGTCAATGCAACTCCTACAGTTTAGCTGCGATTCTGTTGAAACTTGGTGAGTATTATCATTACTACATGAAGATGTGCATGTGCTAACCGTATACCTGTACATGCATCCGGCTATCCAAAATGTATGTATGTCCATCTCTGACAATCATTTCTTGTCAACGCAACTCCTCCTGGGTGTCTCAATGGATTAACTTAAAATTCCGTCCACATTTTCAGTATCATGTGCAGATGTGCATGTGCTTTTTTCACTGCCAAAAAATTGTTCATTACAGATATCTCCCCCTTTAAATATGTTACGGCTGATACATAAACTGCATTGCCAATCATTTCTTGTCAACGCAACTCATCCCACAGTTTAGCTCTGATTCTTTTGAAACTTGGTAAGCATTATCATTACCACATGAATGTCTGCATGTGCTATCCGTATACCAATACGTCCATCTGTCTGTCCAAAATCTATGTATGTCCGTCTGTCGGTCTCTGACAATCATTTCTTGTCAATGCAACTCCTACAGTTTAGCTGCAAATTTTTTGAAACTTGGTAATGTGTTATTATTACAACATGAAGATGTGCATGTACTATCTGTACACTTGTATGTCCATCCGTCTGTTCCAAGTGTATTTTTGTCTGTCGGTCCAGCTTTGTCAACGCAACTCCTACAGTTTAGTTACAATTCTTTTCAAAAGTGGTAAATCTAGTCATTAGTGATGTGCATGTGGTTTTTTTTGCGGCCAGAAAATTATTCATTACATGGTTATCCCCCTTTAAATACCTTTAAGCCTATACATGAACTGCAGTACCATTCATTTCATCTCAACACAACTCAAACAATTTATTTTAAAACTCGTTAAGGGGTCTCATTACCAATTGAAGATGTGCATGTACTATCCGTATGCCTGTACATCCCTGCATCTGTATAGAATGTATGTCAGTCTGTCGGTCCATCCATCTCTGACAATCATTTCAAGATGTCAACACAACTCCAACAGTTTAGCTATAATTCCAGAAGTCTCTGTTTGATTGACATTAAGGGAGTCTACTCCATCCAGAAACATGGACTAGAGTAGAGAGGGTTGTGGTTCTTGCATTAGAAGGCATTAAATGCAAGATTAAAAAAAAAATTCTGGCGCTAAATGTAAGTAAATTTATTTAGCAAGTAGTGATTGAATGATAAGTATGTTTATGTGGTTGATAAAATGACAGACCAACCCAAGGGGGTTGGGGGGGTAGGGGAGGAGGGTGTCTTTTGTCGTTATCTCCCCTGAAATATTTAAAATTCATCAAAATTGTCTTGTTCGTGCCAGATCTTGAAGAATTTTAAACCTATGCTCTCAATTCCTTTGTCCCTGAATATATTACTTGAAGAATCAGTGCTATGATTCCATATTGAAGAAATTCATCTGTATTTTCCTGAGTTATCTCCTTTGACTAACTTAAAATTCACCAAAATTCTCTTGTCCGGGCCTAATAGTTGAACAGAATTGAACCTGTACGTACAAATCTATCATTCTTTAAGGCGAGATGCAGTGTCAGGATTAAATTTTTCATTGATTAGTTTTTCTAAAATATTTTCCTTTACAATTAACGCTACATGTATGTCTACTCTTGATGTATGACATAACCTTCACATTCTCTGCCCCTTGGTTCCTGATGTGGATGTCTGGCAGAGCGTGATCGGTGGACTTGACCTCACTCAGGCATTGGTAAACCTCTGCTAAGTGTGGTTCAGGTATAAGGGAGTTTTGCTGGAGGACACTCATTTTTATGAAAATTTCACCATTTTTTACTGCCAATATTTTTTTCTTCTGTATTATCTGTGGAACTTGAAAATGTATAGTTGTTATTGCAGCACAAACATCTATACCATTCAATCACTACTTACTAAATCAATTAACCCAAATTTAGCGCCAGAAAGATTTTTCAACTTCCTTTTAATGCCTCCCATAGCCAATACCATTGCTAAATACTCTAATTCAGGCTTCTGGATAGAGTGTGCTCCTTTAACTCATTCATACAGCACCGTGAACCAGTCTTAACAGCTCTCTTGAGTAATATGTGTCACTGCATGTGCCTGAGTTACTGGTTACCAACAACACAAATCAAATCACTTTTTCAATTTCTGCTAACCAGTTAAGTTGTAAAAAGGGCGAGTTTAAAGTTTTCAACTTTCTCTCTGATTATAATCATGGATATAATATACCAACTATAGGGAAGATTCCTCAGATGAAGTCTCTGATCAATACTAAGTTATGGGTCTACCCAATGTATGTTTAAATTGTATATTTATTCATTGTAATTGGTGTTACCAGTTTTCATGATTTGTTTTGACATGCCATACCATTAAAAAAAAAAATAAAAGATACATATCCTAGCTAAATTTAGAACTATTTGTTACTTTATGGACACTTTAACCAACAGAACTGTAGCCACCATTTTAGATAGATATTTGCTGGCACCATTATTTCAGACTATTTTGTCTTCGCCGGTGCACAATTGTTCGTATAAAACCATTCTAGTAATGCAATGCTAGTCATTCTCCAAGGTGAATGCATAGATGTGCATAGCACGGTTCAATACCAATTGTGTATATTTCATATGGTGCAAGTGACAACAAATATATTTATAACAAGGTTACTGAAAACAGTTGCTGCCTATAGCAGCAACAAATTTCTGTCAAATTGTTGTCAGTATAATCAGCTGATAATACAATTGTCAATAGATAAGGATTTGATAACAATGGCTGAAAATCATTGACACAACACCTTTCAATCAAATTGTTCTCAAAATAATCGGCAGGGTAGTCAACATTGCAAGACTTGCTGAAAGTATTTCGCGCAACTTTATTGACAACCGTTTCTGAATATGGCAGCAACAGCGTTGTCAAATTCTTCTCGGAATAATCAGCAAACTTCCTGTTTTGTTTGCAAGCAAGTGCATACACAATTAGTTAGGCCTATTTCGTATGCGTATCTCAGAGTAAAATTTGTTCACAACGTTCAAGCAATCCACCAGCACACGCACGATCGCCTCTGACATGCCTACCGCGAATATAATAATATGCTTACCTCATTGACAATGAAATGAACAAAATTTTCGAGCATGTCTGAGACTGGGATCTCGTTTCCGTATATCATATAGGTCTAACTTAAGCCTGTGATAGACGATCCTACCTGTCCAATTACACATGTAGTATCCTACATTTTTATGTCATACATGTGCATCATACACGATCATACTGCATCGGACATTGTTGGAAGATTTTACCAACCACTGATACCAGCAAAATCACATGACAAAAATTCTGGAATGCGATTGGCTGTTTCATTGGACAGGATTTATGATGCAGGATGAAAGTTGAGCATTGTCCGACTTTCTTGCGTGTATGATTATACATGATTATACATGTCAGAAGCTATGATACATGATCGGACATCGTCCAACTTTGTAGAATCCTACATGTATAATCGGACATGTAGGATCGTCTATCATGAGGTTTATTGTGTATGCATTTGTTAGCTAACAAAAAAGAAAGCCCGCTGATTATTCTGAGAAAAATTTCACAACGCTGTAGCTTCCTGAGTAAGAAATTGCTGTCAATAAAGTTGCTCGAAATATCTTCAGCAGGTCTTGCAACATTGACTGCCCTGCTGATTATTTTGAGAACAATTTGATTGAAAGTTGTTTCATCAACGATTTTCAGCCAAATTGTTATCAAAACTTTGCCTAGTGACAATTGTATTATCAGCTGATTATTTTGACAACAATTTGACGAAAAGCTGTTGCTGCTATAGGCAGCAACAGCATTCAGTAAACTTGTCATAGATATATTTATTTTTATTTGCACCATAGGAAATATTAGAACGAGTTTTGTACTATACTATGCATACTATGCGCTCACCTTGGAAGTCAGCAAACGAATGACCAGCATTAGCATTACAAGAATGGTTTTATATGAACAATTGCTCACCGACGAAGACAATAGAGTCTGAAACAATGGTGCCCGCAAATATCTATCTAAAATGGCGGCTACAGTTCAAGTTACTTAGTCCTCCATAAAGTAACAAATAGTGCTAAATTTAGCTGGGATAAATATCTTTTATAAATAGATGAGAACTTTAAGCATGTACGTTTTATTTCAATGTTTATGAAATTCTGTTTCAAGGCTTATTCATGTATTGAATCTCGGTGTTTCCCTGCCATTTTGCTCTTGAGAAATATGTGCTGCTATTCTTTAAAAAAAATAATTATAATAATAAGAATAATTTTAAATAGAGTATTCTCCCTCTTTTTTAGGCTCCTTTCCTGATTTATTTTTATTTTCTCGTTTTTAGGAAATCGCTAAGAAAATAGAAACGGTCAAATGTCCGTCGGCTAGGTGTGATCGCCTTCACTCATCTGATTTTCATGTCTATGTGTGCGCTAAGTGCATGTCGTGTTCTTTGTCTAAGCTGTGTGAGTTGTGTAAAAGATGGAATTCCTCGGTTTCCTCATTATTTTCAACGATGTAGTTAAGTCTGGTGTGGCCTCTGATCACTCCCCTTCTGTTGCTTCCAAAGGCAAAGCTCTACCACTAACAGCTAGTTCTTTTAAGACAGCATAAGGGGAACCTCCTGCTAGTTCTCCAGCCATCCCTAAGGACGCTGTTTTGGCGTTATTTGAGTATTTTGAGTCATTCGCGACTGTTGTATCAAAATCGTTGGATGAACGGATCAATACATCTATCAAAAATTTGGCAATGGCTTTTTCGCACACCATAGCAAATTCTGAAGGCTCTTCGGAAGAGGGTAAAATCTGTAAATGTCGCGACCGTAAGTGTGGGAAAGTTGTTTCCCTCACTTCGCGACAGGAGGCGAGTTCTAAAAGTAAAAATTCTAAGAGTAAAAGTCGTAAGGAGACGTCAGACGACCAGGTTAGTCAGTCTCCGGCTTTGAAGGAGCTAAGTAGACCATCTACTTTAAAAACCCACCTAAGTCTTGGGATAGGGTATGAGGATTGCACGTGCCTATGGTAAATCTTTTGCAGCAAAATGCCCATCAAAATTTCTCAGTTACACCGGTAGCAGTCAACGGTCAGAGATCCGAACTCGGCCCGATTTCAGGAAGTACTGTGACTTCCAGTTTGCGCTTCTCCAGTTGTAAAGATAATCCTGGTCTTTCAGTTTTTCCCTCGATATCTGGTCAAGGCATGTTCGGTGGTGTAGCAACTTCCTGTTTGACAAATTCACAGGATTTTACAGGTATTCTTTCCATTTGCGGTGTGCCCTCTTCCGGTCTGAGCACTTCTGGTATTCAAGATTCATTTATTAGAAGTATACTTGAAATCTAAATTTTCGTTTCTGGTTCTAGCAGTTCAGGTGGCAATGTTTCCTTTTCTAGAAGTCTACCGGGTGAGCCAGGTTTGATTTCCGTTTCCTGTTTGAGCACTTCTGCTTCCGGTTTTAACACATCCGCTTCTGGTTTGATTTCTTTGAACTCCAATTTGACTGCTTCCGGTTTGGTTTCTGACTGTAGGGATCTTTCTGGTATACCAGGTACTCCCGTTTCTGGCCATTTTAATTCTGGTGATAGTTTTGTTTCTGGAAGTAGGATTCCACCTGGTGTTCCAGGTGATGTTTCTAATAGTTCTTCAGCCTTAGATTTTGATAATCTTCGTGAGCATTTTACGTTTCAAGGCAATAATTCTTTATGAGATTTTCATCAGTTAGATTCTTCTTCTAGTATGTATGCATCTGAGTCAGTTGTTTATCCTCAAAAAGGTTTTTTGTCTAGTTTTAGTGATATAGTTTCCAGACGCTCTTCAGGTTCGCATTCTTTGGAGCCTGTTTCCTCTCATGATGTTTATACTGGTTCTAATTTCCCTCGAGTTCGTTTTGCCAGGCCTCATAGTTCTTTGGCTTTTCTTTCTTCGCAGGATTTTTCTTCTCAGAATATTTCTTCATCTTCTCTGTAGTCTTCTGCTGTTCGTCCTCCCCTGGTTTTTCCTCGCGATCTGAGGTTAGTTCTCGGCCTCCTTCCTCTGAGGTTCCCTCTCGCAGTGTTCAGTCTTCTTTGATTCTGTAGATCCTACTGTTTCAGTGGTCCTTTCTCAGGCCCTTGAATCAGAGATCATTGAATCTGGGTTAGATTATTCATGGTTTTCTGTCCCTAGAGATTCCTCTATCCTTTGCTCTTTTGTGGCTGCAAGGTTTTTGATTCTTTCTAGATTTAAGTTTAGTGGTCTTGAACTTGTGGTTCCATCCTCTGACTTAGAGCTGCCCCAAGATTCTTCTGAGTTGGAATTTCCTCCACCATCTTATCAGCAAGTCAAAGAGTCTCCTCAGATTGTTTATCACTTGCTTCCTTCTAAATCACTTAGAATCCCTGAATCTTGTTCTTCTTCAGACTCTGCCTTGTTGTTCTGATCCTTCCCAGCCCTCTCTTTCCTCAGCTCCTAGGTCAGCTCCTGCCAGAGACTTAAAGAAGTTATGCCCTGTTAGATCATCCTCAGATGACTGGTCTTCGTCCCATCATTGCATTGCTGGTCAGTTGGATCTTCCTCTTCAGGATGAGTTTGCTGTAGAACCCCTTCTTATGGTTCTGCTTTGTCTTCCACATATTTTTCCTTGTCATCCGCTCAGGTTCTTCCTATTGATTACCTTGTGGTTGATATGTTAGCTTTTATGTCACGGAAGCCTAATCTAAGGATTTTTCTCTTACGTCTCGTTCTGATGCTCCAATTCAGGTTCCGAAAGATGATTTTCTTAAGGTTGGTTTGACTCAGTCTGTTTCGGGTCCCACTTGGGACATGCTTTATGCAGGTTTTCCTTCTTATATGGCCAGTTCCTCTAGATACCTTTCTGTATGTTGTGGTCAGCTGAAATCTGCTGCTTTTCTTTCTGAGGCAGTCATTTTAGCTCAAGAGAAAGGCGAGACTGTTCCAGCGGCAGTGCTTCATACACTTGCAGATGTAGCTATATAGGGATTCCCTTAATTCTGTGTGTAGGTCTCTTGGCTTTATTACTTCCAGTAGATGGTCGAGTCACCTGAGTAAAGTTAATATTTTCAAGAACCTTAAGCATAGTCTTGTTTCTGCTCCTTTCGGGCAGGATGTTTTTGGTCTCTGTTCTTCTGATCTTATTCTAGATGAATCTTCCAGATTTAAAGCAGTGAAGGAAATCCACACTCAAATCTCTATCATCACACCTTCTGGTAAGAGAGATTCTTCTTTCGTTAGAAGCATAAATTCGTCCATAAAGAAGAAGAGCTATAGGCCTGACAGATCTGGTTCCATCCCTACTAGGGTTTTCGTAAATTCTAAGTGTTCTCGTTCGAGATCCCAGGAAAGGGTTTCTGATCAGAATTGTTTCGAATCCATTTCATCATCTGGTCCTTTCGATATTACCAAGGGAAGAGGGTTTGGAGGTTTGGCTTCCTCCCGGATTTGACCAGCCTTTTCTCCTCAGTCTCTTTCTCTTCAATCTTGTGAATCCTGTGAATTCATCTATGCAGTGTCTGTTACCCAGCATGCCAGTGGGAGGTCACCTTTCTCTGTTCTGGAAGAAATGGCAAGCCCTCATTCAGAACTCTAAGCTTGTAAACCAGATCCGCTGGGGTTATGCGCCATCATGGATCCAGGACCCTCCACCCATTTCTTCTTCTCCAAGATGGACTCCTGTTCCTTCCAATCAGGAGAAGCTTCTTGTTAAAGAGGAGTTAAGGTCGATGATCGACAAACAGGCAGCGATGGAAGTTTTTCAGTGGAAGGTAGATCCGGGTTACTATTCCATGATCTTTTTTGTTCCAAAGAAAACGGTGGTTTGGCGCCCCATCATAAATTTAAAGAGATTTAATCTGTTTATCCTTACTCCGAAATTGAAGATGGATACTATCTCTCAAATTATATCAGCTCTAGAGCCAGGTATGTGGACGGCGTCCATTGAGCTAAAGGATGCATACTTCCACGTTCCAATTCATCATTCCTCTTGAAAGTTCATGAGGTTCGCGTACCAGGGTCGAGTCTGGCAATTCAGGGCCATGCCATTTGGCCACAGCTCCTTTTTTACCCATTTGGTTACAGCTGTGGCAGGCATTCTTCATCATCAGTCAATCCATCTGCACGTATATAGCTCCTTTTTTACCCATTTGGTTACAGCTGTGGCAGGCATTCTTCATCATCAGTCAATCCATCTGCACGTATATATCGAAGACTGGTTGCTAAAAGCAAGGTCTTGTGCAATTTTTGAAGTCATCCCAGTCGTCTGTCGGCTTTCTTGTGATCTAGGTTGGATTATAAATCTTCAAAAATCTAGCCTGTCTCCATTCCAAATCTTCACATATCTAGGAGTAAGTTTCGATCTAGTTCAAGACTTGATCTTACCTTCAGTCTCACGCCTAGAAGCAATTTCTTGCTCCATATCTCTTCTCAAGAACCAGTTCGTAAAGGCAAGGTTTTTTCTCCGAGCTCTGGGTCTGATGGTCACATTGAGAATATCATTCCATGGTTGGCGCTGATGAGAAGACCGTTTCAGCTTTAACTTATGTCCCTGTGGAAGCAGTCGAAGGACTCCCTAGATTATCAGATCCCTATCAGAGATTCTCTGCTTCCACATCTGGATTTCTGGATGGACCAGCCCCTTTTGTTGAAAGGTGTTCTTTTGAAGAAACTGGCTCCCAGCCCAACCATCTTTACAGATGCTTCCCAGGAGGGGTCTGGGGCAGTCTGGGATTCACAGTCAGTTGCGGGTCCTTGGTCCTCAATAGAAGCATCAGCCTGCATCAACATTCTAGAGTTGTGGGCTGTCAAGAAGGCTTTGCTGGTTAGATCTGAGCGGTCGCAAGATCTCGATCCGCTTGGACAATTCAACAGTAGTCTCTTAAATCAACTGTCAGGGGGGAACGAGGTCCATCAATCTTTACATAGAGACGCGGAATCTTCTTCTTTGGTGCCGCACGTTTGAGATATTTTTAGTGGCCAGCGATGTTCCAGGCAAACTCAATTTCCTTGCGGATCAATTATCCAGGCTGAGCAAATTCGCCCATACAGAGTGGAAGGTAAAGACTTCTGTAGTCAAGTAAATTTTTCTTCTGGTCCACCCTCATGTGGACCTGTTTGAAACCAGTCTCAATGCCCAGATTTCCACCTGCATGTCTCCTCAGGCCCCAGCCATGGACGCCCTGTCACAGACCTGGACAGGGATGTCGGCTTACACCTTTCCACCCACCATTCTCATTCCGCTAGTTATTTCCTTTGTGCTTTTCACACCTTTTTTTACTTTGTTCTGGTAATTAGCGTTATTACGTAATAGATGACCCAAAAAGACCACCCTATTGCCTTTTTTAGATATAGAGTGTGTGGCCACAAGTCCTGTCCCTCATTAAATTATGTGTCTCCTGTCATCTAATTAGGTGAGCTTAAGGGTAGTTAGGGTCCTATCGAATAATGATGATTGACAAGGGTTAATGAGGGTAATTAAGTGACTTCAAAAGGCGCTGATCTCGTCACGAGCTTACAATGGCCGATGTATGCTCTATTGTGTAAGGATGATTGACATGGTCTAATGATGGTAATAAACAGCTTTCAAAGCCTGTGATGTCTTCGAGACAGGCCAATGGACGCAAGGGTTAATGCATTGTGTAAGGACAATTGATAGTCTCTAATGAGTGTAATTAAGTAGCTTCAAATGACCGTCTCTAGCGCCTCTGCCATTTTAGATATAGAGGGCATTGTCACAAGTCCCACCCCTCATTAAATCACGTGTCTGCAGTCATTATGCCATGAATCATGCGAGATATTCTGTTATAATCACTTAATAGGCCATCAAGTTGTATGAATTGTATGTCTTTACTATTTAATAAACATTATGTTGAATCCTGTGTTGTTTCCACCATAAGCAGTAACATCACCCAGTCAAATTAGTTTCAAAATATTCAACAGCTTACACATAGTTTTGACTTAACTCCAGCGACGAGCCTAATTTCGGCTTGAGAAGACCCAGGGTCAATTAGCATGCTGTGGTCAATCGGATATTCCTTTATAATCACTTAATAGGCCGTCAAATTGTACAACTTGTATGACTTTACTATTTAATAAACATTATCTTGAATACATTGAAATTAATTTAACTCAGCGTTGTTGCCACCATAAGCAGTAACATCACCCAGTCAAATTAGTTTCAACAGCTTACCCGTATAGTTTTCTGGTAATCGAGATTCAGAGTGCATGGATCGCTTGAGCCCAACACGGCCAAAGCGTGGGTCTTAGGTAGAGATGGACGGAACATAGCTAAAACTGGATTCCTCCATTGACAGGTGATTAACTTAACTCAAACAATGACACTAATTTCGGCTAAACATGTCTTCTCAATAGATTGCACATGTATTACCAATATTAAAAATTGATATATGGTCTGTCTAAACCAGGGGTGCTCTATTCGCTAACACAGCAGCTACAAAATTAAGTAATAATGTAGCCAACGTTCGAGGCATGAAACGTAATAACCAATTAGGAGTAGACATACAAAGCTTTGCGTTCACCCAGGGCAATATTGGTAACAGATGGCTAGTCTAAACATGCGTTTTTCTATTCACTAACCCCTCCCCCCCCTCCCCCAACACCCACCAACCCCTCTATTGTTATGAATAACGGTCATACCCTAAAACCATATTCGGATTATGTATGTAAGGTAATTAATCTGATTTTCAAAAGACGGCATTCCATCCCCAGAGATTTATTTTGGTTAGCCATTAGCTACCAGTGTTTATTTTGGTTAGCCATTAGCCACCTGTGTCGGGGACAGAGCTCGAGGCTGTGTCCGAGATATACCTCTAGGAATGGAACGGCGACTTTTGAAAATATATTTCCACTAGCATATGTTAAAAAGGAGGTCTAAGAATCCTATGTCGTTATAGCCCCAATGTGAATCTGTTAACGCCTGCAGACGGTGTAGAGGTGTTTGGGGTGAGGGTTTGGGGATATAGTTTTAATCGGCTGAAAAGAAAACAAATTTGATATGAACAAGCTTTATTCCAAATTCCCGCGACGTATAGCTATGTCTATTGTCTAATAATTTATGGGCTAAGTGTTTAACGATTCTGTCGTTTTTTTGTTAAAGCAATCAATGACAATATAATTGAAGCCATGACCAGGCCTCTTACCTGCATGTAACTAACGGTCAAATGGGTCCATTATGCAACTCATTCCTCATCATTAATGCAGATCCTGAGACCCTACCAGGAATGCATTGGATCACATTATATCTCCAGAAACATGGAAAACCTGAATACTTTGACTCATTCAGCCTCACTACATGGCCTGAACTAACGGTCAACATGGGTCCATTATGCAACTCGTATATATATATACAAGTTGCATAATGGACCCATTTTGACCGTTAGTTCAGGCCATGTAGTGAGGCTGAATGAGTCAAAGTATTCAGGTTTTCCATGTTTCTGGAGATATAATGTGATCCAATGCATTCCTGGTAGGGTCTCAGGATCTGCATTAATGATGAGGAATGGGTGTCTTCTGATATGTTTAGGTATGCAGTCTTTAGCAAAAACTCCTTGGAACACTGGTCCTAATCTTCAGTCTCCGGCGCAAATGTGTTCCATATCTTGTGTAATTAACGTGATAACCGACCCAAGTCAAGGGAGGTAACACCCCAGAGTTGTGTAACAAAATATTTCGGAAAACAGTATTCCGAATTATTTACGCCGTTTTTAAAAGTCCAATTATAGTTTGAGTTGGAAAGGGTGAGCCTTATGTAAGTTTCAGCTGTTAGCTGATGGATGCACGTTTATACTCATTAGTACGGCTTAGGGTTCTGCTTAATACTTTAGAATATGGCGAATAGCTCCTAATTGCCTATGAATTCTTTTCATCTTTACCTTCATTATCGCTCTCAGACTCCATTGAGTAATCACCGGCTTCACTCTCTGACTCCATTGAGTAATCACCGGCTTCACTCTCTGACTCCATTGACTCATTACTCACTCTATATCTCTGTTATTTCTTCATCTTCACTGTCTAGATTTTCGCTATCTTCATTGCTATTGAATCGGCTCTTAGGTCGCTCCAGGTCATTCAACATAGCAAAAGTTGAAACACATTCACAACATTTATTCACAACATGTCTTGGCACATTGATGATGGGATAAACCTATTATTTTAATCTACATTTACTGGTGAAGATTTTTTAAGTTGTAGTTGGAGAAATCATCTTACTGCCTAAGACTCCCCTAACTAAAATGCAGATAAAATGCACATCCGACCCTTTGGGCTGTTTAAACTGTAGTGGAAAAAGGGATTGAATTTGAGACATTTTATAGGATTGTATGTACGCGTGAACACCACACTCCGTGGCATGTATAACTGTACGGCTGCACATATAAATGTGCCGCTGCACGTGCGGATTTGCGGCCACACGTGCAGGTATAGGGTTGTATGTACGCGTGACCACCACACTTAGATCTGCTTGGAGGTTAGATCAAGAGATGGAGCAAATTCTAAATCGTAGTGACTTGACAGCTAGAGAAAATTCAAATTTGTGTCCTCAGACGCTTCAGAAGTTTAGACTGTAGATAGATCATTCTAAACAAGTCAGTTCAGATGTTAAGTCATCAGATGATTCGATGCATTCATGGAATCTCCAGACGGCAGCGACTCGGGGGGGGGGGGTGGGGGTGGGGCGGAGGGGTTTAAGTTTGGACCATACTAGAATTAAAGGTCTAGTTCAATCGCTGAGCCATAGCTTAAGAAGTAAATGCGAGAGATTAATTGAAATCCTAAATCATCGGGCACCTGGTTTATCCTTAGACAATGCTAATCGTGTTACCATAGACGGAGTTGCCTATCCGAATAGTAATCCAGTAGATGTAATAGCCTCAACGGAGACGCAGAAGCCATATACGAATTCTAAGGATTTTTTATAAGTGAAATTACTGATGGCATTCAATAGCCTCTTATCGGATGCTAATGCCCTAGGCAAGTTGTGGGGAGTCAATAAAATTGAGGGCGAAGATTCATAATACAACCGAAAATCGATAACGCTGAATACAACACACTGGGCTGAGTGGTAGGTATGATTGTTATTCATAACAATGGTTGGGGTGTGGTGGGATGCGTTAGCGAATACAGAAATACACGTTTCGTCCAGCTTAGGAATCTATTTTGAGTACAGTACAGCACAGAAATAATATAACATGTTTACAAAACAAAATAAAATGGGCTGTCAAATATTTTGAACATAACTGGATTGAAAGACATTGCTGCCTGTCTCTGTTCTGTTTATAGACGTGTTGTCTTACCCCTGAGCTGTACTGTGTATAGGTAATGTTATGAAAAAAAAGTTTGTGATCAAGATAACTTTATTCTCTCGGGCTACAACTGTAGCATATGAGGTGTGCTTTACATTTATACAGGTGACAATAGAGATATATGTAAATTATACATGACATAGAGATACACAATAAGTTATAATAGTTCAGTATTATTTTATCGACAATATATTATTATTAATCTGCGATGTAAATCGCAGATTATTGTTTTCTTACCGGATCTTTCTTCTTTCTTTCTTTTTCTCGGTAACAATTTTCTGGAACTATCTCCTCCTACAGTTTTCATCCGATCAACTTCAAACTTGATCAACTTCTGGTACCCAGTGGATCTTTATTGCTATTGTTTTTATTTTTGATCTGCCCAATGGTTTTCGAGCTACCCACCTTTGAGTGGATATCGGGGGTGGGGGTTGTTGATGCTGTCCCCGCTCCTCCCTAAATTACCGATGTATTTGAATGCATCGATGGATGGCTGGGGAGATTGCCTGGAAGAAGCCAAAATATCAGGGCTTTTGGAATCTGTAACAGTCACAAGAACAAATCAATCTGCTAGAAATGCAAGCAGTAATCTTAGCCATGGAACATTTCATAGAGAAAGTTCAGGGCAAGAGAGTTCTGGTTCATTCAGACATATCAACAGCAGTACATACACCACCAGGGCGGAACAAAGTCGCCCAGTCTCTGTATGATGACATGGAAACTGCTTTGTTGGTGCCTAGATCATGGGATCACCCTGAAAGCAGCTCATATTCCGGAAAGACTGAATCTCCTAGAAGACTCATTGAGGCGAAGAGTGCACATTCTTCCCACAGAATAGCAACTAAACCAGTGGGTGGTGGACCATCTGTTCAACCACTGGGGCAAGCCCACCATAGATTTATTCGCAACAAAGAAGAATGCATGATGACGATGTACATCTCTCCAATTCCAGGTCAGAGTGCAATCGCAACAGATGCTCTAGCTAGCAGGTGGGAGGTAATGTATGCAATCACATTTCCACCAGCAATCCTGATTCCAAAAAATCTTTCAGAAGATTAGGCAAGGGGAGTGCTAAGTGCATCTGATCGCCCCAAATAGGCCACGCCGTTCATGGTGTATGGATTTGCTGGTCCTTCTGGTCTGCAATCCGGTTCCACTGCCTCTGATGGACAACATAATCTTCCAGGGCAAGACCCTACACAACAATCTGTCAATGTTCCAATTGACTGTATGGATGTTATCAAAGAATCTGCAATTAAGGAGGGCTTTTCTGAGCAAGCAGACGTGTTTATGGTCATTGCCAGAAAGGGGTCGACCACCAGAGCATATAATTATAAAAAGCTCAGAAGGATGTATTAATCCAATGAAATCATCTGTTCAGGTATTAGTCAATTTCCTCTGTCACGTGCATGATACCTAACTCAATGTGCTAGATATAAATCAGTCTTAAAGGAAAGGATCAGGGAACTAACATATGCTCTTGTATGATAGCTTTATATAATAATCAACCTATAACCACCAGTGAAAAACAAAAATAAATCAGAATAATGACAAAAAACCCAGCTAGATAGCATTTATGCCACTCTGGCGGGAACCAATTAGTGACCTATGCGCTCTGGTGTATGCCAAGTGAATAAATAATACCCGCTATAGCCGGTCATATAAGCTCAGTTATATTCGTGTTAAGCTACTTCCTACAGGTAAAATACTGTCTAGTTTTAAAACAATTTGACTGAAAGCCGTCGTTTCCAAAGACAGTATCTACATTCAGTCACACCAAATTCAAAACCTTGGAAACCAGCAGTGTATTTTGGAATTATTTTGAACGAAACTTGTTGCTTCCACCAAAAAAGTGACTCGAATATAACGTTTTCAAAAGGACCAATAGTGAATTAGCAGTAACGAGTTAATCGCTCTACATCGGCACCTATAGAGAATACTATTCATACTGCTTACAAAACTATGTTCAGGTGTGCTTTCGTGAAATTCAGGTAGGCCTATGCAGTATACATGCACACACAGTTGCCACACTACAGAGTATGAAGCACGAGCGTGGTCACTAATTGGCTCCAAGTTAAGCGCTTCTAGATTTAGTAAATGTTTTTTCTCAAATAATACAGATTAATTTACATTTTTACTGATGGTAGTTTATTTAATATTGTATGAAATTACCAATAAACATCATTTGTTATTTCCCTTTTCCGTTCCTTTAATGTCTGTTATCCCTTGCTTGGCTAATAGGGGAAGTGATGACGTATGTAATCTTAATACTTTAATCAGAGGCATTGGTAATCTAAAACAAAGGAATCCCCCAGCGATCCCGTCTTGGAGTTTATCTCTTGTCCTTCAAGTGCTAGCTGATAAAACACCAAGCTCGATTTCAATCAAATTAGTAATGTTCACTTATAACTGTATTTCTTATTGCTGGAGCCTCCTCGGCTAGACGGAGTAGTGAAATCCACACTCTGTCAGCTGAGCCATACACTTTTATGGCTACAGGGGAAGGCATTTGACTTCTACCTAGGATACATTTTACAGCTAAGAACCTGTCCTTGAAGTACCCTGGTCAGCCAAGTATTTTGCCTGCCTTATCAAGATTTGATACAAATTCAAAGGCTTGGTGTCCAGTCCACGCATTAATCTGTTATAAACAGCACATGAAAGAATGGCGGACAGACCCCAGTTCTCTATGGTTATCGTATATTGAACCCCATCGCAGGTCGTCTAAAGATACCATATCCAGATGGATTGTGGAGGGCATAAACTTCTTCCACAAATCTGACGAAGACAAAAAAGTTGACATGGCCAAGGCTCAGGGTCGTAGTGGCTTCAATGGCTCTATTCAATGGATTGTCGGTAGATGACATTATGCCAGTGGCCAAGTTGCACTGTGAGTCTAGTTTTATTGACCATTATTATCTCCATGACATGACAAACTCTTGCCATATCGATTTTCATAAAATGATTTTGTATATAGTATAAATCTGCTAAGTGTGCTACGAGGTGACTTCAAGAAAGCAGGACTCGGTACACTCAAGTCAAGAATGGACCTGAGGAAGCTAAGGATTTCGACTGAGAACAAGACACAGTGGGCAAAAGCGAAGAAGGACTGATTGCAGCTGTAGGGTGTTTCTACTACTACAGCCACAGAATACAGTAATCATACATATATAGTCTAAATAAGGCCTCTACTTGCATACTGTACATTTAATGATTAAGAGACATCTGCTTTTCTGTGCTGCATCGCTCTTCACCCTTGGGGGAGAGGATGTTGTGTAACTCAAACAAGGGCAGTCCTATGTTTGTGTTGTCTCGTTATTTTGTCATGTTTTCCATACTAATACGGTTATGGTTCGTGTTTTATGTGGTTCATTCGTGAGAGTATACGAAAGTGAAGCTTTTCGTCCGATGCCCTATGATACCTTGGCACTAGTACATAGAGAGCATGTGGGATATTGAGGTCATCGTTCCTCCTTTTCTCAAAAGGGAGGGGGGTGTTATGGGGTGGTGGTTGGAGCGCCTGTTATGTAACAGTCATCAGTCTCCACATCGTTTGTCTTGTCCGATGTTCAAATCATTTCCTGTTTGTGTCTTATACGCAACTTCAGATGTTTGTGCCTTATATGCAAAAGAGCCCGCTCTTCCAGGAGTGAGCCAGTCTTCTGACCTCTCCTCGCTCCGCCGAATTCACTTACCAATTCTGGTTGTATGAATGAGTATCAGGGTGGTAAGTATTCTCTTGAAGTGAAATAAACGAAATCACATTTATTTTTTCACGGCAACCGTGATATGATCCTGGCCTCTCAGATTTCTTTTTTCATGAGAGAGTTTATACTTACCACCGTGATCCGATCCTGGCCTATCCGCCCCACAGAGGCTCAGTCTTTAGGCTATTTTAATTACAATCGTCAGCCAATTATATTTAGTATGAGGAAGTGTCAGTCTGCGCATGCACGCCGTTGGGCAGCACATCTTCTGAGCTGTCAGATGTATTACCTGCCCCCACTGAGGGCAGTTTCCTTTTAAAGTCTGGACTTTGTCTCGCCTGCGAAGCAGAAAGCGATATGTGTCACTTTTCCGACGGCGACGTCGTCAACAATGCTAAGTTTTTGCGTTTAACAAAACTTAGCTTATATTTCAGGATCAATTAATCCTACTGCAACTAAGTTTGGCTATGTGATTGGCTATACTGTTAGGAAGAAGCATGATGATACTGAGGTCACAAGGCCAAAGTCACTGTGGCCTTGATACAAAACTGTTTTCAATGTTAAGTTGCTTTTAGCAAAACGTCTTGGCTTATCTTTCAGGATTGGTTGATCATGTTAGAACTGAACTTGGACACATTCTTGCCTATAATGTTAGGAAGCAGCATGCTGAAACTGAAGTTACAACGTCGAAAGTCAAGGTTATTCTGACCTCTACAAGACTTATTTTTCAATGTTAAGTTTTTAGGCTTAGAAAATCTTATCATGTTATATTTCAGGATTAGTTAACCCTAATATAACACAATTTTGTTACATGGTTGACTATGCCATGAGGATACAGGATGGTGATGTGGAGGTCACCAGGTCAAAGGTCAAGGCCATTCTAATAATGCTTTTTCAGCCTTAAGTTTTTCCAATCAGCAAATCATTTATATTTCAGGACTGGTTAATCCTATTGGAACTAAACTTGAATACATGGTTACCTTTAATGTTTGGAAGTAGCATGATAACACAGAGGTCACAAGACCAAAGGCCAATCCCCCTGTGGCAAACAGGAGACAGACGAGACAGTTAAGTCCGTGGAATTCTTGTATTATTAGTGGAACTAGGTCGATATTTAGGAAATGTCAAAGAGTATCAGGATAGTAAGGATCAATTCTCATGAAAAAAGAAATCCATGATTTCGTTTAATTCGCCCTCGCCACATAAGGGGAAGAGGGTATTCCATCCACGTCTGTGTGTCTGGGCTGTATCTAAAAAAAACTACTGATCAGATTTCTCCGTTTCTGTCAAAAAGGATTTCCAGGTTCTGCTGGTGATCCACATTCAAATTCCGTATCTATCGATATCTCAGAAACTAGCTGTCCAATTTGGCTCTAGTTTTAATACAAGAGAGGTTGTGACAACTTAGTCGTGATCTGAGAAAATCTACAAAATCCCAAAAATGTGGACAATTATTTTTTGCTAAAATGTGACAAAAATTGTAGTGAATTATATCAATCACTGATTGCTCTTATGTGAAATAAATATACCATGAAACCCATTTGGAGTTGATCTAGTAGATCATGGTTCGATATGACAGATGGTCACACACACACGCCACTCTTTGCCCAACATTTCTGAACGCGCTCTTTAGTGAACATTGTTTGGTGGACCATTAGCTGGTCTGCTAAGGTTTCATTATGTGTGTTGTGAGAACATTAACTTTTTCAATTCTACAGAAATGATATCATGAATTCGTTTCAATTTAAGAAATATCGGTTGAATATCTTGCTAAGAAATTTAACTGCAGAATGTTGCTGCCTTACACAAGATGCATGTTGTAACGCATGCATGCTGATTAGTGTTACCATAGGATGTCTGGAGACGCAGAGTGCCCGGTAGAATTCTGGCCTTATATGTGGATTTCTTTGTCTCACATTTGGCTGAACTTCAAGCATACAGGTTAAGTTTTGTGTGTTGATTTGCTGAGCTAGGTATTTAGACCCATGATGACCAACAATGGCATATACCGTAAGTCGATCAGGCTATGTTTTTGGTTGGCCTATTTGTATCTGGTTTACGCATTAACGTGCATGCATGAAAGCTAGACTTTGCAAGAGTTGAATGAAGGAAGACTGGTTGTCCTATGATTTGGGAGCTTACAAAATTAACAGGCGTTAATACCATCAAACGGCTATTGTATTTAGTCAAGTTTCCCTATATGTCCGGCTAAAAGTCTACCAGCCAAATCTGAAGAGGCCTAATTAAGGAGTTAGCACAAGTCGTCTGGTAGAAAAATGCCAATGATACTAGCTATTAGGGTGGTCTATGTGGGTTATCACCAGGGTGGATGTAGGGTCTAAAAGTGGTGCAAAAAAATTTTTACAGGCCCATTTCCATGGTAACCAAGAGAAATTATCACAAATATATGTTTGTTCTAACACGAATAACTTTCTTCACACGACAACTAGAAACCTGCTTCTGGTGTTGAATGAAAGGTATAATTCCCCTCTAATCGGTGCTGCCAGTTACTTACTCATCTTGTGGGGGCACTTATTCTACAATTATCACGTCACAAACATGGAAAATATATTTTTTGTAGGAATTTTAACGTTTTTCCATTTTCCCTGTAATGTCTGGGTGTGTACTAGCACCTCAATATTATGTATTTTAGAAACAATGCTATCTAGCTTATTGAAAGTATACGTAGTACGTGATATAGGATCTGGAAAATAGTGATTAACCCTTAATTTCTATGATAACCCTTATCGCGATTTTGAAAAATAACAAATGGTCCCTGCCTCAGTAGCTGAGTTCAACACTGTGTATACCATGATGAAGTATCTGCAGCCTGCATTTTGCTCACTCGGTCAGAATTGGACATACACAGTGTATGATGAAGCTATATATTGCAAGGCTCAAATGATTAAGTGGAGAAACCCAGATGAATTTGACAGTGATCATACTGAAATGGGAGGCATGCGCCGTGCGTTGAATTTTATGGGTGACATAGGTCGTGTTTTGCAGGAAAGTGGTTTTGAGGACATTCTTGTGGAAGCGAACGTGTATGGATCAGCAACAATTAGCCATGCTATGAAGAGCAAAGCATACACTCGAGGTGTTAGAATTCATAAGCTGATGAATGAAGTACTGAGTCGGCTTAAATGGATGACATTTGCTGATGCCATTGAAGCAACAGAAGTTTCACAACTTGAAAGGAATATGATCATGGACAAAGCGGAACATTGCACCACAGCATTTGAGGATCTCCAGCATGCACACAGGGTAGGCAGAGATGCGGCTAAAGGGCACTAGAAGATTTCTCGCATTCTGTGCAAAATCTGCATTATCTAATGGAGAAATTTGTGAAGAAAGCAAAAATATGTTCAGACACATTTGTGAAGAAAGCTAAAAAATGTTCAGACACATTTGTCTTCTGGGAAAACGACGTTTCAGATTTGTCACAGCTGCTTTTGGATTACATTGCTACAAAACGTGATAATAACAAGTCCTTGGAAATAGAAACATTTGGGGAGATGATCCCAATTGACTTTCATTACGGACATGTAAACTATGCGTGCTGGGGTTGCGTTGACGTTGCTGAAGCAAGACTTCTGAGGGATGAGAAGCCGGAAGTGTATCAAGCTCTAGTCGAAGGCCAAGGTGCCGTTTACAGGACTGGGCGACCTTTCAGTGGAGCTTGGCATGACATGGCCATCGAACAATCTCTAAACAAAGACTGCGGAAAGCACAGACAACTGTGTACTAAAGATAAAGCGCTTGCAAAATACTATTTAACTGCTCATCTAAAAGCAGCAGTAACCGCTAACACAAAGCAACTTAGTGGGTTACATTAGACTGATAGTTGTGAAAGAGGCTACAACGAGACGCATTGCTGCTGATGAAACTGCAATCCAGAAAATCATCAGTGTTATTAATAAAAGAATGGTAAACCCTTTCATGATTGACATCGGCATTACCCCAGGGAATAGGTAGCGTCTTGTAAATATTGCCACATCACTTGTATGTTCACCTGAGGCAAGCGAGGAACTGTGCAATGTGCGTGAAAATGGTCTAGAACAAATGAAGGAATTTGTAACTAATAGATTGATAACAGATGAGACAGATTTTCATGATCCTATTAGTCAGCATAATCTTTGCACATTTACTACACTGAACAAAGGAGCTGTTAATAAAAAGAAACAGGTGATCAAGTCATTAAATATTGATCCCCAAATATTCAGCAAATTGGCAATTATTGGACAGTCGCGTGATGTGAACATAAAGGAATTGCTTCAGTATGAACTAGCGCCAGTTCCACTCTCGCTGTTCAAGCTTGATGGTCCCCTTAAGAAAGACGCAGAAAAGTAGTATACTCTCTTGGCTTGAGAAGGACCATGCTACTGTTGAACTTCCAGCATCTAGTGAGCTAACATTAGGTGTCATTGATCTCATGATGTTGCTAACAATGGTTTGTACTGACACAGCCAATTGTACTACCTTTGGTGAGCTATCAGATCAGCACTTGGACGCAGGTTAAAATGTCAGTATATTGCTGTGGTTGGTGACAATTATACGAATGAGGAATCAATAAAATCAGGCGAACGTGTCCGCCGTGGTAATATCCAGATGCAGGAGATAAAGAATCCAACTGTTCTAACACCACTTCCAAAACAGCGGCTGAAGATGTTGTCAAATGCAAAGAACAAGGCAAACCTTGCCAACTCTCTTTCTCATGATTGGATCATTAAGTTGGAACGTAGATTAAAAGCTGGTTGTGAGGTGTATCTTGCTGGTGGATTCCATGACATTAATTGAGTAATGAAGGTCGTGTTTTGTGGGCACGGTGAAGTACCAGAGCTTGGGTCAGATCATGAGGAAGCCAATTCTGGAATGTTTCTACATATTTCACACGTGAGATATAAATTAGGCGTCAACCGGGTACTTCTTTGGTGTCTTGACTCAGATGTTGCAGCCATGTGTCCACGATACTGCTGAGTACTTGACTTGAAAGAGCTGTATCCAAAGACGGGTGTACGACAAAAGAAGAGATTCATTCCAATGCATACCATAGCGACCCAACTTGGAAAAATTATGAGCTATATGCTACCAGCGATCCACGCAGCTAGTGGATGATATTCAACCTCGGCGTTCAGTAGGATAGGCAAACAAAAATGGCTGAATCTGATTGAAAAGCACCAAGAATTACACAGTGGACTACAACATTGCGGGGACAATCCTTCTGACATCAACCGGGAAACCGATGATGTCATGGTAACACTAGTGTCTCTACCGTATTGCGGAAAGAAACATGTATCACTTGATGTAGTTCGTTACGAATTATTTGCAAAAAACAATGCAAAGAATGAAAAATTACCACCAACAATGGATAGGTTCCGTTTGCATCTCAAACGAGCAAATTATCAGTCATTTATATGGAATCATGCAACGGTTCCGTACCTCAATGTATCACCTGTTGATAATGGCTGGATGTTCGATGAAGATGGGCACCTTGTGCCATGTATGATGATGCTCCCTCTAGCACCTGAGGCAATACGCGCATTTACACAATGCATGTGCCAAGCGGATTGTTTAACAAGGAGATGCAGGTGTTGCAAAGATGATATTGTGTATTCTGATGTATGTAAATGTTGTGCTGACATCTGCAGTAACCGTGAATTGAATATAGATGACTCGTCCTCTGAATTAGATACAGATTAATGATATGGAACATGAACTGACCTACACTACTGAGCTACACATCGTCCTTGCATTCATAGAATGATTCATTCTGCGAAGAAATCGCATTTACCGAGGTTGGAGCGGCATCAAAATTCATGCTTACATTTAGGCTGACTTCCAGGGTATGACTTCCAAAATGATACATTAAATATTTTCCAAACCACACATCCCATTCAATGTACCAATTTGATAAGCCAGACATATTTGTTAATGAATGGGACAATGTTGAGCTATCAGAATACGAACCAGAACATACATTTTTACAAAATTATTATGGTAAACGTGAAAATATGAGAAAAATGAATTTGTTTTTATGTTTGTGACGTCATAATTATATGCAAATTATTCACAAAACAAGAATAAATGTTACCGCTAGCCACGTGACTATGAGACCCTTAATTTAACACCAGAATTGTCTTTCTAACCACAAAAATAAGAAAGTTATGATAGTTAAAACGAAGTATATTTCTTTGCGGTAATTGATTATGGTTACCATGGAAACGGTTCTGCAAAAAATAATTTCACCACTTCCAGACCCTACAGCCACCCTGGTGATGACCACTATAGATCCCCCTAACAGCTGGTACTATTGCCATTTTTCTACCAGACCACTTGTGCCATGGTGCCGAATTCAGATTTTGCTGGTAGACTGTAAGACTATGCTTAGCCGATTTAGCTCAAATTTTAACAGAAGAATGTGTGATGTTCTCGTAAACTATGATTACTCACCTTTGGTTCTCTCCTGTTTAATTCTAAACGCTGGGCCTCATAGTGGCACAGGGGAGTCACTCCCTGGGTGTCGAGCCTGACATTTTGGGGGGCGGGGGGCGGCTAACCTCAGCATTATGTAGATCGCTATTACATGGCAAGGACAATCAACAGTTCACGCCATGGTGCTCGCCCTGTGGAGAATCCCCAGGCAGTGCTGGGCCCCTAGCCTCGAGAGGGCCCACGCAAGCTACTAGTGGTCAAATACGGACAAAGAAAAGAAAGAGACGAAATAAAGATTGCATATTGGAACACTGTCGACTTTATGCCCAGAAAAGTATTGCCTTCTGGAGTAACGCCACATACCTGCACATCAACTATATGGCCCCTACATGGAACTTGGGGATGGGTGGGTGGGGTTGGGTGGTGGTGGGGTGGCTAATCACAGCATTATGTAAATCGCTAGTACATGACTGACATTCAACAGTTCATGGCACGGTGCCCGCCCTGTGGAGAATCCCAGGCAGTGGCAGTACTGTGCCCCTCTAGCCTCGAGAGGGCCCGCCCAAGTTACCAGTGGTCAAATAGGCCTACGGGCAAGGAAAGGAAAAAGACGAAAGAAACATTACATATTGCAACACTGTCCACTTTATGCTCAGAAAAGGACTGCCTTCTAGCCCAATGCCACAGACATGCAAACCACACTATACTGCCCCTACATGGAACTGCTCTCCATGACTACCTTCATAAAAGAAATAGGAATCATTGTATAAGATTGTCATCTAAGTGAACGCAACAACAACCTTTGGTCCTGATCCGACACCACCACCTCACCAGAGGGTCTGCAATCAATGACAACTCTTGTTATGTATGCTAATGGAACGACCATCTAATGGAGACTGTTACAGAATGTAAATATGTAATGAGTTTACAGCTTTATTGTCAGGCCAGTCGAACAATAGCTTCAAATGCCCATTTGCATACTAAGATACTCCAAAAAATTGCCACAGGAAGAATGGATCAGTAAAGTGTTTAAAATAGTTCTCTTTGCCTACAAACGAACATGGGCTATGGTCGAGTTAGTGATATAAATCTCATAGCTACTCGGATAGGTACTCAAGGCTACCCTCCCAGTGACGTAGATTTAATCGAATATGTACCCGATTATGAGCCTTCATGCTTTGGCGCTACTTTTATGAGAGTGCTGGGACATATTTCTAGCTAAGCTCTGCCCACATTTTGTGCATGTTGTGCAACAGCCCCTAGTCAAATTAGTTTCAAAGATATTCAACAATGTTTATTAAATTGGAAATCCACCAAAAATATACAAGTCGTAGGCTTGACGGAGCTTTCGAGCTAATATGTCAATGCTAATACACCGTCATACATGTGACGTCATTGATCATGGTATCATATAGTTATACTTGAGTTACATATTATATGGTTGTTTAGCGAGTTTGAGCATTTATTAAGGGTAAATAGTGTTGTTGTTATTTTCCAGCCTTTTCTGCTGTCCAGTTCAGGTGTCCATCAGATGGTTATCATCCTAGCCCTGGAGGAAGCTGTAAGATGTATTATGAATGCACGGCTGGTGTAGCTCAGGAACGATATTGTGAGAGTCAGTTTCTGGTGTTTAACACGAGGGTCAACCGATGCACACAGTAAGCTATTGTCTCGCATCCATAGCAGAAAGCGAAACATAGATCACTCATTCCGTCATCGTCAGTAGTGATGTCATAGTCATAGCGAGACATAGGGATCACTATTCTTGTATTTTCTCATCCAAGTTTTTTACTGTGACCATTGTCCCTTTGGTAAAAGCAACTATTGGGACACTTAAACAACTTGACAATTGTGTCGGGGATGGCTGGCCCATTGGCCAAAGGTACTTTCCCATTGGTCAAGTGTCAAGGACACCAATATTTTTTTGTATTGCCTGCTCAATTTTTGCTTATGACCATTGTCCCATTGGTAAATGGCATCTGTTGGTACACTTGGAGCATTTGATAATAGTGTCAGGGATGGATGCCCCATTGATCAGTGGTACTTTTCCCATTGGTCAATAATGTCAAAGATGCCAATATTCTTGCATTTTCTCATCCAAATTATTTACTGTGACCATTGTCCCATTGTTAAATGACATCTGTTCATACACTTCAGCCATTTGACACGGGTGTTAGGGACCCATTGATCAATGGTACTTTTTCCATTTGTAAATGGCATCTGTTATGCCTGCCCCATGATACAATCACGTTTTCCCTGGTAGTCAATGGTGTCAAAGACCCGTGACACATTTATCATTGACATCAGTTATGCTTTCCTCATTTGATCTGTTTGTCATTAGTGTCGGGGATGATTGTCTCAATTATCAATAATGCACCCTTGCCCCATTTGTTCAAGGGATAAGTTACACTTTTCACTGACCATGGGTACTTGATCCACTGGCCAATTATGTTTGTAACATTTGCCTCAATGGTCAACAATGGCAGGGACCCGGTCTCGTGTTGGTCAATGGTATCAGTTCCGCGTATCCCATTGATAAATAGTGCTTGTTTTAGCTCACCTGGACAAAATGTCCATACCTTACAATGACTTGTACACGCATATCAGAATGTGCCGAATGTCCATTGTACGATATGATGTACAGAAAAGCAAATGGATACAGTCATTCTAGTGTTAGAATCAATAATAAAATATTCAGCCAATATATTTTGATATATTGTATTGAATGTGATTACACGGATGCAGCATTTTGTATTGTATTGAGATATTTAGACCAACTATGTTGAAATTTCTTGGACCATAATAAATCGTCTCAGGTGCTTAAGTGTTGTACAACTGAGCGGCAATGCCAATTGGCCTCCTGTTGCACACAGTAGCCAGTCTTGTGTATGGATACATTTTAAGCTAGAGGGATCTTGTGTATCAAACATAGGTCAAATTGATCTACATTTCACAGTTCATTAAACATCATAGAAAGTTCTGTATCATACATGTAATTTCAGCTGTCACCCACATGTGCGCATACAGCTACAGCTGTGTCACAAATCAAAACTATGTTAATGTTTCCCAAAAAAATTGGTCTCGATCCCAGGATGATTCATAATAAGGAAAAATTAGTTACCTCTCCGGGATGTAGAAATTGTTTGAGTGTAGCGTTCGTGAACATAATTTTTCCTTATTATGTTAATGTTACCTATTTTTAATGTTTCACCAAACCTAAAAGAACTTACTGGTAGCCTCATTTATTGTCTCACCCCGAAGGGAAAAGCGAGACATAGGGATTACAAATTCCAGCCTCGTCATCGTCGTCGTCGTCGTCGTCATTGGCGTCGGCGTGTCATTTGTGTTATAGTTTTGCATTAGCCTTATTAGTCAAGAATGGCCCATCAGATTTCAATGACACTTTACGGATTGGTTCTATTCAATGCAGGGATGCGATCTACATCAGTACTAAGCAGATTTTCGCTGAATTTCTCATGTTTTTTCGTGGTCTTGGATAATTTTTGCGTTTTGGTTTTTAATTTACTAGTCAACAATGGCTCATCAGATCTTTTGGGGTGAGTAGTAAAGGGGGTCGCTGTACGCTATTGTTATGCAAATGAGCTCTTGAGCTATTTAAATACTGCGTTCTGATTGGTTGTTCTAAATGAGTGTGTAGACGCCATTGTTCTAAATGTTCATCTGTACACTATTGTTCTAAATGAGCGGGTAGACGCTATTGTTCCAAAGTGTAGGGTACACGCTATTGTTCTAAATGTCCGGCTACATGCTATTGTATGCATCTATTTTAATTAGATTAATGTGTTTTTTTAAGTAGGTATTAACATGTGTAACTCTGCGTAATGATGAGCGTGTCCCAGCTGAACGATGAATACGTAGTTTAATGTATTAATTAGGTGGGCGGCGGCGCCCCCCCCCCTCATGGTTAAAAAGGATATAGTGGCTTCCTATGTCAAATTGTCGCATTGAACATGACTTCTGAATAATGGCATACTGCACGAATGATAGCAGTCACATATGAATTGCAGGTGACCATCTGTTCTCCTGTCAAAATGATTAATGGGTTTTAATGTGACATTTGACCCTATCTCGACCAATCAGGATTTAGAACAATAGTGTCCAGCGGTCACCTGCATGAACGATAGCGCACAGCCAGTCATTTAGAACAATAGCGCGCCACACCCAGTTATGAACAATAGCGCACAGCTGGTTGGTATGTGTTGAATATTTTGAAACTAGCGCAAATTGAAACTTCCTATGTCAAATTACTATAAAAAATATTCGCTTAAACTACCACTGCACCGCTATTTAGGTTTGAAAAAACAAAAAAAAATTTTAAAATATAGTTCATTCCTTAGTTCTGTTGAAAATCTTGAAACTAGCACAAATTGTAACTTCCTATGTCAAATTAGTATTAAAAAATATTTGCTTAAACTACCATTGCACCACGACTTTGTGACATTTGTGACATTTAACCCTATCTCGACCAATCAGGGTTTAGAACAATAGCGTCCAGCAGCCACCTGGAGGAACAATAGCGCACAGCCATATCAATTAGAACAATAGCCTCCAGTGCCCACTTATAAACAATAGCGCACAGCCAACACTTATGAACAATAGCGGACACCTGCATGAACAATAGCGCTCATCGGCCACCTGCATGAACAAAATGGGTTATAGTTAGTATAAAAGTGATATGATTTAACATAAACACATGTATTGACCGCTACATGCTATAAATTGATTGAAGATGTTAATAGAATTGTGTTTAAATAAATAATGAGAGTTTAATGTGTAAAGAAGTTGTCAGTATATATCAAACTTATTTTCACTCTAGTAATCTTGTTTCTTAAAGCATGTAGTGAACTATATTTGACCAGTTAGCATTAGGATATCGATTTATTTACACAATTATGGATGATAAACTAAATTAACAAGAGAATGCTATTAATGTGATCTTACAGCGGATGGCCGACGAGGATCACATGGCATTAAACAATGACATTACACAACGTGTGTATCGGACACCATGTGAAAGCATACTTGACCATGCTCATCAAGTGCCTATCTTCGATTAAACAGAACAGCATATCGCACAAAATGAGAGTAGTGACTATGTGGTGAACTTTATGCAGCAAATATCATCGTGTATTCCACTTAGTAATGACGATGTTAATCAATATTTGCAGCATGTTGACCCTGAGCTATTAAGCAATAATGTACAATTTCTATTAGATCTGTTGGATAATGACAGCGTACCCACTCCTATTGCCATTGCGATGGATGCGAATATTATGCAGGAAATATCTGAGAGTTTACCACCCGCTGATATACCATCTCAGCCAGCCTCAGTACAACAGTGTTTTGGAATAGGGTAACTATGTAAATGAGCCGACATGACAAGTGCCTATCTTCAATCAAATAGACCAACATGTTTTTCAAAACGAGACTAGCGATGATGTGGAGAACATTATGCAGCAAATATCTGCACACATTCCATTCACTGATGACAATCTTAATCAATATTTGCAGCATGCTGACCCTGAGCTATTTAGCAATAATGAACAATTTCTATTAGATCTGTTGGATAATGACATCGTACCCACTCCTAATGCCATCGTGATGGATGCGAATACTATGCAGCACATATCTGACTGTTTACTACACACTGATGTACCGTCTTCTATCCAACCTCAGTTCATTGATGTATTAGATGTAAATGTACCTACACGACAAGTGCCTATCTTTGATCAAACAGAACAACGAATTGTGCAAAATGTGACTACCGATGATGTGACGAACATTATGAATCAAATATCTGCATGCATTCAACTCATTATTAATGCTCATAATCAATATTTGTTACGTGATGGCCATGATCTATCAATCAATAATGATCAATTCCTCTTATATAATGATGTTTTGCATATGCTCCTATCCAACCTCAGGAAGGTGGTTGTCTGAGCGATTATTTGGACTATATAATGTCGAAGACCATATGTAAGTTGCGTAGTAAAAAATATATTAACGGTACTGAATATAGCATTTCATTTAAGAAATATCCTATTGCCGATTTGGCATTAACTCATTCAGAGTTTATATCAGGAGTGATTCAAACTGTGCTTGATACTTATAGTACCTATAGCAATGTTCAATCAAATGACCATGTAAGAATTGAGATCATTCAATTGGCACTGGATATGCCTATCATGATGGAATTACAGCGGATCAAATTTTGGATTCGATTGAAAAAGTAATTCGGTCAAACCCTCTCTGTGGTCCAACACAGTGTGGTAAAACTGAAATGATAAAAGCATTAATAAAAGATCCATTGACTATTACTCCCCCTCCACAGAGGATCATGTACTGCTATGGCATGTGGCAAGATGGATATAATGATTTAGCACAAGAAGTAGAATTTAAAGAGGGTAAATGTTGAATTAGACAGAAGTTGTAGGACATTGGTGATACTGGACGATTTGATGAATAAATGCAATGAAAATGTGGCTGACTTATTTACGAAACATTCTCATCATGAGAACTGTAGCGTAATATTTGTAGCACAAAATCTTTTTCACAAGTCACGTAATCAGCACGACTTATCAGTTAACTGTCACTACATGGTATTGTTTAAGAATCCATGCGATGCATCCCCTATACGCTCATTATCCAATCAGATGTATCGTTGTAATACAAAGTATTTGATAGAAGCATATAAGGACGCTACATGCACACCTCACTTATATCTACTTTTGGATTTGAACCAGTCAACACAAGACAATATTAGACTCCATTCAACTGTTCATCCAAATGATGTCTGTTACGTGTACATACCAAAGAAGTGAAAAAAATGGCACCACGTAATATAGGACAGCATTTACCTATGCTACAATATCTGGCCAAAGTAAAACCTAAGATCAGAAATGATGTACTCAAACAATGTTCAAATGAATTGATAGATGTGCTATGAGAGTCATGCCTTAATGTATTACATGGAAATGTCTGGCGTACTAAATCGCGATACAAGCAACTGAGTGAATATAAACACCATATGAGTGCACTGACCAGTCGTGGAGTACCATACGCACGTACAAGACATCTGTTACAGACAGGTGGAATTTTGGGAGCCATATTACCAGCAGTGATTGGTACACTAGAGCCATTAATTTGTAAACTGTTCACATGTGAAGATGGAACATGTATGTAAGATGGCTTTGGTACCGCATGAATTGATAGGCAATTTAAATGATCAGAGTAAAATATCTCTGCTACAGACAGACCCAGCGATACGTAAACCTATTAGTCTCAATAACGAGATATCCAATATATTAGCATGACATGATATGTCTGAGCATGAAAAGTCGACAGCATATTCGCAAGTATTGGATAAATATAGGCCATGCTATCAGCAATCAATAGGGCAGCAATATCATGAACCTCTTCAACCCATACCTTTGGCAGATGCACTGCCTACACAAATACTTGATCGTACAATGAGGGGAATACCAAAGACATATAAGACAAAAGCCAGCAGAATAATTGATATTTTGCGTTCAGTTCCTGAATGTTTTAATGTTAATGATCTAGGCAATGTAACAATAGAGGGTATGTTTTGCCAGAAAAGTAATGTACTCGATCTGCTTACAAATGTTGTTGCTCATAGGTGCAAACCTCGACATAGTGGAATGCTTGATGTCACAGAGGGCAAGTTTCTTAATCTGCTACATGACCTAAACATACCACGCAGATTTGTTGAACAAGAGAAAACATTGCAGCAGATATATAATTTCAATATAAACGATGATAGCATCAGTGAGTACACACCTTCTGCCCTGAGTAAAAGGATGCATAGAAAAAGTACAGGTACACCATCTGTTTGTGAGTACATGCCTTCTCTAGCAGGTAACAGGAAGAAAAGAGCAAGGCAAAGAGATATACTACACTGGTGTGGGTGAATTTAGTCAAGTAATGAATGATGCTAAATTGGCGAAAGTATATTACGATCCGAAGCATTCTGCCTCCTTTGGTGGAAAGGAAAAGCTATACAATGCATTTAAAGGTAAAATACCACGTGTCTATATTGAAGAATGGTTAAAACATCAGGATGTATACACCCTTCACAGACAACGGAGAACAAAGTTTACCAGACGTAAGATAATAGTAACGGCTGTCAACGAGTTATGGCAGGCAGATCTGTGCTCAATGGGAGTGTTGGCAAAAGAAAACGGATGATGTGTTATAATACTCTGTGTTGTTGATGCGCTCTCGAAGTAGGCATTGCTGGAAAATCTCTATAGCAAAACGTCTGCATCAGTCAAGAAAGGATTTTGAAGCTATTCTGTCATGTACTGAATGACGCTCACATGCTATTCAAACCGACAAAGGTGGTGAGTTCGTCAATGGGGTAGTCAAGAAATATTTGATTGACAATGGAATTCATTTCTATACCTCGCAGAATGAGCCACACACTGCTATGGTGGAACATTTTCAGCGGACGTTAAAGGGCCGAATATATAGATACATGACTCATAAGAATACGAGAAGGTATGTCGATGTATTACCTAGTTCAGTCGCATCATACAATAAAACTGTACACACCAGCACATGTATGCCACCGATACATGTTGATCATAGCACTGAGCTGATCGCATGGAGAAATATATATGTAGGGAAGAACAAGAAGAAGAAGAACACTAAACTAAAGAAAAATACACCAAAATCTGGTGATCATGTGAGAATCTCGCAAGCAAGAATGCCATTTGAGAAGGCATATCACGGGCAGTGGAGCCATAAATTGTTTAAGGTGAACAACGTTCTTTCTGACAAATATCCGATCTTATATAAATTAGAAGATTATTCGGGTGATCCAACTATTGGAACTTTTTATCGCGATGAGATTCAGAAAATTGGTGGCATGAAAGAAGATAGAGAATACGCAGTGGAACAGATAATTAAGAGTAGGAAGGGAGCTAAATGAGTACGTGAATATTACGTCAAGTGGCTCGGCTATCCTTCCAAGTTTAACTCGTGGGTTACTAAGCTCAACACTATACAGCATTAGTAATGGATGAGTATATAGAGAGACGTTCAGATCAGAGAATGTGGCATGTAATGGGTTCACATGTACCAAAGGAGAAGATAGTATACCTAGCACAAGTCATAGTCGTTTATATCGTGATCATTACATGTATCATGAATCTGAGTATACAGAATGGTCAGCTAGGTATCTGGATATCGCTTCTGAGTGGTTGCTTAGGGGTATATATTACACAGTCTGCACATTAAGATGCTAAAGATACTGCAGCCGTCTTTGGAGAATGAATGAGGACCAGGTTTACATGACTCTTTCGAGCAATAGTAGTACGCAGTACTATCCTAGCAATAAGATATCCGAGTTTAGAATGCAGCTACAGACGCCATTGACATTAGATGGCGAGTGGGAAGCGGGAATCTCAATCATACTATGTCCCAGGAGCTGGCTTACTATTATTAGAGAAAGTTACGTACAAATATATGCGTGGAGTAAGACAAAGAAGAAGATAATGCCAAATCTGGTATTGTAGTGGATGTTGGTAAACCAACACCTGTTGATCTGGACAAACTCAAAAGAGGGCCACAGAATGATCAACCTAGCGCTCAGGGAAAAAAGCGTATTCGCAGTAGTTTTCTTGAACTTAGTGAATCACATATTATAAAAGTACGAAAGGGATACTATGTGGTGAACAATGAGCTAGACTATATAAATGGACAGATAGAAAAATCATCAGAAATTTAAGAATAAAAAAATCTTTCTCAATTTTTATTTACATCGCACGAATCTTATATCTTTTATGATTAGACATAATTATGGTATTAACTTTGGCCCAGAAGTATCTAATTTAATTGTCTATGATGAAAAAATGCATACAGGACCAGTAGAAGTATTAAAATCATTTCAAAAGTCAGCAGAGTGGGCCAACGACAGCATATATACTGCAGCGTTGTCTCTCAGCATAGTAGGTGACACGTCAGCACCACTGCTCAGAGTGATTCCACTGTCTAGTACAGATGGCAGGAAAGATATATGCCAGTGGACGTTTCCCGATATTCAGTATCGCACCATGTCAAAGAACTACATCGATACAATAGGAATTCTTATAACTGATAGGTTAGACTCAAATATACCATTTGAGGATGGAGCATCACCGAGTGTACTCTGTCTACATTTCAGACAACGGCGATGAGAAGCTTGAGTAATGCTAGTGCCTTGGGGTGGTATTATGCCAGTCAGGCGGGTTATGGTCGTATTCCAGTATTTGTAGGTGCGCGATACCGGCGGGCCATGGGTTAGGTAATATCCTAGGTGGACTATTATGCTCGGCATAACCTTTCATGAAAACTGTTGCCAAGACAGTAGGTAAACAAGCTCTTAGCGCAGGAGTTGGGCTAGCAGAGGATGTAATGGCGGGAAAGAATGTTAAATCCTCATTGAAATCAAGAGTGCATGGTGCAGCCAGGGCTCTGATACCAGCGGCTGTAAATTAACCAAACCTAAACCAAAACATAAAAAGAGGAGTAATGTACATAATGCTCAGTTAGTGCATGCGATACTGATGAGGAAGGGTCGCAATAAACGTCAGAGAAAACACGTTGATATCTTCAATTGACTAAAACATGGAACTTAGTCATGCATGTGAGTCTTCAAAGAGCGAGTTGGACATTTTTCAGACACGTCCCATAGAAACAACGTTGGAGTCAGCAAAATGGGAACAGTTTCAACGTGTATCGAGCTTATCAGATTCTGGACCGATCGAATTTTACATCAGTGGATCTTCGGATAGATATTTAGATCTTACCCAGTCTTACATCTCGATTAAAGTTAAGTTAGTAAAGCTTTATGCAACGGGTACTGAGATATGGCTCGCAGTTGATGAAAAGATGGGACCTGGGAATATTCACATTCATACAATGTTCTCACAAGTGGATGGGTTTTTTTTAATGGAAAACGTGTCAGTGACTTAAACGAAAATTACGCTTACCACACATGTTTTGAAACATTGCTTAATTATTGAAGCAGTGCTGCATCCTCGCATCTCCAACTTGCTGGATGGTAAATGGACGATGCTGATGAATTTGATAATGTCGCCGATACTAACTTAGGATTTCAACCACGCTGAAAGTAAGACAGTGCAATTAATTGGTCACATACACACTGATATGCTTCTGCAGGATCGATTTCTGATCGGATCCGTTGATTTGAGAGTATGTCAGCAGCAGAGTAAAGATGTGTTCGCCATTATGTTCACAGATGATCTCAAACCTAAGCTGAAGTTATTGTCAGCTAACTTATTTGTACGTAAAGTTATACCATCCTCTGATCTGTTAGTATTGCACGAGGTTACTCTGAGAAAGATGAGTGCTAAATACCCTATTTATCATGTTGTATGTAAAACTTTTACGGTACCGAGTGGAGTTATGAGCGTGGATAGAGATAATATATTTATCGGACAGCTTCCTACAAGAATATTATTCGGTTTTGTACCAAATGATGCTTATAACCCATTCAGGTTTTATAATAATAGAACTACCTACGCTACATGCTATATTAATGGGGAAGAGGTGACAACATCGTCAATACGCCCATCATTTAGTGATGACATTTACTCTGATGCCTACTTTTCACTGTTCAGTGGTACTGTAGCACTATTTAAAGACCACGGGTACCCGATTGATAATGCACACTTCAGATATGGCACGGCACTATTCGCATGGGATTTTACTCCTGATTTAGCAGATTCAGAGCACCGAAACCCTACACATACTGGATCATTAAGAGTCGTCTTCCATTTTAGCGAAGCACTACCTGATACAACAAACATGATTTGCTATGCTGAATTTGATAATACGATAGAAATCGGATCAGACTTTAATGTATTAACAGATTATTAAAAAATGCTGAAGATTTGAAATAAAACATCTATTGTTCGGTGATGACAACATGCGCAAACACTTCCTCAGAGTTTTTCCAATTGACAATGTACCCATTCATATTAAATATCATCCATCTTCATTAGTGATAAGCACACATCCCTGTAATAAAGGCGGACAGCACTGGGTCATGGTTTATTACACATCGAGTGGAAAAGCAGAATACTTTGACCATTATGGAAGACACCCTTCAGGCAGAAGAATGATATCAAATGTACGCAATGGGCATCATGCACATATTTATTTCTATAATGCTGAACGTGTTCAACTGGCACTGACAACAACATGCAGATATTATTGTGTATATTTCTTATATTATCGTTCAAGAGGTATAGACATGAAACATATGCTATGGATGCTAAGAAAACATGACAGAAACGATGCGAAAGTGAAACGTTTAACTCTAAGAATGAGAGAAAAGATGCGAAAAAACTATGGATAATTAATAATAATTATTATTGTTTCTCACATATTTAAGAATAATTGATGGCATTAAAAGTTGTCGCTAATTTGGTTTATTATTGTATTTTCTTATTTTGCTTCGATGTGTCAATAAAATAAAAATAAAAATAAAAAAGTGTATTATTTGATCACCACCCCTTATACTGTTGCCCCAATATCGCATTGCAATATGCACACATACTAATGGAATGATATCATGTTTATACACATGCACACAGTACACATGGGGCATGCACACATGGGGTGCACACAGGGGCACGTGCACATACGCACATTGGGCGCACACAGGGGCACACACACGCACACAGGGGTTGCACACAGAGGCACACACATGGGGCACATGCACGCATGCACATGAACATGGCCACAACATATAACTAGCAGTATCGCATATTACGTCGGTACAAATCAGAACTAGTGCAGTCTGTGCGCTATTGTTCTAAGTGGGCGCTGCACGCTATTGTTCATAAGTTAACACTACACGCTATTGTTCATGCAGGTGCTGTCATTCATGCAGATAAACGCTATTCTTAGAGAAAGTGCAGGATAAAATGTTCAATAGCGTTTGATGAATGCTATTGATGGATTCATGAACACTCGAATCACACCTGCAGGAAAAATTACACATTAACTATATTTTAACATTTTTTGATTTTTTTCAAACTTAAATCGTGGTGCAATGGTAGTTTAAGTGAATATTTTTTGATACTAATTTGACATAGGAAGCTACAATTTGCGCTAGTTTAAAAATAGTCATCAGCTCTGCAACAAAGGAATTAACTATATTTTAACATTTTTTTAATGTTTTTTCAAACCTAAATCGTGGTGCAATGGTAGTTTAAGCAAATATTTTTTGATACTAATTTGACATAGGAAATTTCAATTCGCGCTAGTTTCAAAATATTCAACAAATACCAACCAGCTGTATGCTATTGTTCACAAGTGGGCGATGTGTGCTATTGTTCTAAATGACCGGCTGTACGCTATTGTTCATGCAGGTGGCCGCTAGATGCTATTGGTCTAAATCCTGATTGGTCGAGATATGGTCAAATGTCACATTAAAACCCATTAATCATGTTAACAGTAGAACAATAGTGCACAGCTGGTCACCTGCAATTCATATGTGACCGCTATCGTTCGTGCAGTATGCCATTATTCAAAAGTCATGTTCAATGCAACAATTTGCCATAGGATGCCACTTAGTTTCAGAATATCTTTTTAACCACGAGGGGGGGGGGCATCGCCGCCCACCTAATTAATACATTAAACTACACGTTCATCATTCTGCTGGCACATGCTCATCATTACGTAGGTTTACACATGTCAAAACCCATTAAAAAAACACATTAATCTAATTATGCATTAACATGCATATGCCATTTAAATAGCGAACAGACATTTAGAACAATAGCATGTAGCCAGACATTTAGAACATTAGCGTGTACCCTACACTTTTGACCAATAGTGTCTACCCACTCATTTAGAACAATAGCACACAAACAAACATTTAGAACAATAGTGTCTACACACTCATTTAGAACAACCAATCAGAACGCAGTATTTAAATAGGTCAAGAACTCATTTGCATTACAATAGCGTACATCGACCCCCTTTACTACTGGGGTGTATTTCTCATGTTTTTTCATGGTTTTGGACTTTGAATTTTTTCCGTTACAGTTTTTCATTATTTTGCGTTACAGTTTTTAATTGCCTTATTTTAATTGCCTTATTTTTCAACAATGGCTCATCGGATATCAAGGAAACTTTACAGACATGCTCTATGCTATATATGGATGCATTCCCCATTATTACTATTTTGATCTGTGAGGAATTTCTTCTGTTTTTCAGTGTTTTGGAAAACGTGTAAATGGAATAGTAGTTTAACAGATCCTAATATTTAACTTCTTTTAGATAAAATATGCAATATTAACTCAATTCCCTTACAATTAACATATTTTTGATCATCAATTCAGAGATCCAATTCGCATCATTACGGTTTTGGACTTAGATGATTATTTTAACATTTTTAAATTGATAATGGCTCGGTTTTATGGGCAATGAGGACTCCAAAGAATTACAAAATAAGCGATCATAGGAGTCAGTGTATGGACATTACCAAAATTCTCTCACCACATCAACATCTTTAGTTCATAAATATAATGATTATGCAAGCAGTTTGCCTTTTAAGTATCAAACTATGTATCCAGTGGTCAATAATAGCAGGGGTGAGACTTAACACGCTTTACCATTCTTGTATAGTTACATATTCAAATCCTTGAAAAATGGACGTGCATCCGTACCTGATGTCATGACCAATGAACTATTCAAATACCCAAGTGACATATCAAAACCAATCAATTAAGTTTTTATGCACCATCTTCCCATCGATGCAGTAGGTCAAGGCTCCCTTGTCACACTACCCAAGCCCAAGAAGCCAGCCAATCTGTGGCCTATTGTGCTCCTCAAAAGCATATGGAAAATCCTATCCAATGCTCCTCTATACAGTATCCGAGACAAGAGCGATGACTTCACCAGTTCATGTCAAAGTGGCTTTAAATGTGGACGCAGCTGCGCTGACATAGTCTGGGCTCAACGTAATCGTGTGTCAATAGTGATGTCCAAACACTCGGATTTCCACAAAATGGTAATTGACATGTCATGAATCTTCGATACAATTAAACACTAAAAATCCTAAATATACTATGCCAGGCCAGTTGCAATCCAGATTAGCCACAATTAGTGAGACTACTACTACACCAAGCTGAGATTAGGAATCAAGTCAGTGAAGTCTGCAGAGTTTGGGACATCGATTAGCTCCCCCACAGTGAGATTGTCTATCCACTGTGCTTTTTACGAGACTTTATGAATGAATTCAAACACGAGGTCACTCACATATACCTATTGACAAAGCATTAAATTAGGAACTTGATGCCTGCCGCCGCAAGCACCTCTGCACCATCACTGGTGACCAGAAAGCATAATTTCCACTGATGCCCTATGCCGCTGTCGGTAAAAGTCGGCCAGCAAAGATGGTCCATGTATAGCCGTGTGTTAATGGTGCCAGAAGACACACCAGCACAGAGAGCCATGGAATACACACTACTGGGAGCCAGCAAATTAAAGCCAGGAAAGGACGTTATTGCATAAATAGGTTAAGCGTGCTGCGATGTGACCAAGAAAGCAGGACTCGGTACACTCGGATCAGGAATGGACTAAGCATTTTGGCCGAGGTCAAGACACAATGGTCAAAAGCGAAAGAGGACAAATTGCACCCTTATGATGTTTCTACTACTAGAGCCGTAGATTACAGTAAGCATACATACATACACATCTACATGAATTCTCTTTGTCTAAGCTTAGTGATAGCTTCTTCTCTTTAAATAAAACTAACATTATTCTGGTTTTCACCGTAGTCTGGTATTTTAATTACTACAGCTACAGTGAAGCGCCATCACCGTGCAATATATTTGTGGACTGCTCAGGCATTGCCGCAGGTGTATATCCTTATATGCCAACGCAATGTAGACACTACTATACCTGCCAGAGAAATGGAATATTCATGGGAATCGTTCCATGCACACCAGGTATTAATGTTATGCAATAATCATAATGACATTATAACACAGTGATACAAGTCGAATAATAATCTTTTCTAATCGAGAATGTCCATTTTAGAGGCCTAGTGAATATATTTGAAAACTTACCAGCTGAAATGATTCTCTCCATTTTCGAGCCAGTCAATCAAATGGCACACCTTCTAAAGTACTCATAGTTCCCTTTACTCACATGTTATACATACTCAAGACTAATACAAAAGCAAGATTTGACAGTCCTGATCATTAAGTGCCATTATCAAGTGTTGCAATATATTTAAGCGCTAGTGTATCTTTCCATGGACATATATATTTATGCCTAAGACAGTCAAACATGTCTATGATAAACACATGTACTTGGGCCAAATGATGGTGTTACTTTATGATGGATGGTCTTAAGGCGCCACTGTCAGTTGATGCAAAATATTGTTTACCATATATCAAATAGATTGAATACAAGGTGTGGCTGTCTTTAGTAATCACCTTTTCGTGCTGCACACTGTGTTCGTTATAGACAGATTTGACTTTAAGTCAATATTTTGCTATGTCTGTACATAGATTTTACCTTTATTTGCTTCCATGTTTATTATTTCTTCCCACAGGGACTGTGTTTGATGCGGCACCGGGTATCATGACTTGTAACTTTCCTGAAGCTACACCTCCCCCATGTGGAACTGGGACTCGGACAACACCATCCATCGGATAGGAGCAACTTCATCTAAAGTTCTGCCACATGGACTGATCATCATCTGATATGAGAAGCTCTAAATCATTCTGTATTAGACTTTGTGTTCACGTGTATCTAATAAAGCTCTTAACCCAACACCACCCACACACAAAGGGAGTCAAATATATGACTTACATTATAAATACCCCACCAAATTTAGTGAAGAATGGCTATTTAAAATCTTTAAACTGCCATAATTGATATTAGTTGTTTATTATCAAAAACATTTTCCTTGCATGTAGATGGTTTATGTTGTGTTTAGAAGTTATGTCCTGTGTTAGTTATTGACTAGTAAAAGGTTAATCTTGATTAGTTGCACCTCTCCTATCAGTTGTTCTTTTATAATCCATATTGAGATATTAGCATTTAGCGTATCAGCGTGACAGCTAGCTGCCTTATGTCACTGGTTATGGCAGTTCTATCCTTCTCTAGTCAGCCATGATTGCATTTATATACTAGGGAAGAAATATAACCAGATATCAGAGGCGTGAATAAAATAAAATAAAATAAAATGAGATTTTGAAAATAATAATAGTTATTAGAGGCCCTTACCAAACTACTCACATGGAATCGTCAGTTACAATCACTGTAAGAGTTGTCAAAAAGAACACCCAAACTATGTATATTGATGATCCTGTGCTACTAAAACTACCCACGCATCTATCAAAGTAGCTAAAGTGGAGGCCACAAGAAACTACGCAGGGAACACAAAACATGCTGTGCCACATCAATGAACACTTGTAGTATGTCAAAATGATAATCAACGATCCATGGCTCCCACCGCCTTAACTGTCCTGGGGATATAATTTTTGCTATGAATTGGGCCAGACATAAGCCATGACAGTGATAGACATCCATTTAACAGACATGCATCCGGAGTGATATACCTCGTGTTAGCCATGAACATCCAATTAGAACGAACACCGAGAATGATATACTACGCCATTATTGTGCATTCAGAGTCTAGACTTGTTGCTCGGCTATGATGACATACTATGCCATTATTGTGCAATTGAACAAGTCTAGTCTAGTCTAGGTGACAAGTGTCCAGAGGGATATACGATCTGATCACCAATCAAACACACATTACATAGTCTGAACCTCCAGTTAGAGATAGCCGTCCAGAGGGATATACGATCTGATCAATCACACATTACATAGTTTGAACATCGGTTTAAAGACAAGCATTCATAGAGGTTACCGTACAATCGTGGTTACTGTAACACAGCTTCGAGCGATAGGAAAGAAATTCGGTCTTGGATGCTATGCTAAGTTCAACAAAGCTGACCTACTCTAAATGACTGGGCAGTTCCAGGTCGAAGAATGGTAGAAGTTACTCTTCTGAGTATGAATGATGGAGAGGTTCGCAGCAATTACCAAATGTGATCCTGAGAGGCCCCCACAAGGAAGCACAGCGGCATTGTGTGCGTTAACATTTGGATGAGACAGTGATTGCTAGCCTGCAAGCCAAAGTTGTCACTATTCGGATGGCAGACCATCCACTGGAACGTCTGCCTTCCGTGTGGAGAATCACTAGGCAGGCATTGAGGAGACTGGGGTCTGAACTCTTAACCCAGCGTATCATGCAAAAAAGTGGACAAATTCTCAATGAGTGCATTGGTAAGATAGAAGCAGTGGATAAATGATGGTGAGCAATACACGTGAGATACTTCCAAGGCCTCAACGGGAACATCACAGGCCAGCTCATTGCAAAAATCCAACATACTGTACCGTACTAGACGGTAGGGTCATGCTCCTCCACAAGATCGCTCCAGGCAGCCTATGGATAATCACACTAGGAAATCCCATACCTGGGTAAAGGTCAGAAATTAAGCAGAAAGCAGTATTCGACCCAATACCAAGTGGGCCTGCTCTGTTGAGGTCAAAGCTGTCATCGATCACCAGCCATTGCTAGGGATTGTACCACTCCTAGACAGGCTATGGCAAAAGAAAAGTGTGATGCCGCGTGGCACATACAAGGATGCTCTTTGTCTATGTATGCTTACTGTATTCTGCAGCTGTAGTAGTACAAACATCCTGCAGATGCAATCAGTCCTTCGCTTTTGCCCACTGTGTCTTGTCCTCAGCCAAAATCCTTAGCTTCCTCCAGTTCATTCTTGACTTGAGTGTACATAATCCTGCTTTCTTGATGTCACCTCGTAGCACGCTTAGCAGATTTATGCAATGACGTCCTCTCCTTCGTCTGTATTTGCTGACTCTGTGTAAGGCGAATTGCAAGGCTCTCTGTGCTGGTGTGTCTTCTAACATCCCTAGCACATGGCCAAACATGGACCATCTTTGTTGGACGACTTTTATAGACAGCGGCAATGTATTACACATCTTGTATAGTGCATCATTGGAAATTATGCTCTCTGACCATCGGTGTCCAGTGATGGTGCATAGGTGTTTGCGGTGGCAGGAATCGAGTTTGAACTGCCCAGTTGTTACAGTTATATGTCATCAAGGTATAAACGTATTCTTTTTATCAAGGGCATCTTTGATCTACGAATCCATAACGTCCAGAAGGACTGGAAAGATATGTTCCCCATGATGCAGCGTGTAGCAATGGCAGCAGTACTGCAAAGCAGTGAGCCAAGGATTTTATTTTTCTTCCATGGTTTGCCGCCACGGAGTGGATCATCATTTCCATGCTTTGGAGATAGGTATATGTGGGTGAACTCTGTTTTGGATCCATTCATAAAGAGATTCTATATTTATAGTTTGCTTGCAGCTATTAGGAGAGGTTCGTCAAGGGGTATCTTTTCCTCGTCTATAAAGTCTACATCGTTGGCATATTCCCTCTCTAGCAGCATACCCAGTATTGAAACCAGGGGGCTTGGTTTTCAGGAGTTTTACCGCACTGATTTCAATGCAACAGCCAGGTAACAGGTGAAAAGCACAGGGGATAGAGCATCTCCCTGTGGGCAGCCAATTCATGTCTCAAACTCTACATACTCCACTGACTTGAGACCTACTCTCAGCTTGGTGTCTGCAAGCAGCATTCTCACTAGTCGTAGCTCATCTTCATTGCTCTTTTGTCTATGGCGGTGTCTAGCAGTCCGACAATGAGCAAGGAAACATGATAGAAGTACAACTCCTGCATCAGAACTAGCTAACCAGTTCTATGAGCTAAACACTGTTAGTGATGTACCGAAGACCTCACTCGATCATCTAGATAAGGTAGAGTTCTTCGCAAAGATTGGGATTCGCATTAATTTGTGTACCCACAAAAGAGGACGGTTGGCACCAACACACTATTCGAACATCATGACCATCGGAGTGTATGACCACCACACATCCTTCATTAAGGAGTTCTGCAAGCTGGTCCACACTTTCATCTGCGGACACTGTCAGCAACAGTTTACACGAGCATACAACCGCCAACGCCATGCCGACCACTGCACAGTTGGAAAAAATACCATTGATGGCCCTGGGGAGTCAAGGTTGAGCCACCACAGTGTACATATGAGAAAGCCACCTATGCACCTCAACAGACTAGTGCAGTCACCACTTGCTGGGTTGAACATGAGACACAACAATGAGGCATTCACATTCATCATACATTCTGTGGCCATGCCGATGAGCATTGGGTCGAGGGAGCGCCTGTAAATGGATATAAGCCTACCAGCAACACGGTTTTCCAGTATCATGGCTGTTTCTGGCCCTCAAGACCAAGCACGTTCTATGAGTGGGAACACGAATGTACTGGCTACAGAGTGATATAGGAAGACAATCACGCGATGAGAGCATCGGGATACATCCTCGTGATACAGTGGAAGTGCAGTTCTATCATGATGACAACACCGCTCATTCCTCAGGAGAAGTATGACAGGCAAGCAAATGCATCGTACTTGCACTTCATCGTCTATGATGTTGAAGCCCTCCTAGATGCCATCACGATATATTCCATGGAATCTTTTATGATCAATAGCACCCCCATATCTATATTGGTGTAAGCTGGTTGCTCCTTAGATGATTCTACAAGCGACTCACCTATGCAATGCTGACCCCAAAGCTCTGATATCAGAGTTCATGGGTAAAACGCAACGAGCTGACAGAATTCAATACAGAGGTCAGGGTACAGTTTAGGACAAGGTTGGTCATGTTGCAAAGGCCTCATTCGATCAGCTAGACATGGTAGAGTTCTTCGCGAAGACTGGGATTCGCATTTATGAACCCGCCAAAGAGGGCAGTTGGCACCTTACTCGACAACCGACACACTATTCGAACATCATGACCATCGGAGTGTATGACCACCACACATTCTTCATTAACGACTTCTCCAAGCTGGCCCACACTTTTATCTGCGGCCACTGTCAGCAACAGTTTAATCGAGCATTCGACCTCCAACGTCATGAGGACCACTGTACAGGTGGGAAAATCACCATCGACTGCCCTGGGGAGTCACGGTTGAACCACCACAGTCTACATATGAGAAAGCCGCTTATACACCTCAACAGACTAGTGCAGCCGCCACTTGCTGGGTTGAACATGAGACATGACAACGAGGCATTCACATCCATCATACATGGTGTGACCATGACGATGAGTGTTGGGACGAGGGAGCGCCTGTAGATGGATACAAGCCTACCACCAACACACTTCCAGTATCATGGCTCTTTCTTGTCCTCGACACCATGCACACTATGAGTGGAAACACGAATGCGCTGATACAGAGTGCTACCGGAAGACAATCATGAGAGATGACATGCTGAGAGCATCGAGATACATCCTTGTGATGCAGTCGGAGTGCAGCTCTACTGTGACAGCTACACTGCTCATTCCTCCAGAGCAGTTGGGATGGCAAGTGAATGTACCATACCTGCATTTCATCGGCTATGACGTTGCATCCCTTCTACATAGCATCAAGGCAAATTCCAAGGAATCTCTCAAGATCAAGGGCACCCACATACTTATATCGGTGTATCTTCTGAGATCTCTCTACAAGCGTGCTGACTCACCTGTGCAATACTGACCTGAAATCTTTGATCTAGATTTCATGGGTGAGATCCAACAACGAGCTTACAGAATCCATATAGAGGTCAGGGTACAGTTTATACCAGCAGTCATCGACCAGCTTTCATAGTCCAACAGATAGGTGAATGGATTGTGAATTTAGGACAAAGGTATAAATTTTGGTACACTGCTTCTTGGTGGCATGGTGAGTATTTTGAACACTGAATGTATTCTACATATGGCATCTGTTGACCTTGGAGGAAATTTTTACCTCACCTTTCCAGAATGATGAACTGTTGCTAATGTGATAACACTATTTAACACAATAAGATGCCAGTCACACTATTTATGGGTGTTGAAACAATGAGATGCCTGTCACACTGTTTACGGGTGTTAAAACAATGAGATGTCAGTCACATGGAATGATCCATGCACACTAGCTGTTGTTGGATTATGGTCGATAACTTCGAGTGCCAATGTTGTGAGCATAACAATCTTACGTGTAGGCGGGTTCTACTTCGAATAATACTTACCAGATGTACTATTATGATAATGTCTATTATCTATTCTAGCCCAAAATAAACAATTAAAACTCCACACTCCCCATATTCCTGCCCACACGGTGTCCGGGAATTGCCATGGCGTCCAGGTACCTAGTCAATTCCCCAGAACAGTCAGATCCATCGATTTTGCTCGACCTTTCAGTTGCATTTTTCTAAGCTCTGAATTTGATTAAAATTTGTGTGTTTAGTGTTTGATTGGCCCTTTCGTTTGTGGCACCATGGAAGGAAAAGGAAAATCGTCGCAGGGCAGGTTGTATCAATCTAGAATCTATACATTCATGCTGTAATGACTGTTTGAATTTTCCTTAAATTGGCACATTGTTTTAAAATGGTAGCCATTGTTGGAGTCGCTCCATTACCCGTTAACTTTTTTATCTTATCCGGGTACTCGGTTAATTTCTCTTGCGACTCGATTCCTTCCAAGATGGATGCACCCTTAGCCAAGATAGCGGCGCCCATGATTAACATTTTGTTTTGGTTTGGCATATCTATGCACTCAGTTTAAGCCAGTTATTTAGCTCTCGCTTCATTGTCGAGGGTGTTTGTAGTGATCAGTCTTCATTTCTTGGTTATCTTAATGTTTGTTAATCTCCAAGTTGTGTTTATAAAATTTTCACTCTAAAAATCTTCAAATAGTTTCCTGCCTAAATCTTGATTAACGTTAATTTAGGAGAAAGTTGATGTTTTTAAAGTAATCAATGATTGCAATCAAGATCGTGTGCATTGTATTCGTATTCATGTTACAATGTTCAGCGTTTTAATTTTTTATTCTGTGTTCACAGAAGGTCAAGTGGCAGGGCAAAGCCCCTCCAGATATGTTGTGTTCCCGCTGCAATCGCTTCATGAAGCAGAAGTTGCAGGCCATCGCTGTGTCACCGGTGCCAAGTGTAAAGTGGGTTCTACTTGCGATGTTTGTGTTAAGTGGTCATCAGAGTTGGTGGCCGAAATTGATAGAGATTGGCATGAATGCGTGTAGAGAATTGTGAAGGATAAGGCGGCCACGATTGATCAGGCGTCCATCAAGGGATTAGAGGATCATCTGAATGAACGTATGGACTCGGTCTTGGGTGTCTGTGTGGTCCAGTTTAATGCCATGTTTGAGTCCTTGAAGTCCACGATTCCGGCGATGCAGCCTGGTGCAGGACAACCAATCGGTGGTCCAGCCGGGCTTGCAGGGGAACAAGCGTCCACCCCTTCTCTCACGATGGCTCATGAGCCGACAGCGGAGGAGGAAGATTTGCTTCTGATGGAAGACTCTGGCATGCGAGCTTTCACAGATGGTAGATTCCGATCTTTCCTATGGGACTCCCCTGGAATATGTACGGGTTTGCCAGCCAGATGGTGATGTTGACGTTCCGTCTGTCATATTCAATCTGGATTTTGTCTCGCCCGGATTGCCGCCTGGGCCATCTTTAACAGCTCCCATCAGCGTCGTGGATGTGGGGTTGCCAGCTCCTCAGAGTCGCCCATCCTGCAGTATGATGGAATGTGATCCCAGATCCCATGCTGGAGCGGAATTATTGCAGAGATTCCGTGTCTGGTGATTCGTTAGACACTGGTGCCATGAGCAGCTGAGCTATGGACCCGCTTCGAATTGGAAGTTTGGTCCGTAGTTCTCAGCAGTGATCATCGGTGAGCTTCTCATCCAAGGGTGACAAGGATGACGTGAACGGCAGTCCTTTAATAGACGAGCCTTTATTCTGCATGGATGCTGAATGGGTGCAGGGCCTTGTTTGAATGTCCAAACATCTCAGGTTGGCATCTGACCAAGGGTCTCAGCATGATCCAGCGATGGAATGGATGTCAGAGCATGCTTCTTGCACTCAGTCAAGTGGCTCTTCAGCCATGCCTACCCTTCCACTTGATACTCAGTCTTCTGATATGTTAGAAGTTGCAGCGTGCCGTCTGGTTCAGCTGGAGTATACTCTCACAAAAGCCCCTAAGGGGATAAGGAGTAGGGTCCATTTTCTGGAGCAGGTGTATCATCAGTGCGCCTGCATTCCTCGCCTTTTGATCAAGGAACTTGAAGCCATGAATAGGCCACTGGCTGAGAAATGCAAGGCTCGTTCTCGACCATTGGTATCTCAGACCAATAAAGATGCCTTCAATGAGCTTACACTCATTGAAAATGCAGTGAGAGCGGCCATGGCTGATCTCTCGCATGGCTCTACCATCCCAGAGGGGAGGCTGACCTGTGTGGCTGAAGGTCGGGTAGTGCCAGAGGCTTCTCCCGGAGTTGTCCAGGACATCATGTGCCTATCTCAGGATTTCCTGGCCATGGTGATCACTAGATCATTGACGGAATGGAGGCGAATGGTTCTCGATTGCGTAGAACTAGGACCAGAGATGAGGGCACCGTTGTCTTCTGCACCCTTCATTGGTCCAGGCTTGTTCAGCGGTTCGGCATGGCAAGCTCTCTCCAATGTTGCGTCCATGGTTGTGGAGCAAGAAGTCGTCGGCAAGTCATGGAGGTCGACGAAAAGGACTCACCGCAGCAGTCCTATACTCAGCACCAGCAGGAGAACCATTGACAGTGGCAGAGATCGTCCTTCCATCTGCCCGACTGCGATGGGCATCTGGTTCACAGGGACCTGGCCGGTCGTCTTCATACAAAGTCTCTAATAAGAGGACGTATGAAGATGATAGGAAGGATGGCGGCTCAGGGCATACTGATTACCATAAGGACAGCCAGAGTGGTGGTTCTGGGCCATCATATTCCAAGAAGCAGTGTGGTGGCCATTGGGAATTGTCCTGACGGGCTTCCGGTGAGACCCATACCAGTGGCACCAGGAATGCACGGAGTTGAGAATCTTCACAAAAATGAATTAACATCTTGTCGCACAACATCGACCATGAGCTGTGTGCAGATTCCTACCATCGGAGGTAGATTTCAGCTGGTCTCAAGCCAATGGGAACAGGTCATCCAAGATTGTTTAGTCTGTCATTGGCTAAGAAACGGCTATGAACCAGACTGGCTCATCCATCAGTCGTGAGTTCCGTTAACTTCGACTCCCGATCATCTAGAGGTCATTCGCTCAGAAACAGAGGATCTTCTGCAGAAGAATGCGATTCATTTAGTCCGCAATCAGTCCTCCCTGGGCTTCTATTCGATGGTTTTCCTTGTACCGAAATGCACCGGAGCTTGGAGACTGATTCTCAGCCTCAAGTCGCTGAACAAATTCATTCCTTCACCAAAATTTCAGATGGAGACTGTGGCAGCAGTAATAACAGGGCTGAGAATCTGGACAGTATCGATAGATCTGAAGGATGCTTATTTTCATATTACAATGTCAATTCCCATTCCAAGACAATGTCTGGGAGTTCAATGCTTTGCCATTCGGTCTGCTCCAAGAGTCTTCACCAAAGTGGTTCTCGCCATGACTTTTTACTTTCACAGGAGAAACATAGCTGTTCATACTTACATCGATGACTGGCTGTTGAAGGCGGGGCATCTAGTCACTCTGCACAACAATCTGAAGGCAGTCCTGACCGTAATAAATTGGATTGTGAATTTAGAGAAATCAGAATTGACTCCATCCCAGGAGTTTGTGTATCTGGGAATTCCTTTCAATCTCAGGGATGGCGTGGCTTTTCCAGCAGAGAGCAGAGTCAAGAGTTTGCTAGCAGTATTGAAGTCAATTTCTCTAGGAGCCTATCTGATGGCACGTCAATCCCTCAGAATACTGGTTTTACTAGTATCTCTGGAGAAGGTGGTGCCTTATGCGGCACTCATGTACAGGCTGATTCAGATGCAACTAATGTCATTCTGGTCTCTGAGGATTCCAGTAAAAGAAACATTGATTTTCCACCTTCAATGGTGATTGTTAGAACATAATCCCCTGCGAGGTGTTCCTTTACAACCTTCTCAACTGCTGATGTCTATTTTCATGGATGCATCGGCGATGGGTTTGGGAGTAGTATTGGACGATCTGTCAGTGTTGGGGGAATAGGATTGGACCAATGTGCAGAAACACATAAATGTTCTTGAATTATTAGCAGTGACATTAGCACTTAAAAAATTCGAGAACTTAATCCAAGACAAGATTGTCTTGATAAAGACAGACAATTCCACAGTGGTTTCCTACTTGAACCGCCAAGGCGGGACATGGTCACCAGAATTGTGCGTGACGATATGGAACCTTCTGCTGTGGTGTCAAGAGAGTTATGTTATTCTTCAGGCAGCACACATTCCAGGAAGATTGAACATCCTAGCGGATGCTCTCAGTCAAAAGACGGTTTGTCATCCGAAGGAATGGCAGCTCAACCAATCTGTAGCGGCGGTTCTATTCAAACATTGGGGCAAGCCAAATGTGGATCTATTTGCGATGAAAGGAAATGCAAAGATGGTCACATAGGTGTCACCGATCCCAGATCCACTAGCCTTAGCAGTAGACGCACTGGCGATAAGTTGGAAAGGAATGTATGCTTATGCGTATCCTCTAACAATTCTCATCCCAAAGGTTCTGGCAAAGATAAGAAAGGGCACATGCCAAGTACTACTGATTTCTTCTCATTGGCCAGGCCGATCATGGTCTATGGATCTGCTGGACCTTCTGGTCTGCAATCCGATCCCTCTTCCAGACAGCGGGGACCTGATATTTCAGAACAAGGGTCTGTATCACCACACAGAACGTAGATGTTCCAATTAACTGCATGTATGTTATCAAGTAGTGAGGAATTGAGGGTGGCTTTTCTGAACAAGCAGCAAAGTTTGTTGCTTCAGCCAGAACGGGGTCAACCACCAGAACATATAATTATATAATCAACAAGCGTGCAGAGTGGTGCAAGGGAAGAAATCTTAATCCCTTTTCTGCAACTGTTCAACACGTAGCAGATTTTATATGTCATTTATACGAGGTTAGCAAACTTGTACCTTCAACCCTAGCAGCGTATACGTCTGTATTAGCTTCAATCATTCCAAGTCTGGCCTTAGTAGGAGTGGAGAACGACACTCTAAATGAAGTTATTAATGGAATGAGCAATCTGCGACCTAGACAATACCTATCCCAGCATGGAATCTATCACTTGTTCTACAGGTTTTAAAGCATGCTCCGTTTGAACGAATTAGATCTATAGATATTAAACTGTTAACTATTAAGTAAGTTATGTTGGTTGCAGCAGCATCGGCGAGAAGGAGAAGCGAAATTCATGCGCTTTCTGCCGAACAAGACCGTTTTGTCGTTACGGGTGAAGGTTTAAGACTAATACCATGTCTTTGTTTCGTGGCAAAGAATCAGTCACTTAAATATCCAGGACAGCCTATCAATTTGCCAAGTTTAGTTAGGCATGCCCCAAGCTCTTCTGCTTGGTGTCCTGTCAGATGTCTGAAGATGTATAAGAAACGTACAGAGGAGTGGAGAGATGGCACACAATCTCTGTGGTTATGTCTCAAAGCACCTCATCTTCACGCCTTGAAAGACAGTATTTCTCATTGGATAATCGATGTTATTCAGATATCGCATAAATCGCAAAAAGGAAACAGATTGGTCGCATGAACGCCCATCAAGTCGAAGTATTAGCAGCAGTATCGACCCATCCTTCTCTTTCAGCTGGTAGTTGAGAGCTGTTTCGAGCCTCACCTGCGCCCACCAGAGTTTCATGCCTGTTGAGATTATCATAATAGTATATCTGTAAGTATTATTCGAAGTAGAATAAAAAAGCACCCGCTTTTGTATCTACGAGAATTGATAATACTTACCAGATGTACTATGGCCTGCCTCAGCCTCCCCGCTGAGGTGAGGCTGAGCTGCTTTGGCTGTTTGTCAAGACAAATATAAGACGAATCTGACTGTTCTGGGGGAATTGACTCGGTACCTGGAGGCTATGGTAATTCCTGGACACAGTATGGGCAGGACCATTGAGAGTGCGGAGTTTTAATTGTTTATTTTGAGCTAGAATAGATAATAGTCATTATCATAATAGTACCTCTGGTAAGTATTATCTATTCTCTTAGAATCAAAAGCGGCTGCTTTTTTAAAACTCAATTCAATGATGGTTGAGTTGGCAATGGTAGCGTTACCTACGTCTGTAGACATGGCTTGGGCATGATCATAGGAAACAGAGGCCACACGAAACGGGCAATCCCAGAGTCTAAAACGTGTTAACTAAATCTTTCGATCATGTTCTTTGCAACGCCGTATTTCGTAGCTCTGCATTTCTGGTTTCTGATGATGATGTTGTCCGCCGCCGTATGCAGCATCACCAGTTGTGATAGGAACAAACATGATTGTGACATATAATTGGCTTTATTATTGATATTTGTTCCATATGACATCATTGTGACAAGCATCAAGCGAGACTGGGGTACAGGATTTTCTGGACAGTCTTCAAATGAACTAGTAAAGGGTGATGATGTCTTTCTAAACATGTCTTTGTGAAGAATGCTTGCAGCTGTGTAAGAAGCCTTGCCCCAACATCATCATCGAGTTGGCATTACCGTGAGTGATTTACAAACATTTTATTGGCCACAAGCAACATATCCAGTTCTCGACCTTCATTATACGCTTCCAACTCAGGATAGTAGATTTTAGTTTTTAAAGGAAAAAACCAACCAGAACAGCATCAAAGTGCGCAAAATGATGCTTTTGTGTGATTTATAAAAATAAAATATAGTATTTGCATATTTTCGAATTCTTAAATAGTAAATTTCTACACGGATAGACATTTTTTCTCTTAAAATTTCCCATTATTGCTACTGATGTCATCATGTAAATGCTGTCTTGCTGTTGATCACTAATAGCTCACAACAGCTCCTTCATACACCATCACATTAATGAGATGCAAGAGAAATACTAGCGTCTGATAAACTAGAACTTGTATCTGATTAGATCTCCACCTTTGTATGACTGTATTAGATGTCGTCTATTCTGAAAACACATGTGGCTTAATCTGAATCCATGTGGTTGACAATTTGAACTATGTTCATATGACATCATACCGTGAATTTTATGGGTTGTCAAAATGCATGACTTTTATAAGAGGGGCACAGCCACATCAATCTATACGTTTTGCCTGTAGGCTGACTTATATGAATCCACCATCGCAGTCTGCAGTCCGGCGTAGTACGCACATCCCTTCATAAAGAAGCTAGGTGTATGATCCAGGACTCGACACTCATCATTCGAGTTACTCTGCATGATTTTCACTGATGTGTTCTGGAGCTTGAACTTCAACAACATACTCCAAATTTTGTGGATTTGTCCTGATATCGCGAAGTCAATGTATTTCCAATCTGCGGGGAGAGGGTTCCGATTATTTGATACTGGGTCGAATGACTGTCATGTAGACCTTCGCTGGGTTGGTGTGATGCGAGGCCATGGGTTTGAGCGCCAAGTCACATTAATAGTGCACTGAACTCCATTCGATTGTATGCTCTAAGTACTTTAAATCTGATCACCAGTTCATTTGACAGTCCAAGCCCGGCAGCCACATGCAGCGCACAGAGAGCTATGCCATCACATTTACCTATTTACAGCGAGGTCGAATGGAACAACGCAGAGTTAAGTGACTTGCTCAAGGACACAACGCAGTAGACTGGCATGGAAGCAAACTTGCGAACCTAACGTTACGAGCTTAAATCCCCACCCACTCGGCCACGGCGCCTACTGCATGTTTACAGTGTCTCAGAATAAAACACTCCTTTTTTGGTCAAGTTCTCCAGCAGATTGTCTTCGGACAGCAGGAACTCTGGCAGAAGTCAGTTGCCAAACGGCAGCCAGTCGTTCCAGCTGCGAAGATCCCATCTTGGGAACTAGGACTACTTCGTAACATCAACGTTCTCCATGCCACACTATCTAAGCCTACTCCAACTGGTGCCTACTCCAACTGACCAAGCGATACTGGCCTCACTGGATATGCAGGATGCATACAGATTGGTCAATGAGCTGCTGACCAGAATCCTGTACAAGAAGTTTGACAGTGAGTAAGGCCAGACACTGTATCTCCCAGCGGGAGCTGCAAAACACACTAAGAGTCTGGCTATCCAGGTTCTGAAGCGAGCAAGTGTTGAGGCCAAATATCTACTGTTAGTATGTTAATTGCCGAGTGTATTCGACATCCATACCGCTGAGGAACGCCACGTACTGAATAGTTTACAGTCTGGAGAAAGAGGCTACTTTTGGAAGGAAATCAGAGCTGCAGTTGATAAAGACCTGGAAGAGGGGCACACGACTGGACATGCTGAGTGCCATGCCACTCACTGGTACTGAGGAAGTTATTAAGCACATATTCAATGTTGATGGAAGGAGGCAGATACTGGATAATATTACCACGTTTCTCAAATTCCCAGAGGAAACTACCAGGCCTATCTCATCAAACATACTAACAGGGTGGATGTTTGCAGATTATGAAAAATGTGGATCTTTCATGAGATGTTATTCAAGAAGAGGCCCATGGAATCTAATCCCCAATGGATGGAGTTTCAAGGAGCATGCGTCGGAACGATGGCAGAAAATGTTCGTTGTGGAGTTCATCAGGTTCCTGAGGCAGTTCCCCAAGTAGCGCAGTGAAAGATGGTGAAAGATTGGTGAAAGGCTCATGAAAGATGATGAAAGACTTGTGAAAGGTGGTGAAAGATTGTGAAAGACTGGCCAAAGATGGTGAAAGTTGGTGAACAGATGGTAAAAGACTGGTGAACGATTATGATGATCTGTTCACGATACTGATGATCTGCTCATAGAGCCGCTGATAGTACATGCTAGCTTTCTGGTTGGATCCAGCTTCTAGTTGGAGCTTTCTGCCTTCTCCAATGATGGTTTGAAGTGTGAGAGTTCCCAGTCTTCTTGTTGCTGAAGATGAAGTTGTACATATCCATTGTCTTCTCCACGCCTGCGAGGACTTCCTGCTTGGCCTCTCTCAAGGCAGGGCATGCTACCATAGACCATCTCGAGCAGGGTGCGTCCACTCATCAAGCTAAAGTATAGAAGCCTCACAAATTGGCGTATATCTGGGAATATCTCGCAGCTGTCAATCTAAAAAAGTATGAAAAATGTGATCTTGGTGTGTCGAATGCGCCTGGTAATGTTGCTGAGATAGGTGACCGTTTTGTGATCCATTGTGGGGGTATCAATGACTAGGCTAAACGGGCCACTTAGTCAGACTGCCAGCAGCCTATAGACGCTCTGCCAACAAAGTCCGCAGTAAGATGTTATTTTGTGTCCCGATGGGGCAATGATCAACACCACTGGCTCGGCATGCGTCGGTCTACTGCTGTATGGTGTGGACATGTTCTTTGAAGATGAGCAGCACTTGTTCAGCTTCGTCTATATCAGGAGGACTAAACGTGAGTGCTTCCAGATAAGTTCTCATGCACAGCGGGTGTGTGGGGTGGATGGTGGTGGTGGGGCTGGGGTGGGGTGGGTGGGTGTTGTATTGGGGGGGGGGGTGCCACTGGACGTGATGAAAGGCACAATAGAGGCGTCGAGCATAATATCCCACCATTACCTGAGATGGTAGCATAGAGGGCCTCTGTAGGCGCCTGCACTGTCTATTTTTTTTCGGAAATTTTACAACTGGATTATTTTTCTTAACTTGCCTAGTCCAGTCAATCTAGGGTTTGACCCACCCCTAATTGCAACAGTAATGAATCCACTTTTATTTTGTGTATTCAGGTCTCAGAAATGATGTATTAAAAATCTAATAAAATCTTTTGAATGAAACAAGTTGAAATGAAGATGGCTGCTAAGATTGTCTTCAATCGGGTATAATATGGCATATATCTCGAGAACGAACCATCTTAGACCACATAAATGTATTACGACTAGATAGAAACAAGTCCACCAACTACTGAAAAATCTGTCTTCTGCACCGTAGTTAACACTGACATTCGATGTTTGCAAACCATTTCCACATTCGCTTGCGATCTTTAGTTCTTATTATCATCCAAGTCATCATTTGACATACATCTTGTGGAGGAAACAAGCATGATATCTATTTCAGCCTTGAACCAAAGAAAGGAGAGGCTCTCGAATGTAGCAGTGTCAATTCAATCAGGCATGTACAAGAGGAGAACGGCTACAAGAAACTCCTTTTACATGCTTTCCTCGGGTGCAATGCAACACCCAAAGTGTTTGGAATAGGCAAAGCTGTCGGTCTGAAGCTCATCAGTGGCAATACATTATTCTGTGTCCTGGCCAAACTATTCAGAAGCGAACAACCATCGCAGGACGAGGTCATAGCGGTTGTTACTATTGGGACGACCATGTGGTCATTTTGCATAAAGGAACACAGAATCACCATCTTGGCACGATAACGTATTATGGATTTCAGGAGCTTGTTACCATCAGTAAAAGGCCATCTGCATAAACATGTTGCCACCAACATCTGCGGCAATGAAGTTCCACAGACTCCGAGTGTTCCATCAGATCAAACAGTGGAAACGGAATACTTTGTAGGTGGTTGAATGGGGCTGAAGAACGTTTTTAAAGGAACAATGACACCAGTACACTCGGCCTTGGATCCTGCACCACAATCCGTTCTCAAACTAGTGAGATGCACCTGCAAGTCGGGATGTAGAACATTGTGCTGCGGGTGCAATCGTTATGGACCTGATTGTTCGTCGGCTTGTTCTGGATGCAGAGGCATTTGTAAAAACACGTGAAATGATGACTTAGCTACATAGTTACATAGCCCTTTTCTGGTGAATAAGCTCGACAACATGTAGCAGATCGTTATTGTATTCTTCCATGTTTTCACTCGGTTCTTCTTAATATATTTATAATATAATAAGATTGTTATATCACGCAAACCTTAAATTTTCAACCTTTTGAATAATTAAGTAAAAGTGTTAAATAGTTATGGGAACTTTACAAGTGTTAGATAACTCAACCCTATGTAATATTTTAAAGTAAATCCCTATTCATTACTAGAAGGGTTAATATCATTTTACAAACATAATATTTTTAGTTTAATAGTATATGTCGAAGCATTTCGCTTTTATTGATCGCACTACTAACCGTTTTTGTCTCGGATGCGAAGAAGAAAGCGAGATATAGGTATCACTTTTCCAAGGACAACGACAACGATGACGACGACGGCATCAACGGTAAGTTTTTGCGTTTAGCAAATGACTTATATTTATATTTCAGAATCACTTCATACTAACAGAGCACTACCTGAACGATACTTAGACACATGCTTCCCTATGCCATAAGGAAGATCTATGGTGACAATGAGGTCACTAGGCCAAAGGTCAAGGCCATTCTGACGTTGCTATTTGACCGCTGCTTTTTTCAACATTAAGTTGTTGCGCTTAGCAAATCACTTATATTTATATTTCAGAATTGTTTCATACTACCAGAACTAAACTTGAACATATGCTTCCCTATGCCATAAGGAATATATTTGCTGATAGTGAGGTCACTAGCTCAAAGGTCAAGGTCATTTTGAACTTGCTATTTAACCGCTACTTTTTCAACATTAAGTTTTTGCGTTTAGCAAATCATATTTGCCTATATTTTAGGATTGCTTAAGCCTACTCGACCCAAACTTGGACACATGGTTTCCCATGCCATAAGGATGTAGCTTGGCGGTATTGAGGTCACTAGGTCAATGCTCAAGGTCATTCTTATTTTGCTATTTGATCTCTGCTTTTTCAACGTTAATTTTTGCCGTTTAGCTAATCATTTATATTTATATTTCAGAATTGCTTAACACTACCAGGCTAAATTTGGACATGTGATTCCCTTACCATAAGGAAGCTGCATGCTAATAGTGACATCACTAGGTCAAACGTCAAGGTCATCGTAGCTTCATATTTGACCTCTGTCATGTCTGTATTTCCAACGTTAATTTTTTGTGATTGCCTAAATTTTAGAATTGCTTAATCTTACTGGAACCACACTTCGACACATGGTTTCATATATCATAGTGAGGCAGCATGATGGTAGTGAGGTCAAAGGTCAAGGCCATTCTGATATTGTTATTTGGCCTCTGCTTTTTCAACGTTAAGTGTTTCCCATTTAACAAATTATTTACATTTATATTTCAGCAATGGCTAATCCTATTGGAATTAAACCTGAACACATGCTTACCTATAATGTTAGGAATCAGCATGATAACATTGAGGTCACAATGTCATAGGTCAATCTAACTGTGAGAAACACGAGGCAGGCGAGACATCTAATTCTGTGGAATTCTTGTTATAATTGTTTGCATTCGTGTTTGAGCTGTTGTCATCGCAGCTGCATCTTTTTCTCCCTTCCTCCTCGCCACTGACGTTGAGTTTTCCATTAGCGACGATTTGGACCGCCTTTTTTGTAATGAGCGCCTTACTAGAACACACCTATAGTGGTAGAGATCATTTGAGGTCATTTGAGGATGATGTACGAAGGATGCACCGACGGACATGTAATAAAACGACAACTGGACCAAATTTTGACCGACGGGACTGGCCGAATGCGAACAAAATAACTGTTAGCCCGCTTTGGTGATAATTGAATCATAGAGGCACATTTTAGTTTCCTCGTTTCACGTCAGCGACTCATTTGGCTTGCGATGGTGACTGATGGTTTGTAGTTTAAAATATGTCAATCCAATGGGGGTGGGGGTGGGGGGGGGGGGGGGTGAGATCGGCTATATTAATATTATTGCATACTATACTGACTTACGTCTGTCGTTCTCAAAACCTTCCTTGAATCGTCCACCGATAATTCGATGGTCTAGATCACTCCAGTTTCCGTACGAAGTCATAGGGGCTTAGTCGGAACCAGTCGTCCTTGCCAGTCTTGATCTCTCTATGCTATGTGCACTAATATCAGTCACTTTCCAAATAAACCTCTGTAATGAACTTAGTACCAACACCGTGTTGGAAATTCCATTTCAAAGTAAATTCTCCACACATCGTACAGGTAATGCTGCTCAAGTTTATTAACTACCTACAAATCGCCCCTCCCTACAAGACCCCGCGATCCCAGAGGCACCACGTGACAGAGACATGTATTCATGCCCATGCTGCGAGGCTGACCGACGCGCGGCGCACATGCAGGGTGACCTGGGGCCGGCGCTACACTTAAAAATATTCATTGAGAAAAGAGTTGCAAGTGCAGGTTCAACATTTTTCAACTTCATATCATCATAGGCATTATCCAATATATAACAACAATGCAATTCTCATTGAAGAATACATAAGAAATTCTGGCAGATGATAGATTATATATTTATTATATATTTATTATATATCTATCTTATATATATTTATTATATATTTATTATATATCTATCTTTTTATTATTGACACCTTTGTGTCAATTTAACACTTTAATCGTCAAGTCGACCAACGACTACTTCAATAGATGTTTTAACCCTTTAATGACTAAATCTGATCAGAAAATCAAAGAATTTGCTTATTGAATGTCAATTTGCAGGCTAAGAGAAGATTAGTTTTTGTAAATTTACCACTGGAATGACTGGCTCGGTTATCGAGCCAGTCATTACTGTGATAAATTTTCAAAAATAGTCTTCTCTTGGCCTGCAAATGGCCATTTCTCACGGCCACTGCATAAGCCGGTTTGGGCCGGATTCCCAAGAAAGGGTTAAAGAATGTTCATTTACAGGTTCAGATAAAACAACAACCGAAAACCCATCGCTGGAGTGACTGTCTCCGTTACAAAGCCAGCCACTCGAGCGGTAGGTCATCAAAAATAGTCCTCTCCTGGTGTGCAAATGGACACTGAGCAAGCACAAATTTCCGGATTATCAACACTTAAATGGTCAAGCCGGCCTAAACGGCATATTCAGTGGGCTTGAGAAATATCCATTTAGAGGGAAAATATAATGCTATTATTTTGTAAAATAATAAAAGAATTGTCTTCATTCTCTTGAAAAATCTCGATCATTAAAGGGTTAATTGATATAGGTTTCATACATCCCGCTTTGAGGTGTTGTTGACACAAAGGGGGTTAAAATCTATTTGTTTGTTTTATATAATTATGCCCATTTCTTAGCAAGACATCATTCATTTCTGGAGATAAATGTTAGCTTCCATTCAGAATGAAGTCCAGCGCTACAGTTGGTATACATTCCTCATTCAAAGAAATAGTGAACGGACGTTTCTGGCATTGGACAGTTGGCGCAGTTTCCTTCTTCAAGTAGATGGTATCGGAATAAATCATTATTTAGCTGGCTACAGTTGTCCCTCAGCTTAAAAAGTAAGATATTTTCGCGCCTTCTGCCCGACGTGTAGTAGGCATATGTAGAAATATGTTCTGAGGCGTTTGGTCAGACTTTGTAAAATTGTTTTTAAAAACCGAAACGGATGACGCTGACTTTAATCTTGTGTTCAAGTTATTCCATAGCTGAATAGTACTAGGTAGAAAGGACTTTTTAAACACTTCAAGGCGGTGTCTTGTTGGTATAAAATTGTCGGCATATCTACGATTATATCCTGAAGGATTGCCCACTCTTTCAGGAATCGTTTCACTTATATAATCAGGGAAATCGTTGTGGACAATTTTACAGAACAAGATAAGTTTCTTGCGCTTTCAGCGCTCACGTAGAGGCATTACGCTCGTTTCTTTGTAAAGATTTACCAAAGGTGTATATTTTGGCAGATGGTTATGAATCGCATGGCTTCATTCTGAATGGTTTCAAGGTTTTTTTGCATCCTGGTCCGAGCATCCATCCCAAACTTCACACCCATATTCTAGTACAGGGCGCAAATATGCGACATAAATTTTGAATAACGTGGTTCTACTCAATATAAATTTCATATGCTGCATGGTAGCTAGAATTTTAGCAGTCTTTCTTGATATTTGGTCTATATGACTTGTCTATTTTAAATCGTTAGAAATTGTTAGGCCAAGATACTGACTAGACCGCACTGCAGTGCATAATCTTTACATGGAACCCAGACCAGGAACATAGATTATCAGCGTTCTTAGTAATCTGCTATCTTTGAACAATGAAATTATTAAAAAAATATCTGCACCTGTTTTCCAAGAAAAGTTGTGTCTTATACGCTATTTATAGGCGTCTTATCGCATTAGTGGAGACATTCGTTGTTGGAGAATCATTCCTTGAGCACTCTGTGAAGACGCACGTGAAACCATGAACAGCCACCTGATAGCCGCTTTATTTGTGCTTGACATTGGTTAGTATTACGTTTAACATAAATATCATATATTCACCCTCACCTCGTAGAGGGAAGAGGGTATTCCTTCTACGCCTGGGGGTCTGGTCTGTATCTAAAAACACTACTCTGATTTAGCTGTTTCCGTTAAAGAGAAATTTTGGCTTTTCCTAACTTTAATCCAGATTAAAAATAGGATTCAAATTCCGGATCTATGGATATGTCGGAAACTGCTGCTCAAATTTGGCTCCAATTTTAATACAAGAGAGGTTCTGACTGTACTAGGATTCAACAACTTTGTCGTGATCATCATAGAAACTCTAAGAAAATCCCCCAAATCTGAAAATGAAATATTTTTTAAATTGTGAAAACACGGAAAAGTGAGTGTAAGAAATCACTGATTGCTCTTGTTATGTTAGAAAATATACAGCGACACCTGTTTGGAGTTGATCGAGTAGATCATGGTTCTTTAAGCCTATGATCACACACACACAACTCACTCTTTCCACATTTCTGACCACTGTTAGGTTGACCATTAGCTGGTCTGTTAAGGCAGCGTCGGCTATGTGTTTTGTGAACACATTTAACTCTTTCAATTCTAACAGATTTGATACCATGAATTCATCACGAGTCCTGTATATTGTTCAAGATGAACAGGAGTTATTACAGTCAACGGGGTATAAACTAGGATTAGTGACCTTTGGTCTTGATCCGACACCACAGGGTCTGCAATCAATGGCAACTCTTGTTATGTATGTTAATGGAAAGACCAACTGATTGAGGCTGTTACCGAATGTAACTATGTAATGAGTTTACAGCTTTATTAGTCAAGCCAGTCGAACAATAGATTATATTATGGTCCTGAAGAATGTTCATTTTCACACCAAGAGAAAGTACTTCAGAAAATTACGTCGCGGAATACTGGCTCAGTAACGGAGCCAATTTCAACAGATAATTAAAAAAATATTTTCATACGAACGAACATAGTCTATGGTTGAGTTAGTGATATAAATATATAGCTTTGGAGAGGTACTAAATAAAGACTACCCTCCGGGTGAAGTCGGTTCAATAGAATATGTATCCGCGGAAGAATAGAATATGCATCCGCCATGAGCCACCACCATTTGGTGTTGTGCAGGGATCCATTTCCAGCTATGTTACGCCCACATTGTGTGCGTGCGTGCGTGCGTGCGTGCGTGCGTGCGTGCGTGCGTGCGTGCGCGCGTGCGTGCGTGTGTGCGTTAGGATTGATTTATATACCTTGAATTCCCAGAATCACAAATTCAATATAACTGTAGAGGTAAGCTGCTGAATATTTTAAACCTAATTTGGCAGCAGCAGCTCCCAGTCAAATTATTGGTTTACAATATTCAACAGTGTTAAAGTGGCTATCAGGTGGCTGTTCATGGTTTCACGTGCGTATTAAATTACAGATCCATCAAAGATATACAGTCTGTGGACTTGACGGACATTTTGAGCTAATATGTCAGCATGATTGTGACATAAGCCTATATGTGACGTAATTGATTATGGTATCATATACTTGAGTTACAGAGCCAATCCCTCCATATGTTGTTAAACATTAAACGGTTATTATTTTTGTTATTTTCCAGCATTCTCTGTTGCCCAGTTCAGTTGTCCATCAGATGGTAATCATCCACTCACTCGAGGAAGCTGTAAGACGTATTATGAATGCTCTGGTGGTATAGCTCAAGAACGATTTTGTCAGGGTCAGACAATGGTATTTAACACGCTGGTCAACCGATGCACACAGTAAGTTATTGTCTCACAGTGTGTGAAAGACAACGAGATATAGGGATCAATCATTCCGTCGTCATTGGTGGTGCTGTCGTCGTAGTCATTGTTGCTTATGTTACCCCCAGGGGATACAATAATAAGTTTGTTTATTTATTCTACCGCCATTTCATACAAGTTTCCCGTGTTTGTCAGAATGGCGATATTACGATGTTAAACGTATTAATTATATATATATATATATATATATATATATATATATATATATATATATATATATATATATATATATATATATATATATATATATATATATATATATATATATATATATATATATATATATATATATATATGATATATATATATATATATATATATATATATATATATATATATATATATATATATATATATATATATATATATATATATATATATATATATATATATATATATATATATATATATATATATATATATATATATATATATATATATATATATATATATATATATGGTCTGAGTATCGGTTTCTACCAGGGTATACACAGTTTTGCCGATTACATCAGAATGTAAAGCTTTTGTCAATAAATAGCTTCTATTTAGTAATGTGCCAGTGTTCAGTGAAATAACACATGCATTAAAAGTTTTTAATTACTCCAAATAAATTTACCGTGTGTAAATAAATACCCATTATCGGTTTTCAGAGGGTGTTTGTGTACTTAAGTACCAGTTTCTAACGGATGTAAATTTGATATTTCTATAACGCCAAGATGGTAATATGACATCACTGTCTATGATATGGCAACAGGAGAGTTTGTCAGCAAAAATAATGATACAAACGCCGCTAAAATGGAAGCACAACTTAAGTTATTGTAGTCAGTCTAGACCTGGTCAAATTCCATTTTTTCGCAATACCCGGTATACATAGACAGCAGCAACCCCATTTTCAAAATCAAAATATATCTGTATCCTTGCTTTGTAAAGTAGTAAAACTGGTGTTTAAATGGATTGTTATGCATACCATAAAACGTTAAAATTATTCTAGTTTTTATCATATATAGAAACTATGGCCATGGATTGAGCATGTGCATGAAAAATATCAATCTAGATTTGAAAAAATATGAGCACCCCATGCCCCTTCGGCGCATCCGTAGAAAAGAACTATTGTTGCGTTGGTGAAATCGACATACCGTGTTTGACAAGAACTGGCATGTGTTGTCTGATGCGAAAACTGGACCAGTTTGTTTCATTTCTTTACCAGTTATAAACATTTTTATGGACCCTCAAAACGTAATAGTGAAAACATGTTTTTCACACGTCAAATAAAAAGATAGGTAATATAATTACTTATTTCTGCTACATTTTTATCAACTCTTGAAATTGTGTGTAAAATTGATGTATCTATTGAAATAAACATGTTTTGAAGATGTCACCAAAAATAACGAGTGCGGGAGAACGCAAAAAGGAGCAATTGTTAGAAATTGAACCCTGTTAGAAACAGGTACCCTGACCAATGTCGGATTTCTATGACCAACTCATGTAGCGCTGATATGCGAAATACAAACCCACTTCTACCGTTAATACACCTTTCATACATTGACGTCATTACATCGGGATTTCCCTAAATCAACGCTCAGAGCAGAAACGCTATCTGACTCCGCCAGAAGAAGCTTCCCCGCATGGAAGCAGCTGAACCGCTATTGCGCTAAAATACACTGCAATTTAAGCCGTTTCTATGATCAACTAAACGCACTATATTACTGAGGTTATACCTCATTCGAAAGCGCATTCAATTGCCTAAACATTAATGCATCAGTTGTTATATTTTGTACACTTTTCACTGAGTTATTTGCGTATATAAAATACACCATTATACCTAGATTAAATCAAGTGGACAATAGAGGCTATTTTAAAATTACAATTAACTGTATTAAATTTTACAAAACTACAATATTATGAACAGACGTTTTTACTGGAAATTTGGAACATCGATAGTCTATTAATACTGCTACATAATTGCCTTGGCCCTACATGGATTTGATCCCACTGCTGGCCTAAGGACAAAAGGTACCGCATCCATTATTATTTTTTAGCGAGCTTTGTCTACTTTTTCGCGCTCTACAATATTATTATACACGGGGTTTCTGTTGAAATTTACCACACACGTAGCACATTTGCGTTGACAAGACGCTATGTCTGTAATTGATACCCTATCTCGAATGCGATGAATGTGAATCTGCAGCCTAGTGTCTTATACGATAATACAATACGGGAAAGATGAAATAGACACAGTACCTGGTGTAGTCTTCATCGTCGTCCTCATAATTTATTAACCCTGTGACCTACATTTGGTTAAGAATATCAAAACATGTGCTTATTAAATGTATATTTGCAGGCAAAGAGAAGCCTGTTCTTGAAGATTTACCACTGGAATGACTGGCTCGGTTATCAAGATAGCCAATCCAGTGGTGAACTTTAAAAAACTATCTTCTCTTAGCCTACAAATTGACATTCCTCAAGATCACTGTAGAGGCTGGTTTTTCCGGCTTCGTCATGAAAGGGTTAAATACAATAAGAGAAGATGATAGGCTTACACGCGCAGTCGTTGTCGTTGCAATACTTAATACACGAATAGGACAGCAACAAGTAGGTGGGGTGCTGGTGGTGGGGGTGGCTACCAGCCACAGTATTTTAAAAATATTCGCATAGTTGTCTTGTTATTGAGATATTGGAATTTCGTTGTTAAACATTTTAAAGGACTTTGGTTTAAAAAAACCCACACAATCATGCCCATTCATGTTGAATATTATAAAAGAATCTGATTCTGTTGATTAGTGTAAATTTTCATTAAAATTCTTGATCCCCAAAGGGTTAATTAATATAATTTGCATTTTGAACGATTTGAGGCGCTGTTGTCACAAGAGGGGTTGTTCAGTGACAGGCCGGTCATAGGCAGGGGTGGCAGCAGGAAATGGTTTAAGGGTGGGGGTGGGGGGGGGGGGGTGCGCGGCAAGCGATGGGCAGGTGTGGTCCATGGGGGCAAGGTTGGTGGAGGGTCTGGGATGGGTGGCATCCATTTTAAAAAACGGATGGGTTCGATGGTCCTCCCTCGGAAACATAAAAAAACTAGATACTCTGAGAAGCCATCACCTGCAATCTGAGTGATAAACAACATCTGCTTCATAAATCCTAACTTTCCATATATTAATAAAATAAGCGTATGGAATATCTTCATGCAGTTTTATGGGAGGAGGGGTGTCGGTGTGGGGGGGGGGGGCGGGTGGGGGGCGGGGGCGGTGCAAAGCATTCTTGGAGGTGGGGGGGGAGCAGAGGGGGGCATCCCCCTCCCCTCCTGTGCCGCCGTCACTGGTCATAGGCAAGCTATAGGCCTAGTGACTAGGTTTATAAACTTTATTTTATAATTGTAATTATTTAGATGCGAATCTTACCATATTAATGTTACTTTATAATCACTCCATTTCGTACATGAAGTTACTTCAAATGAGAATATCTGACTGAATGTGATGAAATGTCCTGTCTTCCTCGACAAGACTGTGCCTGACTCGCTGTCTAAAATTAATTTTGTTTCCATTAAATTACATGGATAAATTACATGGATAATGTGCCTGACTATTTATGAATTACACCACACTCCTAAACGATTGATAAACAAAGTTATCAGCTATAAATAAATCACTAGTACTGCATGAAAAGTGTTTGCCCAGACACTGCTAATAATAGCAACAACCGTATACCATTATTATTGCCTAGACAGTATCATTTTCTGAACGATTTTACATACATTTTGGCGCCCCCCCCCCACACGTACGCACGCACACACAAACACACGCACGTGTCGCCCTAGACCCTGGGCGAGCTGGCCTAGTTGTTGCTCCGTGACTGACTATATTGGTCAGCTAAAATGATTAGACTACTTAAATTTCCTCTACGATATCCTGCTTAAAGACGACCTATGAGATATCATATGATAACGGTTCAAATCGCATACTACCGTTGCCCGGTGTAGTGTGTGATGTACAGAAAAACCATTGGTCTTGACCTGTTGAACATAGACTTATTAGAATCAATTATACAATATTCAGCCAAATACTATATTATAGGGACTTTGAAGCTTAAGTGTTGGCCACCTGAGTGCCACGGCACTTTGACCCCCTGTTGCATACAGTAACGAAATGTAGGTATAAATGCACATTAAGCTAAAGGTGTGACATGTATCCAATTCAGGTCCGCTTGATCTACATTTTACAGTTAATTAAAATCATAAAAATTCTTACCTGTAATTTCAACCCTCACCCACGTGAGCTGATGCAACTGTATTTTTACATCAATCGCTACAGCTGTGTCACGTGTCAAAAGGACGACTATGTGATCTACTTTCCACATGTTTCACCGAACCTAAAAAAATCTTGTACTCAGCATATGGTAGATGTTTACTTTGTGATTCAATGTGTCACTGAAACATTAAGGGATAATGTTAGAGCTGTATAATCTCTGGCTAATATTCGATCTCATGCTTATATTCATGATAATGATGCAGACTTATCATCCCCATTTATATACTTACATGTTCTATCCAGTTTATCATTGTTTTATTCACCTTTGATACATATACACATGTATTTGCCTTGTCTAAGCCTTTTCTCTGGTATTATAATTACTACAGCTACAGTCTAGCTCCGATGCCATGCAGTATATTTATGGACTGCACAGGTGTTGCCGCAGGAGTATATGCTTATAGGCCAACAAACTGTAGACACTACTATACCTGCCAGATACGTGGTGTATTCATGGGAGCCATTGCATGTACACCAGGTATTAATGATAACACGATTCAAAGGGTCATATCGTTTAAGACTAACTTTTTCTTCTTTTTTTTCCAACAAGCTTTCACACATAAATGTACTTCACCATGCAGGCCCGATGAGAAGTCTTAAAGTTATCCTGTTATAATTATCCCCTGACTAACATGGCTATCAGAACTTTTACTCAGGTATTAATGATATGCAAAAATCATAATTATGACAATTTAACTCAGTGATAAACGTTAAATATTAATCTTTTCTGATCGAGAATGTCCATTTTATAGGCCAAGTGAATACATTTGAAAACTTACAAACTGAAATGATTCTCTCTGTTTCCGAACCAGTCATTCCAATGACAACTATTCTAAAATATGCTAATTTTCCTTACAAATATACATTTTTCAAGACTAATCTTGAAACGATGTTTGAGTCCTGATCATGAAATGCCACCAGCAAACAGTATGATATATATATAAGCACTAGTGTGTGTGTGTGCGTGCGTGCGTGCGTGCGTGCGTGCGTGCGTGCGTGCGTGCGTGTTTACCATATATCAAATAGACTTAATTAAGTGTGTACCTTATTCGTTGATCACTTTTTGGTGGCGCACAGTGTCTTCATTATGGACAGATTTAACTAGGTCAAAATTCCGCTGTACCTTTATTTTGCGTCCATATTTCTTATCTCTACTCACAGGGACTGTGTTTGATGAAAGACCACATGTCCAGACGTGTAGCTTTACAGACATGACACCTCCCCCATGTGGAACATACACTGGGCCTCCGACAACACCATTCTCCATCACAACACCGTTCGTCGGATAGGAGGAACTTCATCTAAAGCTCTGTCACGCGGACTGGTCATCATCTGATATGTGGAGCTTTATATCATTCTATGTTAGACTTTGTGCTCATGTACATCTAATAAAGTTGTTAACCCTTCACCACCAACACACAAAGGGAGATAAATATATGACTTAAATTATAAATACCACACCAAATTGAGTGAAGAATGGCTATTTAAAATCTTTAAACTGCCATAATTGATATTAAATGTTCATTATCACAAACAATTCCCTTGTCTGTAGATGGTTTATGTTGTGGTTAGAAGTTTTTCCCCTTGTTGGTTATTAACTAGTGAAAGGTTAATCTTGATTAGTATGCACCTCTCTTATCAGTTGTTCTTTTATACTCCATATTGAGATATTAGCATTTAGCGTATCAGTGTGACAGCTAGCTGCCTTATACCACTGGTCCTGACAGTTCTATCTTTCTATAGTCATCCATGACTGCATTTATCTCCTAGGGAAGAGATATAACCAGATATTAGAAGCGTGCATAAAATGTAATAAAGGAAGATAAGATTTTGAAAATACTAATAGTTATTAGAGGCTCTTACCAAACTACTGAAATGGAATCATGGGTTAGACGCACCGTAAGAGTTGTCAAAAAGTTGTCGACCGGCAAGCGAATATATCATACCTGCACTTCATCGTCTATGATGTTGAAATCCTCCTGGATTCCCTCACGACATATTCCATGATCAATTGCACGCCACACCTATATTGGTGTCATTTGGTTGCTCCTTATATGGCTCTACAAGCGAGTAGACTCACCTGTGCAATGCTGACACCAAAGCTCTGATGCCAGAGTTCATGGGTGAAATCCAACAACGAGCTGACATAATTCAATACAGAGGTCAGGGTACAGGTTATGACAAGGTTGGTGATGATCAGCTAGAAATGAGTTCTTCGCAAAGACTGGGATTCGCATTTATGAACCTACCAAAGCGGGCAGCTGGCACCTGACTCGACAGCCAACACACTATCCGAACATCATGACCATCGGAGTGTATGACCACCACGCATTCTTCATTAATGACTTCTCCAAGCTGGCCCACACTTTTGTCCACTGCCAGCAAGAGTTTAATCGAGCATTCGACCTACAACGTCATGCTGACCACTGCACAGGTGGGAAAATCACCATCGACTGCCCTGGGGAGTCAAGGTTGAGCCACCGCAGTCTACGTATGAGAAAGCTGCTTATGCGTGCCAATAGACTAGTGCAGCCGCCACTCACTGGGTCGAACACGAGACACAACAACGAGGCATTCACATCCATCATGCATGATGTGGCCATGACGATGCGTGTTGGGTCGAGGGGCCGTCTGTAGATCGATACAAGCCTACCACCAACACTGTCTTCCAGTATCATGGCTCTTTCTGACCCTCGACGCCAGGCACACTATGAATGGAAACATGAATACGCCGATACAGAGTGTTACCGGAAGACAATCATGAAAGATGAGCTGATTGCATCGAGATACAGCCTCGTGATACAGTCGGAGTGCAGCTGTACTGAGACAGCTACGCCGCTTATTCCTCCAGAGCAGTTGGGATGGCAAGTGAATGTACCATACCTGCACTTCATCGTCTATGAAGTTGACGCCCTCCTAGATGGTCTCAAGACGTATTCCACGGAATCTCTCATGATCAAGAGCACCCACATATCTATATCGGTGTATCTCCTGAGATCTCTTAACAAGCGAGCCGACCCAGCTGTGCAATGCTGACCCGAAAGATTTGATCTCAGAGTTCATGGGTGAGATCCAACAACGAGCTTATAAAATCCATATAGAGGTCAGGGTACAGTTTATACCAGCAGTCACCGACCAGCTTTCCTAGTCCAACAGATAGGTGAATGGATTCTGCAATTTATGACAAAGCATACAATTTGGTACACTGCTTCTTGATGCCATGGTGAGTATTTGCAACAGTGAAGGCATTCTGCATATGGCATCTGTTGACCTTGGAGGAAATCTTTACCAGAATGATGAACTATTTATGGTGCTGAAACAATGAGATGCCAGTCACACTATTTACAGGTGTTGAAACAATGAGATGCCAGTCACATGGAAGGATCCATGCACACTAGTAGTTGTTGGATTATGGTCGATAACGGCGACTGCCAATGTTGTAATCACACCAATCTTAGGTGTAGATGGGAACTCCATTCCGAGATGGTTGAGTTGGCAACGGTAGCGTTACCTACGTCTGGTGACATAGCGTGGGCATGGCCATAGGAAACAGAGGCCACACGGAACGGACAATCCCAGACTGTAAAGCGTGTTAAGAATTTCTATCATGTTCTTTGCAATGGCGTATCTCGTTACTTTGAATGTCTGGTTTCTGATGACGATGTTGGCCGCCGCCGTGTGTAGCATCACCAGTTGTGATAGGGGCAAACATGAGTGTGACATATCATTGGCTTTATTTTTTATATTTGTTCCATGTGACATCATTGTGACAAGCATCAGGCGAGACTGAGGCGGAATTTGTGGGTCAGTATTCAAATGAACTAGTAAAGGGTAAAGATGTCTTTCTAAACATGTCTTTGTGAACAATGTTTGCAGCATGTGAAAGAAGCCTTGCCTCAACATCATCATCGAGTTGGCATTACCGTGAATGATTTACAAACATTTTATTGGCCACACGCAACACATCTGACTCTCAGAAGTCAGCCTACATGCAAACGTAGAGATTGATGTGGCTGTGCCACTCTTAAAGTCATGAATTTTGACTCCCCATAAAATTCACGGTATGATGTCATATGATCATAGCTCGAATTGTCAACCACATGGATTCAGGTTAAGCCACACGTGTTTTCAGAATAGACGACATCTAATACAATCATACAAAGGTGGAGATCTGCTCAGATACAAGTTCTAGTTTATCAGACGCTAGTATTTCTCTTGCATCTTATTAATAGGATGGTGTATGAAGGAGCTGTCGTGAGCTATTAATGATCAACAGCAAAATAGTATTTACATAATGACATCATACGACAACAATCATTCACACGATGACGTCATGCAGTCCCTGATTCTAATGGAAAATTTAACAAAAGGTTTTTCCGTGTAGAAATTTAATATTTAGGAATTCGAAAATTGAAAAATAATATAGTTTATTTTTTATAAATTATACAAAAGCATCATTTGGCATGCTTTGACCCTGTTCTTGTTGTTTTCCCTTTTAAAAGCAAAACTTTACTTTCCTGAGTTGGGAGCGTATAATGAAGGTTGAGAGTCAGATGTGTTGCGTGTGGCCAATAAAATGTTTGTAAATCATTCACGGTAATGCCAACTCGATGATGATGTTGAGGCAAGGCTTTTTTCACATGCTGCAAACATTGTTCACAAAGACATGTTTAGAAAGACATCTTTACCCTTTACTAGTTCATTTGAACTCACCGAGCGAGCCAGTCATCCCAGCGGTAAATTTTCAAAAGGTTGTCTTACCTTTACCCGCAAATGGCCAATTTGTAATGTCAGATTTCAATTCGTATTAGCCAAGCTTGACCATCAAGGGATGAATCACTGTTGCTTGATGTTGATCTGTCCCGGACAGGTGCCAAATACGAGTTGTTTTTTTTATCAAAAGTCGGTAAACAAGCTTTAGCCCTCTTGTGTCAACTTAACCATATAATGGCCAGGCCGAGCAAAGTTGCCACTGCAATGGTCTCTATGAATTTGCATTTGCATGCAAAGAGAAGATTAGTTTTGTAAATTTACCACTGTGATGAGTGGCTCGGTAACCGAGCCAGTCATTTCAGTGGTAATCTTTAAAAGTAGTTTTCTCTTGGCATGCAAATGGTCCATGCAAATGTTAGGATTTTCATTTTCGTTTTAATGTCAAAGCCGACCTAAACATTATCTAGCGGTCTTGAGAAATAGCCATAACGCTTAATTCAAAATGGCTGCCATATTTAGCGAGCATCACGTGTCTAAAGGCATTATTGCTAAGGGTAAGTTATTGAATGTTGGCCTCAACAAATGGAACTATATGTATATTATTCGGATAAATCAAGTAAAGTTCTCAAATCGAAACATTTTAAGACGCATTCATTGAATTTCAGAAAGTGACAATATAAGTAAATTTTAAATGCATTTTTTATTACATCGGTGTTGAACAATTATCTCCTGGGCGTCTGCTATGATATTTTATACAGTTGTATAAATATATCTATGTTTTCAGCTCTGTAAAACTCCCAAATAAATGAAATATATAATTGATTAAATAATCCGCACATTTTGATCTTTACCACAACATGTCTTGCGGCAATAAACTAATAGTCCAGTAAAACTACAAATTAACCTAGAACAAATTGCAACAGAATTTATTTCTTTTCTGCGGCATTCATGGGACTGCCAGGTGTCACATATCAAAAGTCCTTCAAAATCCCTCGATGGGAAAGTGGGTAAATTCGCATATTTAGCTACCGCCATTATCCGAATAATGAAACTTCCCTTACCTGCTTCATTCCGCAAATAAACGAAGTAGAAATGTTGTCTAAGCTCTGAATTTCATGGTCACGGAAGACAGTAAGCAATTGGCAATATTGCCTTGAACCACTTGTACAAATTCTCCAAACCACAGATTAAATATGGTTGTATGCACAGGGCCGGGGTAATTAAAAAAATTATATTTAAAGTAAGTTTAATTTTTTTGTTTTTCGCTTTTAAAATTTTATCTAAAATAAATTGCATTTTAATTTTCACTTTTATCTCACAATTTGAATAAATTTCTATGCAATTCAATCAGAATATGGACATGGATTTAGATACATGCGTTATTTGTAACCAGAGCCTAGAAAATGGGTCACAAACTGTTAAGCTTCGAGTTAAAGGCTGTGACGGTATTAACAATGCTAGCAGAGCCCGTGAAAGCGATGTCATAGCTGAAGTAGGACAGAGGGTTCATGTAAAATGTCGACGGGAGTTCATTGATCCCAAGCGGATTGCCTGTGACGCAGAGAAAATTGAACAATCTCCGCCACCCATGCGAACACTCCGTTCAGAAAGTCCAACATTCAATTTTAGTGAACATTGTTTGCTATGCGGATACCCTGCAAAAATTCAAGATGGAAAGAAACGTGGCTATGATATTTATCCAGTAAGTACTCACGACTTTCAATGTAGTATCGCCGAGGCCTGTGAGCAGAGAAAAGACGAATGGGGCAAACTTGTAGCTGGGCGGCTTGCCTTCACGCCGGATTTATGCGTTGTCAATGCAGTATACCATCAAAGCTGCAGCGTAAATTTTCGAACCATGAAAAATATCCCTCAGCTGCACTCATCTTGCTCATCCCAAAAACATGGAAGGCCAGAAGACTTGGACAGAGTAAGAGCATTTAGTGCGACAATGGCATTTCTTGAAAATAATGATGATGAGCAGCTGACCCTGCACGACCTCGTTAATAAAATGCAAGAGTATCTCGATGATAAAGAGAATAAAGCATACAGTACAAAATACATGCAGGATAAAATAAAAGATAATTATGGCGATGAAATATTTATTAGCACTGTGAATGGTAAGCCAAACGTTGTTACCTTTCGTTCTAAAGCATCTACTATTTTGACTGACTTCTATAAGGAACAGAAGAGAAAGGATTCCAAATCAGAGAGCATGCTAATCATCCAGACAGCTGCCAAACTGCTTAGACACGATATTAAGTTAATTGATTCATGCACATCATCTGAAAGCTATCCATCAAGGGAGCAAATGAGCGACCCAGTAAAGGCATTGAATTATTTACCAGAGACACTGCGGGAATTATTGCGGATTTTGTTTACTGGAAAAGACACAGAAATGAAACAGGCATCAGTTGGACAGGCTATTATGCAAGGAACTCGTCCCCGAGTTATTTTGGCACCTTTGCAGTTCGGGCTGTCATGTGAGATGCACCATAAATTTGGATCTAGATTTATTGTTGACACCTTGTACAAGCACGGATTTGGATGTTCATAGGCGGAGATACAGAGGTTTGAGCGCATTGCATCACTTCATGGTGGAGATCTACAACAGCCATTATCAGGCGAGTTCATTCAGTTTGTTGCCGACAATGTGGATCACAATATTTGCACAATAGATGGGCATAATACATTTCATGGAATGGGAATCATTGCATCTGTTACACCAGGAAATCTTTCGTGCAAACTTATTCCAAGGATAAATGTAACATCTGAAAATATCAAGCAAGTTGGCAAGATCTGTATCAGGAACTTTGAGTCTCAGCATACCAGGAACTTCCCATTGACCTTTAAGGAGTTAACTGCGATGGAACAAACAGACCCAACAGCTGACATTGACATCCTCTGGGATTTCTCTTTGTTTCTGCGTTCAAGGAGACAGTCATGGTCTGGCATGATGCAAACTGTTCACCAAGGAGTTTATCCAGGTAAATCGTCTGTTATTTTCCTTCCGATGATAGATCTAGAGCCAAGTAACATGACCTGCATCTTTTCCACTTTGACTTATGTTTGTGAACAGGCAAACCGATACCATGTTGCACCCGTGATTACATTTGATCAGCCCTTATTTTGGAAAGCTATGACTATCATAGAGATTGAGCCGAGCTGGAGTCCATTAAAGCAAATTATTCTAAGACTCGGAGGTCTTCATATGGAGATGAGCTTCCTTGGCTGCATTGGTCACTTAATGGCAGGAAGCGGTCTTGCGCCTATTCTAGAGGTAGTCTACGCTGAGAATGCTGTCAAACACATTCTTAGTGGAAAGGCAATTTCTCGAGCAGTTCGAGGACACCTCATGCTTTTTGCTTCTCTCAGTACAATCTTGATTGCAAATGCATACAACCTACCACTACCTACAATTGCAGATGCTGAAGTTGACACAGTAGAATATTCCGCTGCAATGCATTCAAAAGAATTGTTTGACAATGATGATAATGTTGCAGGACATGAAACGATTGAAAGTTCCCTAAATAAAAGTCTGGTTAAAGTTGGAGAGCTCTATGATGACATTATCAAAAAACCGTATGTAGCTACAAGATTGTCCTCGGAAAATGCATTACATGATGTCAAGGACAAACTAGACTCAGAGAAGGTGGTCATGAAAGATAAGAGGACTGCACGACTCTGGCTTTTGTATATGGAGTTGGTTGACATTCTGCGCAAATTCATTAAGGCAGAACGAACTGGTGATTGGAACATGCACCTTCAGACCGTTCGTGAGATGCTTCCATATTTTGCAGCCGCTGGGCATAATCTGTACGCCAAGTCTGCATATGTATATTTACAAAAGATGTTAGAAATACCTGAAAGTCATCCAGATATACACACCAGCTTCCTCAATGGTCATCCTGTCATTCATCGAAGTGATAGGTATTGTGCAGGGTTATCTACTGATCTAGTTATTGAGCAGGTCCGTATGAGAAGTGTAAAGTCAAGTGGTGGTCTAACACGAGGTCGTGGAATGACAGAACTTCAGCGTCTTGTTTGGTTGTTGTCTATGCCCGCATGTGCAGATGTGTGTAATGCAATGCAAGAGCTCTCTGGGGTAAACTGTGATTCAAGTGAACAACACAAAGATTCCACACAATCTCGAATAAAGCGTGATATGGATGATACTTACAAAATTCTCAAAATCCTTAGTGAACTGAATCCATTTGGACCAGACCCTTCTCTTAGAGGACTTGTTAGTGGATTGTCTGCACATGAATCAGTCAATGTTGACGATGCTAAAGATATTGGAGAATCAATTATTAATTCGATGTGTGGCCAATGTGTATCAAGCATTTCGTTCCAGAGAAAGAGACAAGCTATTACCTTAGCACCCAAAACATCTCTCAAGATTGATGATGAATGTGTACAAATTGATCCACAACTCCTATTTCAAAGACTCAGTTTAATTGCTACAAATGGATCAAAAGGGAATCCAGCATCTTATTTTGAGTATGAGTTGTGCACTCATCCGCCCGCACTCTTTGATAATTCATCTCTTCCATGGGAAACAAATAAGCCGGCACTTGCTGATGCATTGTGGAAATTAATTCAAAATGAAGATGCAGTCCTTCCAGATTCTGTCCACTATGTGCTTGATGGAGGAGCTCTATTACACCGTGTTCCATGGCAGCGTGGAGAGACATTTGCAAATGTTTGTCAAAGATATGTAAAATATTGCATAAGCAAATATGGAAAGGCTACAGTAGTTTTTGATGGTTATGACCAAGGCCCAGACATAAAAGATGTAACACATAAGAGGCGAACTCGTGGATCAGGCGCAACTGTTGTACTGACTCCGCAAACAGTTGTAACTCTGAGTAAGCCTGATTTTCTTAGTAACAAGCAGAACAAACATCGGTTCATATCAATCTTAAGTTCATCTCTCGAACAGGCTGGATGCTTAACGATAAAGGCAAGCGGTGATGCTGATGTCTTAATTACGCAAACGGCTATCTTGGCTTCAAAGTCAACAAATACTGCTCTTGTTGGAGACGATACCGACCTACTGGTGTTGCTTCTATACCATACTGATATGAATGGCTGTCAGCTATTTTTCAGACCAGAGCCAAAGCAAAATGCAAAGAAACCCCGACTGTGGAATATCAAAATGGCAAAGGAAAAACTCGGGTTCTGTTTGTGCTCACAGCTGTTATTTATCCATGCTATCCTTGGCTGTGACTCAACATCTAGGCTATATGGAATTGGAAAATCTGCATCCCTTAGCAAAATCCAGTGCTGCAAAGAACTCTCTCAAATTGCTGAAGTGTTTACAATGAGTAATGCGAATAAAGATGACGTGATAAAAGCAGTTGAGAAGGCAATGCTTATTCTATACAATGGCACTTCAATGGATAGTCTAGTTGCTTTGCGGTACAAGCGATTCAGGGAGAAGGTTGCAAAAAGTTCCAAGTATGTTGAAGCACGAGATTTACCACCAACACCCGCATCCGCAAAGTTTCACAGTCTTCGCGTGTACTACCAAATTCAAGTTTGGAGAGGAGATGCTGGAGATATGGATCCAACAGAATGGGGCTGGAAAGTTCTCAACCACCAAATGCTGCCTGTTAAGACTGACATGCTGGCAGCACCTGACGATTTACTGTATTCATTTAGATGCAGCTGCAAAACTGGCTGTGAATCAAAGAGATGCACCTGTAGAAAACATGGGCTCAGCTGCACATCCGCCTGCGAAGACTGTAAGGGTCTCAGTTGCTCGAATTCAATAATGCTCATTGAGGAAGATGACTTGGATAATTGATGCAAGATGAAATTAGTAGAAACCAGGTACCTATGCCATACTATTTCATCTTAGCTTAGCTTAGAAACACACAATACCGTGACATAATAAAATATAATATGTATTGTATCAATATCAATGATGGTATTAGGTAAATTCATGCAAGTGGCATAACACAATACATTTAATTTGTGGAGAATATGTCAATCGTATTCATTTATTACTAAAAAAGTCCAAAAATACCCAGTCACACATATATTACATACCGGTTTTAAAGAAATAAAGAAAAATGGATTTTTCAGGTGAAATGGCCCAAATCTGGTAATAATTATGCACATTTTACCCTTTCCCCTATTGGAATTTTGGAGGACTTTTGATATGTTGTACATGATGGCCCCCTATACACTGGGCGAGGTAAAAAAATTCTGTTGCAATTTGTTCCGGGTTAAAATATTTTTGGCCTAGATTGACTGGACTATAATAATTTATCTCATAATTAACTGTTAGCTATCAGATAATTTGTGACTAGCAACTTTTGTAGTGGACGAGCAGTGCTCGTTAAATACAATCACGTCTATAATGACCACCTGTATTTGGGTTCACACGATTGATGTTCCTTATGACAAGGTGTCGTCAGATGGTCCATGTGTCTGTTAGGTGTATGTATGACTCATAGCTTTATAGGTAGGGTCTACCTTGGGTATATACTATAACTTGACTTGCTAGGCTACTATGGATACAAAAACTAGTCAACCAACTGCAAGAAAACGAGCAGCGATGTTGGATTCCAAGAAATGCATCATATACCAAAAAGAGAGGGGTAAAACACTTATGTCTCGTTGCCAAGCCTGATGAGATCGATATATGTGAGAATAAAGCGATATATTGTGCACCTAACAGTCTATACATGTTCCTAAACATGTTGTTAGGCGGCCAACGACTACCACAGGATGATGCACATAGTGTGGATGATGACAATCGTAAGGCTGTATGACAAACTAGAATACTTAGTATTGCGCAGGACATCATATCCATAGCTAGTGGAGACACATATCTCACTCCAAAACATGGGGGGGGGGGTAGGAAGCATTCTCCACCTAGCGACGTGCTCAAAGGAATTGGTAAGCTTATTCCACCAGGCTTGTCATGTGATGAGTAACTGTAAAATTATGAAACTTGACACTGCATTGGCTAAGAAGACATTAGATTATCACGGTGCTGTCATTCCATCAAACCTGGTCAAGGGACGTTTTGTTAATTTTCCAATAGATAAATTGGAAATTAACTAGAACACGCTGGATAGAAAAGGAACTTGTCATGCCTGCCACTCAAGCTGCAGCATGAAAAAAAAGTCCGCCAAATGGAAATCTACTTTCTGGTATCAACATTTCATATTCCAGAAGTGATGAATGTGTCATAATACATGCACTTAATAGTAGAGTCACAGAGCCTCCTTTTTACAGATGATATTGCGGTGAAATGGTTCACACAGCCAATTGAGGAATGCCCATCAAGAGTCAAAGCTCAAGAAACAGACATGACATTTATAATGGCTCAATCATCTCAAGAACTAAAGATTGCCTGGACTCCATTTAGCCAAAATGCTAGCTCAACAAACCCAGCACAACCGTCAGTAGGATACCTGCCTATAACACAAGCTCCTGCACATAAAACACAATACGCCGCACACAGTGCTACAGCGAGTATTACATGTATCATAAACAATAGAACATACGCATGTTATTCTAACAGTGGATGGGGCACTTTATCCAAAGTTTATGGAACTAATATGGTCAATGGATCAGAATGGACCTTTCCAGTTTTAACTATATCCCGCCCATCACTAGCTAAGCTCCACCCACACCTCGCCGTGTTGGGATTGATCGATCCCCAAATGCCACAGAATTCAACAGAATATTTATTAGATAGTAAAAGCAAACAATTTGTACAACAACGCATAGACCGTCATCAAATATGCGTTCGTGACGTACTTGTCAACGGCATTCACGACGTCATTCATTATGATGTCATTGTACACATCACGCAGTTCATATGATGGGTGGGTACTCTGGAAAGGTGAATAAGGATGTACTGATACTCCAACTTGGTGGCCTGCACACTGCTATGAGCTTCCACACTGTTCTGGGGGCAATACATGAAAGGACTCTGGCCTGTGTTAGCTGTGGATGGAATGTGACATTGTGAGTGCAAATGCTGCTCAGCAAGTTGTAGCTGGAAAAGGTTATGCACGCTCTATTAGAATACATAAACATTTCTGGCTCTGTGGAAAATATTGCGTCCACGGCTGTATACCCATCTGCATAATACTGATCTGGCGTTACGAGCAGAGCTGACCTCTGAGGGGGCGGTTTTTTTAGACTGAGCATATTGCACTTATAGTAGATAGACTGAGTTCTGAGAGATTTCAACAGCCCAAGGTGTAATTTGCTAAACTGCTGAAAGCTGAGGATCTAAGTGCAGAGTTCTGATGGGAATACATGACTATGGATAACATCTTACTCCTCGTTACCAGAACACGACGTGATGGTTTATGGGATTTTCATCCCTATGTATTCAGACATATGCTACCTTGCTTCTTCAGATATGACCATGCTAATTATGCCAGGTAGCGTAGGTCTATCTCTCTGAGATAAAAAAAGACTCCCACCAGACTCCCTTAATGAGTTCCAACAAGGCAATCTTGTGATCAAAGATGCTGATCTGTGCTTCAACAAAGTGTCTCCAGACCAAATTACTGAATGGCTGAACCCAACTGGAAAGAGCAGTGGTGACGTAGTAGATGGAACTTATCATATAATCTTAGTACTATAATATCGTCTCAGACTATGGCAATACTAAGTTAACCATGGGTAAAAAAATGATGTGTACACACACGCACGCACGCACGCACGAACGCATGCGCACGCACACACACACAATGAGCCCACTAAAGGCAGGATGAGATAACTGTGATGAGGGAAGATTGGCAGGGGCGTATTTAGAGTGTGCGGGGCCCTGGGCCAGAAGGTTAAATGGGCCCTCCCGGAAAAAAACTTAAATCTAACTGCTTCCAGAAGGCATCGCCTGCATTTCTGTAGGTAAATATTGACATTCGTTTGGCTGTAAATTCATTCGACTTTTATCAGTTTTTTAATGAAATTTGAAATATATTAATATTTCTTCCAACTTCCAATATCTGAGATGCACGACTTGGCCAAACACCACCATTACCATGAGAAATAGTAAAAGTCATACATTATCACTATCGATGATGCAACTCATACACAACAAGGTTATCTATGATTTGCGTGATTGATACTGGCAGAGCATGATAAATGCGGTGTGTCACATATTTCATAATTACCGCTTGTAAACCTTTCACATAGAGCATCTTTAATTAAGTTACCAAAGTCCATTTTTCGCAATGTTTCATGTTCCGCATTTAAAAGTGTTAAAGAGTACAATCGGCCTTATCCCAGCGTACTCTTAATGTAGTATTTAATTAGTCTTAATTTAAAAAAGGACCGCTGGTGAGACATATCTTAAATCCACCACTATCTCCGATTGCTTTGGATTCAGCTTGGTGATTGTTTTGGGGTTGCTGTGAGAATGAGTTAAAGGTCTTGTGAGGACTTGCGGTTGATAACGAGTTTCAATTAATTTTATGGTCTACTACACTATTTAAACACAATGGCGTCACTTTGGAGTGAGAAAAATATGTTAGGCAGCCCAAATAACGAGATTAAATGACGCCTCAATCTGAATCACATCACCACTCGCTGTGACGTCACACCGGGAACGGCGCTGTTAGCTGGGTCAATATTTCTTTATATGTATGTAGTACAAAGGTAACATATTTTAAAACGTGTGTTTAACAGGATAGATTTCATAATCTATAGCATAAATTATGTCAGGTTGAAGCTAAGTCTTCAAGAAATAAAAAATCATGCCTTTTAAAAATCTATTATGATATTTACTCATTTTTAATGGTTTCATGGATAGCTATATTCGCATAATAATAGGCCTATAACTACGGTAAACCATGGGCAATGCTGAAAATCGGCAATATTTCAATGAATGTGACAAATACTCTGTAGTCTAGTAGGCCTAATTGCGGATCCATTACCATTCTTGAAAGGACTGGGTGTAATATGTAATATCTGGGATGGATGGATGTGAGTGTGATGATCGAGGTGAGTGGGAGAGGTTGACGATGGCTATAATTGTACTATTATTCATATCTAAATGCATAGGCTACAGAGTGCAGTTACAACTTTTTCTGAAGATTACGAATGTGCAACGAGGGTGTCAGTGTGTCCTATGTGAAATTTCCCGTGATTACTGATTAGAATGTAATTGTTTACCTAGGCACGAATTACACAACTTCTGACTCCACTCTCTTCTCCAGGTCATGTGGATAGCATTTGACAACGTTAGCTGCCGCCCTCTTAGCTCATATATTGGTAAAATGAGCATGCGTGATAGAAATACAAAGCGTAGACAACTTGAGGAACGACATATGCTTGACTCCCTTGATTCAATGCACCACAACATTTATCAATCATGGGAAGGTATGCACTCGCTCTAACCTTATTTCTAGGTGATAGTTGAACATCCCCTGCAGTGTCTAGCTCATCATGGTGCTGTTTCGTCTTATGCTTATCATCTTTATTGTCAATGTGGCCGCACTTGTTAACACCTTCCTGCTCAAATTTATCAAAACACGGACGCAAGTCTTAAACCAACTTCCAAAGAGACTCAATTAACTGTACAGCTGTGTTAAAGGACAGACCATGCTTTGCAGCTGCATGTTTGTTTCAGCAGTTTGGTTAGGACAGAGGAGAGTGTGATATCAATCTAGACACAATCCGGCATCATGAACTTATGTCTGTACCACTGTCTCTCGTCACAACCAATGGCAGCCTACATTCCACCAATAAGTCTCTGATAGCAAATGTACTAACAGAAAAGGTATTAACACCACCAACTGTTTCAATTCTGAGACCAAGCTGTCTGGTGAATGACTGTCAAGCACCGATGATGGCTTTTAGAAAGCAGCAGATGTTAAGGCATTTTGTGAATATGCTAACAGATGTGCCGAGACAGTATACAAGATGGGGAGAACATTTGACAGAAAATCCATTGCATTTGACGGGTATAGGAAAGAATTGATAAAAGCAGGAACAGGAGTCAAACGCAAGGATGGACTATGGCCAGTGGGACGTAGAATAGAAAGTAACTCAGTTCCTATCCCATCTGATTGGTCTTCATTGCACTTCAAGAAAACAAGGTGGATCATGCTGTGTTCCTTTCTGACAAAATAATTGAGCACAGCCCTCTGGATAAAACGCTGACAGTTTTAGATGTTTTAAAGAAGCTACCACAGCGAACTCTTCCAACATGGCACTCGATGTCTCAACACATGAAGCCAATTATGAGGAAGCTGACACCGGCTTGATTCTGCACTGCATCCATAGCAATCTGGAACAGACACATACGTTCTTGTACCTCTGCTAGCACATTATGATAAAATGGGATGTTCAGACATGTTCATGAAAGCTGGGATAGCCAAAAATCACGAATACATTCCAATACATGTGATTCGAAAGCAAATACCATCGCTCAAGTGGAAGCATCACTTGCCTCTCACGCCATTACTGGGTGTGACACTGTATCTCAGTGCAGTGGTCACAGCAATAAAACAACTTGGAAGGTTTTCCAACAATATCACAACCTGCTGAGTGTCATGGGAAGGGGACTACTCGCAAAAGATGTTATAAAATTCGCAGAGAAATTCATCTGTATGGTATGCTGTGTGTCCAATGTAGATACATGTGATGAGGTACGAGTTAAACTGTTTTGTATGGGAGGTGCGCGATAGGCTCTCCCACCAACATTAGATGCGGAAATATTCCACATTATGTGTTCCCACTATCCAAGCAAGTGTCTGGAGCAACGTTCATTGTCCTTCTCCAGACCTTCCTTCTGTAACAGATATGGGGTCCCGAGTGGATACAACCACATATACCGAAAGCATGTTCAGCGATCATGTCATGTGGATGTACCAAAGGATGTCTCAGTAAGCTTTCCAACTGTAGGAAAATGTGCCTATCATGCATAGAAGTCTGCAAATGTATGAAGCTGGGAAATCACTGCAGGAGCACTCCTGACAATTTTGAATAAATAATCAGCTGCAATTATGGCGCAATAGATAATTATACGTACATTTATGGGGGCTAGGGTTATATGAAGATTAGGTTACTGTTGTATTCTTCACAAACCAATAGCCCTGCTAACATGTCTTGCTGGGCTGGTACCAGGCCAATACCTGGCTACTACTGGCGCATTTAGCCATGGTATCAGGGACAATAGCTCACATACTTAAATGTTCGTTCAGTTACTATTGGATTGCTGGTGGATTTCTGCATTGGACAACCAACAGGAATGAATACAGTTGTGTACATGTATAATTGTATCATATAATACCACATTATCGAGATACAGGAGTAATCTTTAGTTCTGCTTCTTATTGTGTTATAGCTGTGGCAATATTTTATAGTATGACGAAACATGTAGGCCTACATGTATGTGATTTAAATTTATTTATGTGATTTATGTGAAATATATGTGTTTCAATATATTATACCCCCTTACCTTGGGGTAATTCAGATCACAGTTAAATGAAAAAAAGCAAAAAACACTCCAAAAATGAAAAAAAATAAATACAGGTGATATAACAATTAAATTTATATATATATATATATATATATATATATATATATATATATATATATATATATATATATATATACACCTGTGCAAAAGTTAAGCACCAGCAAAAACAATAGAACGTAGAAACATGATGGTACAACTAGGCTGCCATACTTTTTGTCCCCGCGTTAGCTGACATAATTCCAAGTACGAAATGCACATGCATGCATGACTTCACGCCGCTTGATGTCCGTGAGTGGCGGGAAACCGCACACGTGTTCAGTTATGTAAAAGTCCAGTTTGAGGTGTAGAACATTACATACAGATTTAGGCGACAAGATTACGAATTTTGTGTTCATGACCGTGGTTTATTTGTACAGAGAGAATTAGCTCTTGATTGTGAACCGCTATGGCAAGACGAAGGTTAAGTGATCGTGTGAAATGGCAAATCATAGGCATGCATACCACTGGTATGTCATGCAGAGAGATTGGCAGACAGCTGAACATTAACCATACTGTAATCAGTCGTTTGATTGCAAAACATGGGCAAACTAACGAGGTGAAGGACAGGCCTAGATCTGGAAGACCGAAGAAGACTACTGCCCGTGATGATCGAGCCCTAGTACGCCTTGTTAGGAGATCTCCATTCACCAACAGCAGAGTGCTCAGCCAGCAATGGGAAACGCGCAATAGAGTGTCAATGTCTACCGTCAAAAGGAGACTGTATGCTGCTGGCATGAAAGCTAGGAGACCTGTCAGACGTCCTCTCCTCACTGCACACCACAAAGAGGAGCGTCTGAGGTGGTGCAACGAAAGAAGACACTGGAACATGAGATCCTGGAGACTTTAAACTGAGGTCCCGTCACACAGTGCCCATCACTGTGTGAACGTGAGCTAGGGTTAGGTAGGCAAGAAATTTCGGCATAGTCAAAGTAAACCGGATGCTGAATGGATCCCTCCTCGGATGGAACCACGCAACATACGGATTACAAAACCAAAACCAAATTGCTAGAATTAGAATCTTTCGGAATTTTCGAGGGGACTATGGAGGGATGTAACCCGGATGACTGACCGAGTTCGTCCTCGGACGGACACAGTCACCATACGGGCTACCTAACCAAACAAAATCAAACAAGTGCGCGCTGGTGCCTGCTCGGATGATGGCCAGAAGACCAAATGGGTCCCAGGACCCGAAAGACCCCACACCCCAACCTCCCCACTCCCCCCAAAGGGGCCGGGAGGTCTCTGACCTAAAGCACCCCCCCCCCTTGAGTGCATCAGGTCATAAGACCGTACGCACCTCCCCCGACCCAACACCTACCCCATCCCTTACCCACCCCTGTTAGGTCCAGGTTAGGCCATCCCAATTACACACGCCCAAGCATGAGGAGCAACAAAAAAAGCCATGGAAAAGAACAGCAACATGAGACAAAATCGAGAGACAACGATCAACACACACACACACACACAGAGAGAGACACATGCTAATGCACAAACCGACGTCACAAGAATTCACAAGAATTCAACAGAAACCATAAAGGCCAGGCGTGAGTCTAGACCCTAGCATTGGGAACTAGCATATAAACGCCTCAAATATTACAACACACACACACACTGGAGACGGGTACACTGATCCGATGAAAGTCGGTTCCTGCTTCATGCCACAGATGGTCGAACTCGTGTATGGAGGTCCAGACGCACGGCGTATGACCAACGTAACATCATGGAAGAAGTTCCATTTGGTGAAGGTTCCGTTATGATATGGGGGTGCATCTCATTTGATTGTAAGCTGGATCTGTTGACTGTACCTGGAACACTAAATGGACAAAGATATCAAGATTCCATACTGGATAGAGTTGTGGTCCCTCATTTTGTAAATCATGCACCTGGAACCCACCCTATATTCATGGATGACAACGCCCGACCACATCGTGCTAGAGCTGTGCATGAATACCTCCGCCAGAATGTCATCGAAACCCTACCATGGCCAGCAAGGAGCCCTGACATGAACCCTATTGAGCATATCTGGGACATTCTGGGAAACATGGTGAGAAGGAGGGATCCTCCTGTGCAGAACCTACAGGAATTAACAGACGCACTCCATCTTGAATGGTAACGAATACCACAATGGCGTATCAGTCGGTTGGTGACCAGCATGAGACGTCGTGTCCAGGCCGTCATCCAGGCACAAGGTGGATATACCCGGTATTAATAATGACAGTCTCAAACTCGTGCACAGATGTTAAACTTCGTTTTCAGACACCATTAATGACAATCTAGCCACGTGTCTCAACTGTAGGGCAATAGTTGTCAGTTGTGTCAACGTAACCATATTCAGGCCTCGTTTTCAAGTTCAAACAAAAACATACAGTGTTTCCCCACCATCATAATCAGCATTCCTCTAGTTGCATTATTACCTCTTGCACTAAGATGGATGGGTACATAAATGTTTATATATAATGTTTCATTTTATAGCTGTTATTATATGATGCATTTATAATTTAAAGTGATATGGTTGATAGAGTTGCTGTAACTATAATGGTGTGGGATATACAGGAGTGTGGCCCACATTAACATAGACAATTTATGAGGAAAATTCCGGAAAGTGGGCACCATTTTGAATCGGCTATGAGACGTTCAAAATCTCAGAATTCATCCCGGCATAGACCTTTATTGAACATAACACACCTGAATACATATAAAAAGTATGAATTGTGGGCGTTAACACGATTTGCCTCCACCTCTTTTAATATGCATAAGTCTGAAGAATATTAAGATGAACAATATCAATCGTTATCTACATGTTTGGGTAACCATTGATACTGTTGCCTGGTAAAATACCTGCCCAAGCGCTGAAAAGTACAATTACTGATTATTACAGTATTACCTTATTGTTTATGATTGTTTTATTGTCATTAAATGCTTGTTTATGGATGTAGTAATTATCCTTTAGAGAATAAATGTTAGCAGCCAATTTCTGCATAAATTGTTGCTCCGTTCACGATTATGTTCACGCCATTTCTTTTGACGGCATGGAACTATTGTCCGAGTGGTCGCACTACACCCTACATCTACCTCGATTATATGTTGTCCACCCAACGATAAGGCGTGCAGAGCGTGGCCTCCAAATCTATGATTGATATAAACCCTCTTGGTGCGAATGCGAGCCCGGGCAATGGGAACGAAGCTGTTCCGCTGACTCGTTACACAGCTGGCAAGATTTGTTTGTGGCATACCAATCCCCGCCCCTGCCTACAAGAGCCCGATACCCCAGACAGGCTCCACGTGACTGAGGGGCGCCCATGCAGCACGTGCACATGGGGCCGGAGCGCTACACTTCATTGCCATGGTAAGACGAGACATGGCAATTGTTTAGAAGTTTTGCGTGTCTCAAATCATCAGTGAATAATCTTTACATGGAACCCAGTCCAGCCTTTCCAGGCTTTGATCCAGATTAAAAATAGGATTCAAATTCCGGATCTATGGATATGTCGGAAACTACTGGTCAAATTTGATACAGATTATCAGCGTTCTTAGCTAGCTGCTATACTTGAACATTAAATTATTTAAAAAAAATCTGCACTTGTTTTCCAAGAAAGGTTCTGTCTTATAAGCTACTTATAGCTGTCTTATCGCATTAGTGGAGACATTCGTTGTTGGAGAATCATTCCTTGAGCACTCTGTGAAGACACACGTGAAACCATGAACAGCCACCTGATAGCCGCTTTATTTGTGCTTGACATTGGTTAGTATTACGTTTAACATAAATATCATATATTCACCCTGACCTCGTAGAGGGAAGAGGGTATTCCTTCTATGCCTTGGGGTCTGGTCTGTATCTAAACAACACTACTCTGATTTAGCTGTTTCCGTTAAAGAGAAATTCCAGCCTTATCTAACTTTAATCCAGATTAAAAATAGGATTCAAATTCCGGATCTATGGATATGTCGGAAACTGCTGGTCAAATTTGGCTCCAATTTTAATACAAGCGAGGTTCTGACTGTACTAGGATTCAACAACTTTGTCGTGATCATCATAGCAACTCTAAGAAAATCCTCAAAATCTGAAAATTATATGTATTTTAAATTGTGAAAACATGTAAAAGTGAGTATAAGCAATCACTTGCTCTTGTTATGCTAGAAAATATACAGCGACACCTGTTTGGAGTTGGTCGAGTAGATCACGGTTCTTTAAGCCAGATGGTCACACACACACAACCCACTCTTTCCACATTTCTGACCACGTTCTTTAGTGACCACTGTTAGGTTGACCATTAGCTGGTCTGCTAAGGCAGCGTCGGCTATGTGTTCTGTGCACACATTTAACTCTTTCAATTCTACAGATTTAATACCATGAATTCATCTCAATTTAAGAAATAATCTGTTGAATATCTTGCAAACTAATTTAATCAAAACATCTTCAAGTCAGATTATTTTTTAAATATTTAATAATTTCTCCTGTAATTTGAACTTTGCCATTTCACATTTGGTTGTACTTCGAGCATACAAATTAAGTTATGTGTTTTTGTCTGCTAAAGCTAAGTGTTTAGACCTATTATGATCAAACATGACATATTCTTGCATTGATTCAGGCTATGTTTTGGGTTGGACTTATATCTGTATGTTGCAAGCAGACAAAAATACAACGGCAATCAATTTCTGGTTTACACATTAAGGTGCATGCCTGGAAGGTAGACTTTGCAAGAGCTGAATGAAGGAAGACTGGGTTAGCCTATAATTTGGGAACTCACGAGCCCTGTGTATTGTTCAAAAGGAACAGCAGTTATTACCGCCAAAGGGGTATTTTATTTAGTCTGTCAGTTTCCCTATCTGTCGGGCTGAAACTATTTTAACAGAATGTTTGATATTCCCATAAACTAGGATTAGTGACCTTTGATCTTGACCCGACACCAATACCTCACCAGAGGGTCTGCAATCAATGACAACTCTTGTTATGTATGCTAATGGAACGGCCAACTAATGGAGGCTGTTACAGAATGTAAATATGTAAAGAGTTTACAGTTTTATTGTCAAGCCAGTCTAACAGTAGATTATGTTATGGCCCTGAGAAATGTTCCATTGCAAACAAAGAACATTTATTGCATGCTGGGATTGATCTACATACTTTGAAACTTGAATTCGCAGAATCCCAATTTCATGGTAACTATAGAGTCAAGCTGTGCAATATTTTTGAAACTAATTTTACCGGGGGGGGGGGGGGTGTGTGTGAGGGGTGTGTGGTGTATTAATTCCTATGGCAGCAACAGTTCCTTGTCAAGTTAAAAATATTCAACAGACTATTTATTAAATTGCAATTAATAAATATGATGTTGAATATTTGAAACTAAATTGTCTAGGCGCTGTTTCTGCCCCAGTCAAATTAGTTTCAAAATATTCAACAGCTTGCCTGATGAGTTTTCTGGAAATTGAGATTTGGAGACTGCATGGATCGATCCATCCCACACTGACGAAGTGTGGGTGGAGCTTAGCTAGAGATGAGCGGGGCATAACTAAAACTGAATTCTTCCATTGATTATGGTATCGTATACTGGAGCTACAGATCGGATCCTTCCATATGTTTGTTGGGCTCGTTTGAGGTATTTATAATGAGTTAATGTTGTTTTTATTTGCCAGCATTCTCTGCTGCCCAGTTCAGGTGTCCATCAGACGGTAATCATCCTATCCCTGGAGGAAGCTTAAGATGTATTACGAATGCAGCGCTGGTGTAGCTCAAGAACGCTATTGCCAGAATCAATTACAGGTGTTTAACACGATGGCCAATCGATGCACACAGTAAGCTATTGTGTCACCTGCATAGCAGAAATGGAGACATAGGGATCAGTCATTCCGGCATCATCGGTCGTGATGTTGTAGTCGTTGTTGCTCATCTATCTTTGGTAATGTTTTTTTAATCGCGTTATTCTACAATGGTTCATAGGATTTTGATGAAACTCTACCAAAGTGTTTTTGTGATGCAGTGATCCGAGCTACATGAGCTCACTAGTTTGACTTTGGGGAATTTTGTCAATTTTCAGCTTCACAATTAGTATAAGTCTGTCTATCTGTTCGTCGGTCTAGTCTGTCTATCAACTCTTTTACATTTCTAACAAAGCCTCCTAAGTCACAACGATAGCACATCACGCTTCTTTTTACAGATTTCAAAGAACATTTTTTCTATGTTTTTTTGGCTAACTATCCTTATCAGTTTAAATGTCAATAAAACTTAAGAAAATTGTTCTGCTTCTGTGGGGATCCAATCTACATCATTACAAATTTGAATTTTGTGGATTTTGTATCTTTTTCATAGTTTTGGACGTAATATTTTTCAGGTTTTTGCTACGGTTTTTAATTAGTCTTATTACTCAACAATAATTGTGCAGATTTAAATGAAACTTACAATGCAATTAAATTCTTTAATACATGTAGTTTGAATTCTTTTGAAATTATTTGTATTTTTTCACAGTTTGGACAATGCAACCTTACAGAAGTGTTCTATGTAATGTAGACTATTTGATCTGGATCATTTACCTATCTCTTTGTCTTACCAAGGCCTGCAGATACGGCGAGCAGTTAGGCATTACAGTTAAGTCTTGATGCAATGTCTTCATGACTTCTCTATTAGGCAGTACCGTGACGATCTTGTTCTGGCAAGTACTTTGCAATTTCAAGATCAGACTCTATCCAACTGCCAGTGGTAGTCAATGAGATTATGACATTAGTTATCTGCTTCTAAAATACTGAATAATGATTAGTGATATTCTGCGTTAAGCACCTATAGTCCATAATTTTGGGTTACGTTGGTGTAAATGTGGATGAATTACCTTGCGTTTTATTTAACTGTGACTTGAGGGAGTTTAAGATGTCGCATTAATGACATCGTTTGGGAGGTTGTTGATCCAACATGTTGATGATTCTATATGAGAAGTAATTGCGTCTCGGGGTACTTCTGCTGACTTTATGCAGTCTATGATTGTGTTTGAATTTGGTAGTTGAAACATTGGCTATAATGGAAGATCAACAACATAAGTTAAGAGTCTGTAGGTCTGAATGACGTCATATCTTGATATCCTATATTCTAGTGTCGGAAGTCATGGGTGTAGAAGACTGTCTGTGTATGTTAAATGTCTAATCACAGGAAGTAAGTCTGTGGCTTGTCTCTGAACATTTTCTAAATTTTGGATATCTTTTTTAGCTCAGCTGATTTGTCAGTCAGTTGAATTATAGCAATCACTCCCCTTCTGGTGTCTGTCTGTCTGTGTTGTGGCGCGTTTTGTTATTCCTGGACCGATTTAGATCAAACCTGGCTAATATGTTCATATTCTCATCTAGTAGGCATTATTAATATGACACTAATTTGATGATAAACAGCGGAGTTATCCCCCTTGGACATTTTCTGCAGTGGACATAATGGGGAAAGATGTTTCAGTGACACGTTTCATACTTTTTTTTAGAGCTATTGGTCTCTAACTTGGTGGGTGTGTGCCTATAGGCACACGCTACTACAAATGTAAGAACTACGTCAGACTGAACTAGTATATTGATAATATAGGTTAAACATCAATTCCCATTGGAACCAATGGTAATATATTTGGAATGTAGTTTCAAGTTTTTCGTATACATCAACGAAAGCAGATGTGTTCCCTCACGCAATATCTATTTGGACTATGAATATGAAGTGGCCATGCCCTCAAATAGTGAGTTATGGCCCTTGCTATATTTTCAAAGTATTGAAGCATATGGGGAAATACGTTTGTGGCACGATTTCGTGATTTTTCGATGGGTTAAAAAACTAATTTAGTGAATATCTTCAGTTATGCAGTATCTAGTTGAGCTATGAATATGAGGTGGCCACAGCTTTAAAAAGGGACATAACTCTGGTTGACTATAGCCTTTTTAAGTGTTTGAACTCTATGGGGAATATACATTTGTTTCGTCAGTTGTGATAAACTTCATTTAGGGCAATAAATGAAACAAATATGTTCCAAGAGAACCTTACTGGTCGATTTGCTATTTGCGATCTATGAAAACACGTTTAAAGATCCCTGAACCCGATTGTTAAGGGGAAGTCAAGAATCGGTTAGGATTCACATACCCCGTAGGAGAAATGGCCTGCCTCGGGCAGGTGGAAATCATTAATATCTAGCGAATATATGCTAACATATGGATCAGGGTTTCCCCGAGAAAAGTTAGTGTATGTGCACGCGTTCGTACGTGCATGAGTGCGTGCGTGCGTGCGTGCTTGCGCGCGTGTGTGTGTCTCCCCCCCCCCCCCCCGCCCATTACGCTTGATCTAATCGTACTCTGTGCTTGTACAATTAAGTCCACCCACCACCATTTTTCAAATTCCGGGATAAAATCCTGAGGATGACAGAATGGTTGCACAGAACTCCTCCCATATTTAACACGACCACTCACTTTCACGTTACTGTGTTTAGTTTAGAGGGAATAATTGGTTTCAGAGACGCAGGCTTATATATAATATATCATTTTCACGATGCGTGTAATAGGCTTCATAATAGCTATGACCGGTGTACTATCATGTTGGATATGTATTTTAAACCGGAACTCTTTTGCGTCAACCTAAACCTTTGATGATAAAGTGGACCGAAACGGCCTCATCTTGAGTTATATTCATTTGCCATCCAAGAAATGATGGTAAACGAGCCAGTCCAAGCTAAGTTTAATTCATAATAAATTGCTATATTATACTCTGTGAAAAACATAATTTAATAACATGAAAACGGCGCGCCTACTTAAAGGCGGGATATCCGGAAAAGAGTAAGCGACGCTAAATTCGAAATCAGGTTACACGGCAAATATTTTAATAACTTCTGTTCAAATGAACGGTCATAAAGAATAGATTTACACCTAACATAACACTAAATACGCGTGTCAGTTTAAAATAGGATATAGGAAGCAATAAAGAAAAATAAGCGACTTAAATTCTGAAGTGGCGGGCGTAGGGACAATGTGTGGTTGGGGGTACGTGACAAAAAAAAATCAAACTTGGAATGATCAAGATAAATTGGATACTGTTGGAAAGAGCATTAAAAGACCTTTTTAATGACACTTACATCATCCACATAGCTTGATTATTAAGAAAGTTATGAATATTTATGTGTCGCGAATCGGGGTATAATATCGTCTAACAATTATATAGTAAAATGGCGAAAATCTGTGACCGTTTTTCAGTGTTTTCACCATTTTTCGGCACTAATTTTGTCATATTTTATTTAATATCGGAGATATCTTCATGAAACTTTCAGATCATATAGATTACATTGGTGTGCTCAATTTGCAGCTAAAAGACTTATAGATATTAACAACTGATTGCTCTGTTAGTGTGTTACTAAGGCATTGAAAAAAATTTGACTAATCAAATTTTTACCGTTTTTCGACACCACATTTATCATATCTTACTTAATATTAGAGATATCTCAATGAAACTTTCAGATTATATAGATTTCCTTGTTACCTTCAATTTGCAGCTAATAAGTATTAATAGTATTAAATTATGTCATGTGTGTTATTACTGTTATTTTTTACATTATGGTTGACACTTCAATATTTGAATTAGATGTGATATCTATTTTACATTTGTGTGTAGGGGGTTCATCGATTCATAGGTCCTGCCTTTTGATGGACTGCCCAACTGTGATGTATATATATTATATATTAAGCATGAAATAAATAATCTTGAATCTACATGGATTCCCTGTCCCCTGCTGTTCGAAAGCATATTATGTGCATGGCCTCCTCTGCACAGGGTATCATCGGCGAGCCGCACCGACTCATTGTTGCAGGGCTTGATGATGTGATGTACCACTCTCTTGTTATTAGTAAGAGATTGCAACATTGGACATCATCAATTGTTAAGTTATGGATTGAGGAGGCTGATGGGAGGAGGCCATTCCATTAATCAAATTTGTTCATGTTGGCTGTGATGCTTAGTCTGTCTCTTTAGTAGTGGTATTGATGATTGCAATATGAATGTTAGACCTGTTTGGTTAGAAGCAGATACCTTCTTGGCCAGGTCTCATTGCCATCATTTATACACTACCGATATCAGACAGATTCGGTGTTAATCACATTAAGAGATTTTGTAATGTTTATATTCAGTGCATCAAAGAGCAAAGTCCGAGTATCACAATCCTACGCGGCATTGACTTCATCGTCTCGTTACTAAAACAAGGCATACTCATCTTGAAACGCAATATTATAAATGGAGGTAGTGGCTGTGTCCGAAAGAGTCTTGAGATGAGTAGGAAAAACAACGACTTGTTGTTATAATAATAATAAAAATCTCCTCTGAATTCCCTGGGTATCATTTTCAAGGTACCATGCAGGAAATCTGTTTAATATTTTGAAATTGAGCGGAAGCTGTTACTGCCAGTCAAATTAATTTCAAAATATTCAATAAGTTTTATCATAAATTCACTTTTCCAGGGATTTGCAGGTGAAAGGGTTAATGATACCTCAGTTTTAAGACATATTATCTGAGGTTTAATGATAAAATATTTTCCTTGGGGTGCGGGTGGGGTGTCCTTCCACATCATGCAGATACACTTTTCCGGCTTAGCACTCTAATTTTTGAATAATGGATGAGGCAGCAATGGGCATGGCTTCCAGAATCCAGTCAAATTAATTTCAAAATAATCAGTAAACCCTTGAAAATGAAGTTTGGTGAATTCATCTGTGAAAGGGTTAATGAATTACGTACATTTTCCCAAAATTAACGGGTAATAGGGTGGGGGATTTCAGCAGTAAAAGGGTTAATTATTTCCTTAATTCTTTTACCGACAAATCCCTGAAAAATGTAGATTATTTACAATATAAAATTATTTCTATGAATATTTTGAAATTAATTTGACTGGAAGCCTTGCAATGGCTTCCAGTCAAATTAATTTCAAAATATTCATAGAAATAATTTTTATGTTTTAAAATAGGGTGGGGGGGGGTACCTCTGCCACATCAAGGAAATAGAAATACCCTTTTCCATTCCTTGAAAATTCAATCAATGAATGAGGACATAATCAGAGATCGGTATTCATTGTGATTATGATTATCAATATCATAATCATATGATAATCATTATCGTGATGAGATGAGCTGGAGTGGGGATTTCAGCAGTAAAGGGGTTAATTATTTCCATAATGCTAATTATTAAGATAGTCAAATATCTTTAAAATAGTTGTAAGAATATTAAGCTTGATGTAATTGGATTTATAATAACAGTGTGTTGATCGGCGTCACTTTCAAGGCTCACAGGTGCGAGATTGAAATTTTAACCATTTTGTAAGTACACTTGACTTGTACACTACAAGTCATTAGCGCATTTTTATATGAAATTTATATAAAATATTTATTAAGATCTTAAGATAATTCAATATAGCAACATTTTATGAAGAAAATATTGTTGGATGAAGAGTAAATAGCGCAGATGATAGTGGATTTTAACATGGTATGTTGAAATCTGAAAGTGTCACGGCCGCCATATTGGATTAGCAAAATCGATTTCTGGTTCCAACATTTGGTCAACATTTTGAGGATCCAAAAAATATGCTTTAGGAAAGATAGATTTTGTTAAAATTTGAAGACATAACAGATAAATAGGTATATTAAAAGGGAAAACTATTTAAAATTTGGTCGAAACTCACCTTCTTTGAAAGTTTCTATGATAAAAATGAGAGAAATTTTCAACACGCACAAATTTACCGAAATACTACAACTAGCGAGAAAATTCGAAAACGAGGTTCAAGTTCGGAAGTCCCTTTTATTATTAAAAAGAAATTTAATGCTATTCCTCAAAAGTAACCAATCAAAAAACGGAATTTAGAACACCCCCTGATTTCAAAACGCTCGACGTCATGATTGCGTAATATGCGGCAAAATCTTTTGCGTTATCGCGTCATTTTGTCACGTACCTGGCGGGCGGGCGGAATGTAGGCATACACGCTCATTAAATCGGTAATAAGCGCTGCGCAAAATATAACAAATAAAATTACATATTTCCCACTGTCAGAATTGGCTAGATTTTTTTGGAAATATGCAATTGCTACTTCGCCATAAATCTATAGTGACAGAAATTCTGTTGCATTGCCCGAGTGCTCCTAAAACCTTTCTTTGATTAACTGGACTTTTACATGTCTGCCTCGACAAGACTGTGACTGACTTACTGTCTATACAAAATCTGTCAACAGTCCCCAATGTGCATGCGCACACGTAGCTTTGTTGCCATTAGATTATATGGATAATGCGCTTGACTATAGTTATGAATTACATCACATCTCCAAGCGATTACTAATACAGCGGTACTGCATGATGTCTGCCCAGACACTGGTAATAATAACCGTATACCATATCATTTCTGCCTAGGCATTACAATTTTTTTAAACCATTTTCCAAATTTCTACATAAGTGATCGGGTTGTCACTAAGCCTGGGAACATTACCACAATGTTGGTTAAATGCAAACGTTACACCAATTTAAAAAAATGGAGATAAAACCAAACCAGACAATTACCATTCAATTAGCGTAACATCTGTTGTTTGTAAAATAATGGAATCTATTATCAAAGATACGATAATGGAACATTTTAGGATTAATAATATGCTATCAGAAAAACAGTATGGTTTTATAAGCGGCTGATCAACAGTTCTCCAACTTTTGACAGTCCTTGAAAAATGGCTACTGACTCTGGACAAGGGCGGTATGATTGATGTGATTTACTGGGACTTCATGAAAGCAGATTCCACATAAACGTCCAATTAAAAAACTAACTGCATAGGGCATAGAAGGTAATTGTTAAACTAACAGACGTAACAAGCGGTATACCCAAGGGCTCCGTTTTAGGGCCACGACTGTTTATAATTTAGATTAATAATCTTCCAGATATAATCAGTAGTGGGTCTGAACTCTTTTTGCTGCAGATGACACTAAACTCTTTAAATAAATCTTCAACTCAATTTATCATTTTCAAAGTGCAGTGACACAACCGTACATTATATGGCTCGAGTCATTGGTTGGGGGTGGGGGTGGGTGGGTGTGGTATGTGGGGTGTGGTTTGGGCGTGGGGTAGGGGTGGGGTGGGGTGTTTTTGGGTGGTGGTGGAACGAGGATAAAGCAAATGAAATCTTAAAAATTAAGATACACAATGACTCCAAATAAAACTAGTTTGTATCAGTTTTCATGAACAATTTGGGCCGTGTTTATCTTTAGGCATATATGCTTAAATCTTGTCACGTTTTAGTTTACAAGATTTCCATATGAACCTAACACATCATCGACATATTCTTCTAGAACAGTTTGTAAAATAGAATAACTTTCCAGCCAATCAAAGCTCTATATTTACTTCAAGAAATGCAGGGTATGCTATTTGAGAGGAGTTATATTTCACAATCTCCCTCATTCCATTGGCGTCACGAAAACTCCATACACGAGAGGGGGCTTCTCACTATCACACACCATAGTCCTTGTCCAGGCCACATCCGGCAGCAAATACATTTATCTAAAATATCGACCTTTCCCAAAATTCTAATTGAGAGGAAAAGCCCCTACTGTTGTTCAAAACGCTATCCCAATCAAAACTTCTTTCCTGTGCCACCATACACGTTTAGTGGAGGCTGACAAATGTGAATGACATTCTCGTGCTAATCTTAAATTTTGTAAGTTCTCATAAAACAAAAGGATACCCAAAGCAATGGTCAAGCTCAAATTGATAATAAGAGGCCCAAATGGCCTGTATCACTCACCTGGAACATTGACATTTCAAGTAGGAAGGCCATGTTCTACATATAAATCATAAATCCCCTTAGATTTTTTGTCATAAATTCAACAATCAACAGTTCCGGTCAGAAATATAAATTTACGTTCAAAAGGAAAAATTGTAGCATGTCATTTTAGGAGTAATTAGCTCACCTGGCCAGAGTGGCCATGCGAGCTTATGCCATGGAGACCTTCTGCCGTCCGTCTGTTGTCCGTCGTCCATCTAGCATTCATCTGTCATCTGTCAATTTGTTCTTTAAATGACTTCTCAAAAACCACTGGAACGATTTCAATTATATTTTGCCAGGAAGCGTCTATAGGCCAATCTAAGTTTGTTCAAAGGTAGCTGATCGGCCAATGTGGCGTCGGCCACATTGAATTTTGGCTGATTTTTAAAATTCTTGTTCTCCGAAACCGCTTTGGCGATCGATTCAAAACTCATGAAACCTCATCTATGGCAAGAGCTGAATCATGTTTGTTCGAGGGAGCTTGATTGGACAAATATTTTGGCGGCCATCTTGGATAATCTAGTCTGAGTGGAAAAGGCTGCTTCTCCACAACTGCAAAATGGTTTGGACCAAAATTTGGTGAATACGATTAGGACCCAAGGGCCATTAAATGTGTTCAACGGAAATTGATATGTAAAAAACATAGCCGCTGTGGTCCAATCAAAATTTAGCATGTTTAACGCCCATATTGGATTTTTTTATTTGATGGATTTTGAAGCCGAAATTGGTTTTATGGGATTTTTTTAGGTATGCTGATTTTAAATTTGCCACTTTCGAAACTGTTGGATAATCAGTTTGGTGGCCATCTTGGATCATTTCCCACCAAAGATTCCATATTAAAGCTAAACGAAATTTGAAATGTCTTCTCGAGGACCACTGGCCGGATTTCAGTTTTATTTTGCAGGAAGTTTCCTTACGGCATGAAGAGTCAAGTCTGTTCAAAGGAAACCGATTGGCCATTTTGGCCTGCGGCCATCTTGGATTTTTTTTAACGTGTTAAAAAATCTCCGAAACCACGTGGGGTTCAAAACTCTTGAAATATCATCTAGGGCAAAAGCTGAACCAATTTTGTTCAAGGCAACATGATTGTCCAAATAGTTCGGCGGTTGGATGACCTATTTTTTGCGAAAACGACTTTTCCAGAACCGCTTAGCGGATCAGATGGAAATTTGGTAGATATGCTTAAGACCTAAGGGCCATTAAAGTTTGTTCAAGGGAGGTTGATACGTAAAAAACATCGCCGCCATGGACCAATCAAAATTAGCATGTTTGGTGATCGTATTGAATTTTTTTATTTGATGGATTTTGAAGCCGAAATTGGTTCTATATATAAGGTTTTAGGTATGCTGATTTAAAATTTCCGCTTTTAAACTGTCGGATAAATGGTTTGGTGGCCATCTTGGATCTTTTCCCAGGCAAAATCTCCCATACTAAAGCAATGGTAAATTCAATATCTCTTCTCGAGAACCACGGGGCCGATTCCAATTTTATTTGGCATGGAGCATCCTTAGCGTATAGAGATCCGATTTTGTTCAAAGGAAGCCGATCAGCCAATTTGGCCAGCGACCATCTTGGATTTAGCCCGATTTTCAGAAATGACTAAAAATCTTGTCCAAAACCACTTGAGGGATAGATTAAAAACTTATGAACTATCATCTATGCTAACAATCTCTATGGCTGGGCGATGTGACAATGCCTACCGATTGGGGGTGGGGTGGGGAGGGGTGGGTGGGTGGGTGGGTGAGTGGGTGAAGGACATGACAGCCAAGATGCCAGCTGAGATTACGTAACATCCTCGTGATGTTGAGAAAGGCTACATCATGAATGTGGATCTGGAGTACCGGCAAGAGCTGCATGATGCACGCACACACGCACGCACTCACGCACGGCACGCACGCACGCACGCACACCACTTTCTCACTGGCACCAGAATAGATGAAAGTGGAGTATGAGTGGCTCTAGCAGTATCAAACTGCAGGAACCACCCATGGTTGCATGGCTGAAAATCTACCCTGTCTATCTGCCCTGTCCATCCTGGACCGCTTAAAGCACTTCATGTATGACTTCTACAACCAGCTGAAGCTGTAACGTGATGCCTACTCCGAGCTACTGTACACAGACATGGACAAAGGACATCTACGCCGACGTGACCGCTAGGAGTGACCTCTATGACACAAGTAGCTACCCGCTAGGATACCTGCTACACAGCAAGTCCAATAAGAAAATGTTAGATAAAGTGAAAGATGAGTGTGCTGGTGTGCCCACCCTGGAGTTCATTGTTCTGCAACCGAAGATGTACACCATCAAGCGTTTAGATGAACACGAGATTAAAAGGGGAAACGAGATCTGCAAAGCTGTCATGAGGCACCACATCTGCATAATACACCAGAACAAAATGCCGTCAAGCACCTTCCAGCTTGCCAGGCTCATACATGTATGGCATTGGACTGAAGCTCTCCTCCACACGGGGACCACTATCTTGTGGCTGAACAATAGGTGAGCACTGGATAGCCACCGCTGGGTTGTGCCCAATCAATAGAGTGCCCTCTGTATTGGACCTCTCGACGGTGACAGGCAATTCTCGCACCCAGACCCTGCTTCTGTAGGCACTGCCATCTCCTGAGCATATTGGTGTGGGAACAGTCTCTTTGACAGTGTCACCATTCGCCACTTGACAATTGCATGGGCCCCGTGATAACCCATCTCAAATTGCCTAACCACTGCACCATGTTTTAGAATGGCGGCTGATGTTTGACCTGTGAATACATTGCCCACAACTGAATACAACTGCACAGTCAATGACTCTAATTGTACCAGGCTCTAGAAACAACTATAACATACGGTGACCGACGGTTCGCAAGAGCAACACCTGTCTTGTGGAACACACTGCCAGCTAACATACGGCACATAAACAAGCTTGCCGGTCTTAAGAAAGCTCTTAAAACCCATCTTTTTATCGAACACTATGAACCTATGTGAATTTTACTGCCGTCTATTAAGTTTTATCATCTGTTGCAATCCACATCTAATTTTTAATAATTCTAATTATGGTTTTCTATTTTATGAAATGTGATGTCAGTTTCTGTTTTAACCTAAGTAGTTAATCATTGTACAGCGTTTTTAAACCATCTTTTTTGGAAAAGAAAGCTATATAAATATGGTAAAATAATAATAATAATATTGCCCTCATCAACCTGCAACAACGTTTGGCACTGAAATGTCTTTTGTGGATCCTCATAGACATTCTTGAACGTAGCTGCCATTTGAGTTGCAAACTTATCCATGAGCGGTACTGCAGCCTTGTACCTGCTGGCCCCCATCACTACTGGCGAGGGCGTACTTGTAGGTCTTGCGCATCCACCCGGCATGTTCTGTTTGCTACAGGTGCATCGGAGTGTGCACGCCGGATGTGGCGAGGCCTGTATATCTGCCACATTTGCATGCCTGGTGAGCCATCGGCTGGCAGTCTCCAAGGTGAAGGTATGACACTTGCGGCGTGCAGCCTCGAGCAGCTAGTGGAGCTCATGGTAGTAGATGCTGGGTTGGTAATAGTGGTCCTCAAAGGGGGCCATGGATGATCTTTCAGATTTCACTACTCACGTCAACTCCTGTCTTCTCACTCGCAGGCTTGGTAAGCTCTAGACAGACGAACAGATGTCCATCATTTATTTGGCCGTCGCTGAACACCTCTTCGAGCACCTGGTCACGCTGCTGTCTAGCCTGTGCTCAGAGAAGGGCAGCTTATTGACCAATCCACATATTCTTCACACGGCCAGACAACAGCATCATCCTATAAAGCATGTTTGGCGGCCCAGATGGTTACGAGTGCAATGACGACATATTGGTGGCACAGTCGAGTAACGCCAAAGAATGTGCCTACACCTGAGGCAATGGCTTGAAATCCTTTCAATTCTAGAGAAGGCATTGTTGGCGTTCTTGCGGACTGTATCACCAGCCTTCATCATGAACAGAGGGATAACAGCTCCACCTGCAACAAGTGGACGAAGAGAGACTTTAGCATAGGTGCGGAAGATCCCGTTTGCTCATTAGATTAGCCTACAGGATGTATTGTCATAGTTGATATCATCATAGTTATTGTCAACGTTGTTCACAGCATCATAGTTCTCATTCACGACATCAGCGGCATCATTAATTGGATCCATGAAAACCGCAGGTTCATTATCTGTCGAGACACCATAACCAGTTGATTGAGAGGGTGACAGCCGAGCGGATGTAGTCAAGGCCTATCCATTCATTGCCATGGCAGTAGAGCAATTACTAACATCTTTAAACTCAGTATTATTCTCAGCACCATAAGAGATTGGAGCAAGCCATCACATGATGTTCTACATGTCAGAAAAATTCAGCATATCCTACCAATAAATTTATGTAACTTAACTAACGAATGAGTGGTGGAGGAATGTCCTGCTCAAGCTGAATAATCCCATTCCGTGAGAAGCAGACCTTGGCATATCCAAAGTACAAAACTGCCACGCCAACCGACCAGAACTTTGCTTGTTCACCGACCAAGTTTCCAACATGGAAGCTAAGGTGGTTGCCATGATTAAGTAGGATGCCCACAACACCGAGATGTCATTGACTCTCGAGTGATAACTTGAGATCGTCATGGCCGCTAATCAGGCGTAGAAGTGCATATGAGTTTGTTTTCTATTGGTATAAACAGATATCAGGTTTGTCACAGGGCTCACCGATTACATTTCCACCGGCCATCACAAGCTTGAAGTCATCAGGCTCACCCACTTCCCGCTTTGCTACTATATTTTGCACCAGAACTGTGACAGCTGCACAGTCAGGAGCACCGTAACTACTCCAGCTACACTGAATTTTGATCATATTCAGTCTACCACGGAAATATTTTCACACTGACCTACTCTTGAGATATCTGCACCACCTGTATTTATTCCATCTGATAAGTGATAACCTATATATAGCTCGCCTTTCCCAGCCCATTAGCAGACTAGCAGAGACATCCGCTCTTCTAGAAGAATTCTTTAATGACTCTCTGAAAACGTGTGAAGTCATGAACAGCCACATGATAGCTGCTTTATTTGTGTTTGGCATTGGTTAGTATGAAATTTAACATAAATCTATATTTTATATGTACCGTTAAACCTGTCTGGAGACTATTAGCTACTAGTTCTATAAGACAGATGGCCACATACACAACCCAGAGGCATTTTGACCATGTGTATTTGCTAGCCACTGTTTACTGGATAGACAATCCAACATGTATGATCATATATGCATGCTTCGACAAAATCTGACCATGTTTGATTACAAGCATATCATAGCTTTCGACAAGTTTTATACAGTAACACGCAGGACAATGCTCTACTTTAGCCAACAGCCATAATATATCGAAATTTGTATCACGTGGTTTTGTTGGTATCACATGTCAGCCCTCGATTCAGTAGTAGTAGTAGTAGTAGTAGTAGTAGTAGTAGTAGTAGTAGTAGTAGTAGTAGTAGTAGTAGTGGTGGTGGTAGTAGTAGTAGTAGTAGTAGTAGTAGTAGTAGTAGTAGTAGTAGTAGTAGTAGTAGTAGTAGTAGTAGTAGTGTGAGATGACGTCATATATTAATAATGACGTCATACAATCATGTACACATTTTATCCCCCACCCCACCTCGATGCGTATATACAGTGGAATGTGAACGGTCAGTTTGACCAAAACCATTTCCAGCATTCATATGCTAATTAGTTTAGCACTGGCTATTGTTGATTGACATATGTTGATTTCGCTAGACTCATGCATAGCGTTACATGTCGACCATATGTTTATGATATTCCATCAAATCATTATGCATCATATTCATTGATAAATAAGAATTATATATTTGACAGGTTATCTTGCTCATATTAGTAATAAATTATTGGTTCAAAATAACTAGTCAGATATGGTCCGTGGGTTGGGAACATTCACTCTAAACACCACCTTACACGTACACGTAATTCAGCAGTAATAGTGCATCACCTGGTCACGTGATATGTGGTATGGTTAGCGAATTGAGCACGTGTAGAATTGAGTCTACGATATTACGCGGTGCAGGTAGCAGTGTTTTGCTACCTGTGAAAATCATGGCGACCTAGGCTCCTGACACCAAGTGCTTTATTTTAAGTATTGTTAGTTGTCAGTAAACCGTTTTAATTCAAGCCATGTGAGATTCAGAATAGCTTGAATTCATCGTGTTGTAGTAGGTGGCCATGTAACGTTGTATCCAGTATGTTCTATGTCTGATTGAACAGTATCTGTTGTGGCATATTTTGCCGCCATCATCACGTGTCAGCCATCTTTAAACGGTTGAGATGAGAGGAGAGATGAAGGGAGTGGATCCCTAGAATTTGTCTTGAGATGGGATTCGTCACCTCCGTGTCCAGTGAAATATGAATTTATGAACGTGGCGACCATAGTCCGTTCATTAATAAGAACTTTCTGTAAGACAAATGGACCGTCATTCTTCTTCGTCCATCGCTGTAGACGAGGTTTTCGAGGCAGCAGCGCCAGTAGCTTTCATACCATTAACAGCTGCGAGTAAGTGCGGGCCTTGAGTGATCATCGTCGCTTCTATTCATTCGAGCGTCCATAGTCACTTCGCTCGCCTGTCATGTCATCGTTTGGTAACCACGGAGACGCCATCATCCTCTGTTAGACGAGGGACATGATGTCCTGATTGCTGCTACTATCGTCAGCATGAAGTCTTCAAACCACTACGCTATCATGGAACCTGATCCCGGTTTCCGGTAGAATGACAAATTCCGATGCCACTCCGCAGACTCCACTTGGATTCATTCGTGGTGGACGCGATCCGTTTCGGGAATTCCCCGGATTAAAAGGTACCTAACATTTGACCATTCACATATTTTGCTAGCATACATATCACATCTCACTCGTTCCTGGGGTTTGGATTAGTAAAACTAAAATATAAATTGTGTATGAATACTATGATAAATTGATTGTAATCACTGTTCTGGTAAAAGTCATGGGTATAATTAATTGATCCAAAATCATCATTTCTGATTCTTGATAATGTGGGTGCACTCGAAGGGATTGGATTTGGTCATACCAAATTTGATCACTCGATTGACCTTGACATTGGTTTAAACAAATTGTATATTTCTGTTAGTGGGAACACATTAAGACGTATCTTATTAGTGTGATTCCCACTTGAGTTATGTACATTCTATTACTAGCAAGAGGCGGTTACATAGGTATAAAATGTATATAAATTTACGGCATTATACAGTATATAAGTTACCGAAATATACTGAGATAGACATTTAGAGTGGGACGGAAAGCGTGTTTCGTGAAGAGTCGAACAAAGATAATTAGATGGTGGTAGGAAGAGGATTGAGGAGATGAAGTGGAAAGAAAAGGAGGCTGGTTTCCGCTGGCGCCTGCCAATGTACTGATTAGTAATGTTTACTAGTGTTTACATCGTGCGGTGGGCGATTATTATAGGAGCATGGAGTCATAGTTCAGTATCATAACATCATTATTGGGATTTCACTTAGTCTGGCAGCTAGTTAGATCATGAGGGTAAGTGTGTGCAGACGGCGGGAAAGAATAGATTAAGAACGGACGTGTATTATTTGAAACGTCCAGTATCAGCAATGATTTGGCAGAGGATTGTGGATATTTGCATATTTGTGTTCGGATCGAGATTCTCATTGCGAAAAAGTAATTCTTTAGCTGTAAGCGTAGTGGGAGAGACATCAATTAGTGTTAAAACGTTGTTAAATGATGTCCTTTGGTTATTGTATAATGGACAATGGAAAATATAATTATCAGGTGATTCGCTTGGAAATCCACAGGAACACATAGGGATTCCGATATGAAATAGATATTTAGGTGGCTATTTAGGCTGCTACAACCATTACGGAGTCTAGTAAAGGCGATATTGGCAGGTCTTATGCCTGCATAATACCACCTAGGTGGAGATTGAGACGGAGATATGGCTTTCCGCTGACGCTTGAATTTTGACCTTGACATTGACACGAGGTACAGGATTTGATAATTTTGGAAAATATCATTTGCTTATTAGCTAAATTCATTGGTGCAAGATCATCAAATTCTATTCACGGTAATGTCGGTTCTCTCGAAAGATTAAATTTGCTCATACCAAATTTGATTAGTCAAATGACCTTGACATTGACATGATTTCTAGGATTTGATTGCCATGAAAATGGTCATTGGTATGTGCTCAGTAAATTAATCCAAAATTATTAATTCCTATTCATGATAATGCTGGTTCTCTCGAATGGTTAAAATTGGTCACCCCAAATTTGATTATTCGAATGACGTTGACATTGATATGAATCTTAGGTTTTGATTATTTTGGAATAGGACATCATAATCATTGACATAACATTATCCTATCGAAATATCTCTACGAACGGCAACGAGAATGATCGGTTGCCAAAAAACATTCTATACCCTGATAATTATTACATCATTTAAAAATTAAGGGTTTCAAGGTCGTCGCCATTTTGAATATAAAATTGGCGCAAATTATGTCTTAACATATTATTGTTCATCCATCTGTTATCATTTCATCCTATCATATATCATTGAATCATATCATTAATTGTTTTTTTACTCATCCTTGTTGTATATGCAACGCCTACGCAATAAATTTATTATTTTCTTTATCAATTAAATTTAATCGTTCCTTAAATTTCAACAATCTGAAAAATCACCCATTGAGGCATTGAACTTATTCAACATTGATGACTGTTAGTTCTACAAAATAATTATTTATTCAAGATCTAGTTCCTTCTTGGATTATGAGCCAAGTTTAGATGGCCATGTAGATGCCGATTACAAGTGACAAACTATTGAACCGAAATTATCCAAACTTGGTAATTGCATTACCAGAGAATTTGGGGTTATTAGGTCACCTAAATTAGTTAATTTATTCGACGACGATGGGTTTGCTGAATAGCCAATTCCCATAGACATACTATCAAAACCTTTAATATCATTGAGGTCATGACATTGAATTGACCTTCGCCTCATTTCAATGACCTTGACCATAGTTTCCAGAATATCTAGTAGTAGTAGTAGTAGTAGTAGTAGTAGTAGTAGTAGTAGGAGGTTTCATTATTTGTATTGGGAAATCTTTTAACCCTCTGAATCATACAGAGCAGATGAAGAATTTCTGACGACTTAAGATATATTTTGTTCAATTTCTTGACACTAATTTGACTAGGAAATGTTGATGTCTGAGCCAATTCCCAGTTGAATTACCGAACCTTAAATTTTCAACATTTTTATTTAGCTTCAGTAAAGCTCTTGTTAGACATATGATGATCTAACTTGGCATGCATCCTTGGTACTTTACATCCTTGTTACTTTATTAGTGTATTTATAGTAATATTACAGTTCAAGGAATTACACGTGTTTAATAGCACACTACCAATGGTATAGGCAGGTTACCAATCAGCGTGATTGATTCTGAACAATCCATCCAATATAGCTGGTGAATCCAGAATCGTTTACTTTCTTTGCGGTAAGAAGTGCCCTTCATCATCAGCACATCAATAATGGACCTTTCCATTTTAGCCATGCCCCGCCCATCACTAGCCAAGCTCCACCCACACATCGCCGTGTTGGGATTGATCGCCGCCGCCGCCGCCGCCGCTGATGATGATGATGATGATGATGAGGTTGATGATGAGGTTGATGATGAGGTTGATGATGATGATGATGATGATGATGATCATGATGATGATCATGATGATGATCATTATCATGCGCCACACATCGTGTTGGCTCGTGTGTAAACACTTACATTAACTAATGTAGGACAGTATCCTATTTTCATCCAACATTTTCATTTACCATAAGAAATGTTTTTTTGTAGACCAAGAGAAGATATACCTTCGATCAATACTCACCATTCTATTACTTCTGATACAAGCTATCCTGGATAGCTGGGCCCTAGGACTATAAACGTAGTAAGCTTTACCGGCTCCTGGAACCGGGTACTCGGCTCCCAACTGCCGATTACCGGTTTGCCATGAAGCTCATTCTTGTTTGCATAGCAACAAGAGCTAAATGCTTTTTTGCAGTTGGAAGTCTTAGCTTTATTAAAGTTTTCTAAGTCTTTTTCTGTGATTGTGATAGCTTTGTGTTTGCTCTCTAAGGTTTATTTGGATTACCATGGATGGAGCCGATAATATCCAGGTTGTATATTTCCATGTTATTCCATAGTTAAGACTTAGGTCTTCAAAATTTCGTCTGTGTCGTATGTTCCAATTGCTGACCCCGAATCTGGGACATGCGTTAACAACGAAATATGCCAAATTGGTTGCCTTCCTTTAACCCCAACAGGCGACCGGCAGATATGAAATAAGGTGTTGGCTATACGGTGTTTTTTAACATGAAAATCGGTTGACGTATGATCCGAGCAGGTGACGTCACACCGTGTTGTCTCGGATTTTTATGTGAAGAAAATGTTTCATTAATTCGGACATCTGATTCTGGGTGCTGCGTACTGTTTTGGTACCAGAAAAACTTGGAATTTCCAAGTTTTGCGTGTTATCACGATCTGTTTGCAATGATCGGTGGTTTCAAAATTCTTGATTTAGATGTGTGGTCTGCGGTTTTACCGTGTTCCATAGCAGTTTGTTTACATTTTGTTGTTTCTTCACATATCGTTTTGGCCTTCGTTAGGAGTATAATTTATATTGATTAGTAAATATACCCCGAATGCTATGCGATATGGTTCCTGGTTCAGTTTATACATCCTTGAGGATCGGTTTAGGGCTGTCTATTGCCCGCTTCGTTCTTGTCGTGATAATCAATGCGATCTGTTATTTTGCGGGGTGGGGTGCGGGAGGGTTAACATTTAATTTATGGTCAAATTATTTGAAACTTATTTGTCTGCCTTCCATTCCGGTTTCGTTCCACTTGCTTATTGTAGGTTTGTGCTTATTTGCGGGTGGTCCAGTAGCGGTGGCCGGTCCATCAGGCATCCAGTGTTTCCTCATCTGGTAACGACTTCTGAGTCTGAAGACGAGGAGGCCGAGGAGGAGATTGCTGCGGCTTGTGATGCCGCGGGTGGAAAGCATGGAGGTCGATTCCATCCTGGACGGAACCGCCCTCCATCTGTCTGGCTTAGCGCAAGCCAAGGCAGCGGCTCTGCCCGTGGTTGAGGCCACTCCGGTACTGGGCACCGATCCCTTACTGGTTGGTTTGCCGCCAACCGACACAGTGACTGGTGTGGCTGGCCAGGCGTGGTACTCGCCTATCTCGCCTGGTCCAGCGGTCAGGCATGGGGTGCCGTCGGCGCCCGTGCATGGCTACGGTTCCTCAACTGTTACGGGTCCGCATGGTTTTCCGTACGGGCCTACTACATGGACTGGTGTTTTCCATGGGGTGGCGGCGGAACCGTACGGTACTGGAGTTCCTGGCGTATCAACAATGCCTCCTAGCCGGGAGGCCGTAGCTGGTAAAGCCGTGTGCACGTCAAAGGGTGATGTGTTCACGGGAGTGTCCTCTTCGGAGACAGACTGGTCGGAGGCTCTTGCGTGGCTAGCCAGGGTGGACCCATCTGTGGTTTTGACCACGGCCAAAGAGGATGCACCCCGTCCATCGGTTGCATCGATTAGGACGGGGATCTTGCCCGCATTCCAAGGGCCCGCTCCCTGCGCCTCCAGGGAGGTGCAGGCGAGGTGTCGTATTCCACAGTGTTGTTCCAGTGGTCACTGAGGATGATCGCTGGGTACTGGGAATCCAGAGTGCTGGAGCAGGTGGCCCCACCCCGGCGCTGGTGGATAAATCCCAGGTGCACCATGAAGTCCTGTCCCTATTCGATGGGTGGGGGTGGGGTGAGGGCAGCAATGAGTGCTGCCAATCATTCTTATCACCTTCAGTCGGTGTGGGCTGAAGCGGGGGGCAGGCCACCCTGTGCCACCTGTGGTGCTATCGTGCGTGAATGACGGCCTGGTGCTGTCCATGTATGCATTGGTAAGGGTGCAGGCCCGAGTGACATAGTCTAGGAGGTAGATGGTCCTTGACCATATGCGTCCGGCTACCGCCGTTATGGAGTGTCTTCTTGGGACGCCCCTTCCTGGCCCTAGCATCTTTGGTGGGCAAGTGCGGGCCATCTTAGACGACACTGCCAACATCGCACAGAATCGGTTAGTGGTGAATCTGCAGCTAAAGCTGGTGCGACAGGCGCATGCACTAGGGGCTAGGGCCAAACTGCTATACCGAAACTATAGGTTTGATCGTGATGCCAGTGTCTGGTGCCCAATCCGTGCTTTGACTAGTACAAAAACGGACAGACTCGTTATGGTCGAATGATAGACATCTGTGGATCTGCCATAAGAAGCCATATGGTGCCGCATCCATGGATTCTATCTATCGTTTGGTAGTCGAATGCATTCAGACTACCCATGAGATTGCGACTGGGCACCAGGTGCAAGGCGCAAGGGCACACGATGTTAGAGGAATAGCCGCCTCGACCACCAATTACAATGGTGTTCCGTTAGAGGACATCATGGCTGTTGCACAATGGCACTGTGAGTCCTCTTTCACGGATTGCTATATGAGGGATGTGTCAGACTCCGCCAATCCACTCGCTTTAGCTGTTTTGAAACGATAGTTAAACGACCACACTGCTCTTCTCTCTCTCTTTTGGCATTTGTAAGAAAGAATTAAGAAGCAGACATGGCCAAGCGAGAGGATGTTAACCAGATTGCGTTACTGATGGCCGGACAAGTGAATGGTTGGAGGCTCCACGTCTGGAATCCAAATATCATGAGGTAATTCAAGATTGAGAGTTTTTTGTATCATGTCTATATATCATATTCATTCATCGTATATACACCTGTGCAAAAGTTAAGCACCAGCAAAAACAATAGAACGTAGAAACATGATGGTACAACTAGGCTGCCATACTTTTTGTCCCCGCGTTAGCTGACATAATTCCAAGTACGAAATGCACATGCATGCATGACTTCACGCCGCTTGATGTCCGTGAGTGGCGGGAAACAGCACAAGTGTTCAGTTATGTAAAAGTCCAGTTTGAGGTGTAGAACATTACATACAGATTTAGGCGACAAGATTAGGAATTTTGTGTTCATGACCGTGGTTTATTTGTACAGAGAGAATTAGCTCTTGATTGTGAACCGCTATGGCAAGACGAAGGTTAAGTGATCGTGTGAAATGGCAAATCATAGGCATGCATACCACTGGTATGTCATGCAGAGAGATTGGCAGACAGCTGAACATTAACCATACTGTAATCAGTCGTTTGATTGCAAAACATGGGCAAACTAACGAGGTGACCGACAGGCCTAGATCTGGAAGACCGAAGAAGACTACTGCCCGTGATGATCGAGCCCTAGTACGCCTTGTTAGGAGATCTCCATTCACCAACAGCAGAGTGCTCAGCCAGCAATGGGAAACGCGCAATAGAGTGCCAATGTCTACCGTCAAAAGGAGACTGTATGCTGCTGTCATGAAAGCTAGGAGACCTGTCAGACGTCCTCTCCTCACTGCACACCACAAAGAGGAGCGTCTGAGGTGGTGCAACGAAAGAAGACACTGGAACATGAGATCCTGGAGACGGGTACACTGGTCCGATGAAAGTCGGTTCCTGCTTCATGCCACAGATGGTCGAACTCGTGTATGGAGGTCCAGACGCACGGCGTACGACCAACGTAACATCATGGAAGAAGTTCCATTTGGTGGAGGTTCCGTTATGATATGGGGGTGCATCTCATTTGATTGTAAGCTGGATCTGTTGACTGTACCTGGAACACTAAATGGACAAAGATATCAAGATTCCATACTGGATAGAGTTGTGGTCCCTCATTTTGTAAATCATGCACCTGGAACCCACCCTATATTCATGGATGACAACGCCCGACCACATCGTGCTAGAGCTGTGCATGAATACCTCCCCCAGAATGCCATCGAAACCCTACCATGGCCAGCAAGGAGCCCTGACATGAACCCTATTGAGCATATCTGGGACATTCTGGGAAACATGGTGAGAAGGAGGGATCCTCCTGTGCAGAACCTACAGGAATTAACAGACGTACTCCATCTTGAATGGCAACGAATACCACAATGGCGTATCAGTCGGTTGGTGACCAGCATGAGACGTCGTGTCCAGGCCGTCATCCAGGCACAAGGTGGATATACCCGGTATTAATAATGACAGTCTCAAACTCGTGCACAGATGTTAAACTTCGTTTTCAGACACCATTAATGACAATCTAGCCACGTGTGTCAACTGTAGGGCAATAGTTGTCAGTTGTGTCAACGTAACCATATTCAGGCCTCGTTTTCAAGTTCAAACAAAAACATAGTGTTTCCCCACCATCATAATCAGCATTCCTCTAGTTGCATTATTACCTCTTGCACTAAGATGGATGGGTACATAAATGTTTATGCTATTGCTTTCTTCATAGCACATGAATATACCCTCGCATGTGCGTAAAAATAGGGTGGTGCTTTTGCACAGGTGTATATATTAATGCTCATTCCCAGGCTGATATATGCAATGAGCAGTTAACCCTCTTGGCATATTTGCGTTTCAAGCGAGATGCATGTTCGTGAATTCTCTCCCTTTTCTTAGGAGAAAAAAGGGGTGGGGGGGGGGGGTCAGTGATGCGAATGTCTCCAACGGGCAAAAGTAGCAATTGATGGATTGCCCCTTCCCACCAGATTACTGTCTAAAGCTGGTGTATATCAGAAGAAAGAGAATGGTGAGTATTGATCGAAGGAGAATGAAGGAAATTTCAATTTCCCTTTCTCCGAGATCTAACAATACTCACCATTCTATTACGGACCCAGCCTCCCATCCCCACGGAGGCAAGCCATGGGTATCTCTTGTTTGGTGGCTATGCAAACAATATGAGCTTAATGGCAATCGGGTACTCGGCAGTTGGGAGCCGAGTACCCGGTTCCAGAAGCCGGTAAAGCTTACTAAGTATATAGTCCTCCGGCCCAGCTATCCAGGATAGCTTGTATCAGAAGTAATGGAATGGTGAGTATTGTTAGATCTCGGAGAAAGGGAAATTGAAATTTCCTACAATCGATAACGAGCAGTGATAAATTTTCCCAGAAAATTCTAAAAAGAATTAGGCCACCATTGTTATCTTCCAGCGCTCTCCGTGGCCCGGTTCACATGCCCAGGAGATGGCAATTATCCGGCTACTGCAAATTGTAAGATGTATTATGGATGCGCCGCTGGTATAGCCCAACAACGATTTTGTGAAGGAGAAACTCTGGTTTTTAACACTAATGTCAACCATTGCACACAGTAAGTTATTTATGTTTGTTCTAAATAATACTTGTCCAAATGTATGATTATTGTACCTCTTCGTTTTATTGCTATTAATAATGTGTGCATGGCATAAGTATACCATTCATTAGTCGTGCCTCATGGATTCCATCTGTATCCTAAAGTCACTACAACTCAAGTTATAATGGACATTTCCAGTTTATCCACCGTCATATGATGTCATAAACAACTACGTGACGTGTAGAATGACGTCATAATCAATTACAGCATGAATGACCCGATTTAGTCCGTCTTAAACGCTTAATAGTTCAATACGTTTTACGAATTGTCTGTTTTTGCAATGTAATAAACAGGCTATTGAATATTTTAAAACTAATTTAAATTGGCAGTGGTGCTGCCTTGCAACAGCACCCAGTCAAATTAAGTTCATAATATTCAACAGCTTACCTGTATATTTTTCTGGAAATTGAAAGTCAGAAAGATCGGACATCGATCGATCCCAACACGAGCAAGGTGTGGGTGGAGCTTAGCTAGAGAAGGGCGGCGCATAGCTAAAACTGGAAAGGTCCATTGTCTAACGAGTTGCAAGTTCTATTTAAAAAGGATGTTAGCATGCGAAGAGTTAATCGTTCCATTCTTGGCGGCTTATAAGGAATGCGCGGTATCAACCAGATTGTATGAAAGTGTAGGTTGGATAATACCTGCTTCTGCAGTAAACCTAGCTGTTTCTAGGTTGGTGTAGGCCTATTAGCTGGCGATATTTTCTGATTCTACACACTTCTTAGGGATGAGCGTGGAGTGAGGATGAATTTTGTAAACTTGTGTGACATATGCTGTTTACTGAGTGCAGGGCTGTGCAGCCTTGAAATAATGTAGCGCTGAGTAGAGTAAATAACTATTCTCGGATAAACCTAAGTCATTTGCACGATACCAGACGTTTGCGTTTCAGGACTATTGTTGCATAGTATACACAGTGGTGGGGTGGGGTGGAGGTGGGGGTGGGCCTTAACTGTAGCCTATGCTTGTTAAAGACAGATATATTTTGGTTGAAGTGTTATGTTCCTGTAAATAGCGGGAAGTGCAATGGCAGGGTTCTTATACAATACCAGTAGTGTACTGGGTGAAATGAGCCAATCGTATAGTATTTATTTAGTCTGGTAACGGGAAGGACTAGCCAACCCGGAACTGGTACTACGCTCACCGGTCCCCCCGCCCACCCACCCCACGCCTTGCGATGTGCTACGGTGGCCCTGCAGATGGTTATATCCAAAGCCCCTACGATGTCAAGAATGTTTCAGACACGAGTTGCCCTGCACATGCACCGGGCTACTGCGAGTACACCCCACCCCCTGTAATAGACAGGGTTTTCTCTCATAGAATGCGACACGGCCACGTTTGTGCGATGCCGATGACTGAGTGGGCACTATTAGTTCTTTATACAGGATGATCTTCCTCGCAATGGCCATGATCACAAAGTTTCCGGGAATATTTGGTACCTCGAGCAAGCCTGAAATTTCGGCTTCCTCATGATCATAATGGCACGTGAAGACAAAGAGAAAGCGATGCATAAAACTTCAGATCCCTAAAGGTACTTCTGAGTCTGTCGGTTCGCCATGCCTCTCAGCTCGGCTTACTTGCTCCGTCACCTATTAACAAGCATGGTAGCGAGCAGTTTCGACCTTGTGATATTGCTTCGCGCCACATAAGACCGCTCCCCACAGACACCTCTCGCTCTAGGGTTGGACACCCCCACCCCGCGGCATCCTTGTGACCACCCTGAGGGTCTTGTCATACATATTATCGGGTCTTACATATTCTTTTCTATGAGGAAAGTTTTCAACGCTTAAGTTTTGCACCAATCACTAAGACGCACTAAGAGTGTCGCCATAGGCTGAATAAAGACCACAGCAGCATAACTCTCCCCCGTTGCTTAGCGAACTTTTCTTTTTAGACCACTTGGCCGGCGGTCGAGGAAAATGTAGTTTTAATTAGACAATCCTGCAGCTAACACCAATTCTTGCGACCCAACAAGGTAACCGTTGTATCACAGGAATCTCTTCCAAGTTTGTCGCGCATTTTTAGCATCCAGAATCGGCAGAGGTTCCACTAAACTGTTTCCTCTTTAATTACACATGCCTGTTTGCACGTCTGCAACTCAGGAAAACCGCCCCTTGGACTGCGTCAAGCCCTTTTTGATGTCACTCAAGTCAGTTCAGCTTCTGAGGCAAAGATTCACCAGACTCTGCAGGGGAAGAGGTTCTCGCATAATCTAACCAATAGCATCCTTCTGTGGCTGTCTGAGGCCTTAACCCGCAAAAGATTTTGGATAGGTAAAAACACCGCTTCACGCAGGATCCTGGCTAAACTGTTAGAATTATAGGCACATACAGAAGGCCCATATTTGGACGACCACTGAGAGCATCGAATCAACTAGGCGGCAATGATTAAAAGAAAGCCTGCCCTTTGCTCCCTTAAGCTACTGAAGTAGAATCTTTTTCCCGCTCTGCTTTAAGCAGATATTCAGGAAATAGCTAGTTGTCAGCTCCAAAAGACTTACTCGACTAACTAACCGTAGATATATATACCGACGAAATGAATAGCGACCGTTAGTAATGTACTGACTGTCTGGGATAGATAGGAAAGCCTGCTGTCTCCCCTCCAGCTCCTCCCGCTTAAGGCTGTTTCCACCGCCGCCTTACAGGCCCATCCGCCTCCAGAGTGATATTAGTTTGGATAAGGTCGTCTGACGATTAGGACATGAATTGCTCCTATCATTGCCCCGTGCACTATTTTCGGCCAACGAAAGTTAAAATACAGCGCATACAGAGATTTGGAAAACTTAAATGTTAAACATAAGCCTGCCCTCGTGCCTTCTCTCTTGCTTCTGTCCTCTCCTCGACACACTAGCGCCTGAGTGCTTAGAAAGAGCATGGCTCGAATGCAGGCAGGAAAGTTCGTAAGCCACCCGCTGGGAAGAGAGCCACCTGTGACCCTTTCCTCCCATCTCGCACACACTACACCTGCACGCACCTACTGTTCCCTCCAGGACTAATCCGAATGGATCCCTCCTCTTAGAAGGAACCACTCATCGGCCAGGGGACGCCTTTTCGACCGTGCATGCCTGGGAGATTTGCATCCCTCGTCGTTAATCGAGCCAAGGCCAATGCCACCATCACTGAAACTCCCGCCTACAGAGCCACTGCCAACGTCACTTCCACAGGAACCTCTATCACTGGAACCATCGCCACAGGAACCACTACCGCCTTCTCTGCAACCGATTTTTTTTTCCAGCCATTTAAATAAAAATAAGATTTTTTGTTGTTTTCACCATGGTCTTGTATTATAATTACTACAGCTACAGCCAAGCACCAGCGCCATGCAATATATTTGTGAACTGTAGAGGTGTAGTCCCAGGAGTATATCCGCATATGCCAACGGATTGTAGGCACTACTATACATGCCAGAGACGTGGAATATTCATGGGAGCCATTGCATGTACACCAGGTATACAACATATTACGAGTGTTGTTGTTGTTGTTGTTGTTGTTGTTGTTGTTGTTGTTTTGTCTTTTTGTTTGTGTCCGGGTGGAACTTAGACCTAGATGTATTTGTATTTGTCCCTTGACTATTTTATAATAATAATAATAATAATAATAATAATAATAATAATAATAATAATAATAACTAGATGAAGTTGAAGTTGTGAAGCAACTTCAAGTCTGCGTGCAGAATCTGAAGATCGTAGGCTAACAGATGCTAGAAGGCTGTTCAGTTTTACAATGATCTGCCAGAAACTCTAATAGGAGTTGCGGTCCGAATATCACTCCCATACATTGCCTATAGGCGTTATCGGTTAAGGTAAATGGGATTTCCTTGGAAACTATAGTACACCAGATCCAATTTCTATAGAGGTCCTATACATGCCATGAGGTGTACTAGGAATGTATCAACTTTAGAGATGATAGTTCCAAAAGTGGGTCATTTATCATCAAATCATCACTTATGTAAATATTTGTCTACGTTACAAAAATTAGGATATCTCATGAACCGATCGCGATATTGGAGTTCTGTGAACGGCTTCTTGGAGGCAATGTAGCCCCGGATCAGCCGGATCAAATCATCCAACAATGCATCCATAATTTCGTAATCTATCGGCAACTCACGGGAATATTTGCCAGTGTGCGGATTTGCAATAACAGAAAAGTTAATTTGTTCACTAACGATTTTATTGCTGAAAACAATAGGACGATCTTGTCTCTATGGATGCCTCAAATTACAACACTCTGACCATCATAGAAATAAGAGTTATAACGATGCCACAAAATTGTATTTATGCAACATTTTCTTTAAAATGGGTTACCGGACCCAAAAAATATTTTGCGTCAGGATGCGGGTCAACAGATGATTTACGTATATTAAGTTTCTGGACGATTGATAAAAATAGCTAGCAGCAGTTGTTGTTGACCGAATATCGCTCCCATACAATTCTTATGGCCCTTTTTGGTCAGGGAAAATGGGATTTCTCGGAAACCATACGCCTGATTCAATTTTCTGGTGGCCCTCTACATGCCCGAGGCGTACTAAGAGTGTATCAAGTTTAGAGGTGATAGTTAAAAAACGGGATCGTTTATCATCAAATCAATTTCCAATACATTCCCTATGGAAATATTTGTCTAAGTTACAACAATCAGGATATCTCATAAACCGCTCATGATATCGGAGTTCTGTAAACGGCATCGGAGAGGCATTTTCGCCCCGGGATCAGAAATTAAATGCTGAAACGATCGAACCATGATTCTCCATCGATCAATACTCGCCATTCTATTACTTCTGATATACAGCTGGCCCTGACAGCTGGCTCTAGGACTATAGACTTAGAAAGCTTTACCGACTCCTTGGAACCGGGTACTCGGCTCCCAACTTCCGAGTACCCGTCTACCATAGAGCTCATTCTTGTTTGCACAGCAACAAGAGATACATGCTTTTTGCAGTTGGAAAGATCTTAAGAGTTTAGCCTAAGTCTTTTTGTCTGTAATTATTTGTGATATCTTGTGCGTTCTCAAAGGATTGCTTGGATTACTATGGATGCCGCCGATGATAACCAGGTTGTATTATTCCTTATTATTCCATAGTTAAGACTTAGGTCTCTAAAATTTCGTCTGTGTCGCATGTTCCAATTTCTAACCCCTAAGAATCTGGGACGTGTTAACAACGAAATATGCCGGATGATCGCCTTCTTTAAACCCCAACAGGCGATTAGATATGAAAATAGGTGTTTGCTACGGTATTTTGAACACGAATATCGGCTGACATCGTTCTCCGTAAGATCCGAGCGGGTGACGTCACACCCGGGTGTCTCGGGTATTTATGTGAAGAAAATTTTTTCATTAATTCGCGCATCTGATTCTGGGTGCTGCGTACTAAAATGGTACCAGAAAACTTTGGAATTTTCAAGTTTTGCGTGTTATCACGATCTGTTTGCAATGATCGGTGGTTTCAAAATTCTTGATTAAGATGTGTGGCCTGCGGGTTTACCGTGTGCTACAGCAGTTTGTTTACATTTTGTTGTTTCTTCACATATCGTTTTGGCTTTCGTTAAGAGTATAATTTATATTTATTGGTAAATATACCCCGAATGCTATGCGATATGGTTCCTGGTTCCGTGATACATCCTTGAGGATCAGTTTATGGGTGTATTATTGCCCGCTTCGTTCTTGTCGTCATAATCAATGCGATCTTTGCTGTAACGTTGCGGGGTGGGGTGCGGGAGGGTTACAGTTAATTTATGGTCAATATATTTGAAAATTAATTGTCTGCCTTACATCCTTGTCTCGTTCCACTTGCTTATTATAGGTTTGTGTTTATTTATAGGCCAAGCCAGCCCCGCCATCATGTGACGAGTGCCACAAGTTCGTCCGGGTCCTGTTTAGGTTCCATGTCTGGTTTCGGTGTACGTTATGTAACCTTGACAATAGGTGTAATATGTGTGCAGTGTGGCCCGTTGATATGATGATGAAGTTCCTTGCCCAGAAGGACTTGGCTGGGTCTGACGCGGGGTCAGGCGTACCGAAATCAAATCGTGGAGCGTCCGTTTCGGCCCTTGGGGGGCGCTCCACATCTACAGCTGGAGGTGGCGGAGATGGCACCACTGGCGTGCTTTGGTCCGGCTATGCAGGGCTTCCTGCATAACGTTCTGCCCACGCTGGTGTCGTCCCTGCTGCCGAAAGGTGTAGGGCAGTCTCTCCCCATGCATGGTTCGGACCCTGTCCTTGGACAGGGTTCTGGACTGGTCACCGAGGGAGCCGTCTCGTATGGCCCCCTGGCAGTTCCGTCGGGCTTCGGCCTGACGGGTTCTGTTTCTCTGCGGCCACCTCCGGGTGGTCCAGTAGCGGTGGCCGGTCCGTCAGGCATGGGAGCCGTCCACCAGGACGGCTCCACCTTTCCTTCGTCTAGTGACGACTCTTCGGGGTCTGAAGATGAGGAGGAGAGGTTGCTGCGGCCTGTGATGCCACGGGTGGAGAATATGGAGGCGGATCCCGTCCTGGATGCAACCGTCCTCCATCTGTCTGGCTTGGCGCAAGCCAGGGCAGCGGCTCCGCCCATGGTTGAGGCCAATCTGGTACTGGGCACCGGTCCCGTGATGGTTGGTTTGATGCCAACCGATAGTGCCGGGTGTGCCGGGCCAGGCATGGTACTCACCTATCTCGCCTGGTCCGGCGGTCAGACATGGGGTGCCGTTGGCGCCCGTGGCTGGCCACGGTTCGGTAACTGCTACGGGTCTGCACGGTTTTCCGTGTGGGCCTACTCCATGGACTGGTGTGTTCCATGGGGTGGCGGTGGAACCGTATGGTACCGGAGTTCCTGGCGTGTCAGCCACGGCTCCTAGCTGGGAGGCCGTGGCTGGTAGGTCCGTGAACATGTCAATGGGTGACGTGTTCACGGGTGTGTCTTCCTCGGAAATAGACTGGTCTGAGGATCTGGCTTGGCTAGCCAGGGTAGACCCGTCTGTGGTTTCGATCACGGCCGAGAAGGATGCGCCCCGTCCATCGGTGGCATCAATCAGAACGGGTATCTTGCCCACAGGCCGGATCCAGTCCATTCCACGGTTTATTGAGTTGCTAGAGGCTATTTATAACAAGCAACTCATGACCAAGGGCCAGCTCCCTGCGGCCTCCAGGGAGGTGCGGGTGAGGTGTCGTATTCCATGGGGGGAATACGACAGGTATGGTGTTGTACCGTCGGTCACCGAGGATGACCGATGGGTTCTGGGTGTCCAGAGTGCTGGAGCGGGTGGCCCCGCCCCGGCACTGGTAGACACATCCCAGGGACACCACGATGAAGTCCTGTCCCTTTGTGATGAGGGTGTGAGGGCCGTCAGGGAGCGTGTTCTTGGGACGCCCCTGACAGGCCCTAGCATCTTCGGTGGCCAGGCATGGGCCTTCTTAGAAGACACGGCTAGCATTGCACAGAATCGGTTGGCGGTGAACCTACAGCTAGAGCTGGTGCAGCAAGTGCACGCACTACGGGCTGTAGCAAAACCACTGACCATGCAACCTAAGAAGCAGAAGAAGCATAAAGGCAAGGCGAAAGCTAAGCCTGGTGCAACTTCTGCTTCATCTGGCTTTTCTCAGCCGCCTCCGGCGAAGAATGCCACGAATGTTGTGGAGGCTCCTACCCTCCGCAATGTTGCTCCTGATCGCCCGAGAGGCGGGAAGGGCAAGGGGAAGAGGAAGGGTAAGTCCTCAAAGGGCGGAAAGAAGGGGGCGGATCGTACCGAGAGCTCCATTCGTATCTGCCTGGACCGCACCTGTGCGACAGGAACAGCGGCGCCAGTTAGACCAGCCGAGTCAAGACCAAAATGGTTCTCTTTCTCTCGACAAGAGAGGGGGGGGGGAGCGGACCGCATGCCGGATGACCCCATTAGGCGTCGAGGCATCTATAGTGGGTGGAAGGCTCATGCGTTTTGTCGAGGCTTGGCGAGGTGTGACGTCAGACAGTCTGGTCCTGGGATGGTTATCCCAGGGGTACATGCCGGAGTGGTGGGACTTTCCACCACAGAATCTGTCTTTGGCACCTGTCTGGACACCCGTACCAAGGGAACCAGACAAGTTAGAGGCCATTCAAAACGAAGTGTCAGGTTTGCTTCTGAGGGAGCAATAAAACCAGCAAAGCAGAACACTCCAGGCTTCTATTCAAATATGTTCCTTGTTCCCAAGAGCACAGGGGGATGGAGACCCGTACTCAATCTCAGGCCATTAAATTGGTTTATCCATATGCCTCGGTTCCAGATGGAAACGCCTAGGTCGGTAATGGCAGGATTGAGGAAGGGAATGTGGTGTGTCGATCGATCTGAAAGATGCATATTTCCACATTCCAATGAACAGGAGTTGTCACAGGTTTCTGAGATTTGCATTTCAGAATCAAGTATTGGAGTTTATAGTCCTCCCGTTCGGCCTGTCGACAGCTCCAAGAGTTTTCATGAGTGGTCCTTGCGGTGACAGCGTATCTCAGAAAAGAGAACATGGCGCTACACACCTACATAGACGATTGGCTGATCAAAGCAGAGACGGCAGCCAGGTTAGAGGTGGATACTGCTCTGACTCAAGTTACTTTCAAATCTAGGCTGGATAGTCAACATGGAGAAATCCGAGTTGACACCCACTCAACATTTCGTTTATTTAGGGATGCGATTCGATCTCGAGGAGGGCAGGGTTTTTTACCCATCAGAGCCCAGAGTGGTGTCTCTGTTAGCCATCATCAAGAGTTTCGATTGGGAAACCACATTCATGCGAGGCGGTTTCTTCAGATGCTGGGCATGATGGTCTCTATGCAGCAGGAGATCCCGTACGCTGCTCTAATGCGAAGACCTATCCAGTTGTATCTGATGTCTCTGTGGAAACAGAACAGAACCCCTGTCAAAACTGGTGCCAGTTTTGGAGCCAATAATGTCGCATCTTGTATGGGGGTAAAAGCGTCAAAATCTCCTAGTGGGGGTTTCGCTGCACCTACCCCACCCCAGCTGTCCGTGTACACGGATGCATCGCTGGAGGGGTGCGGGCCTGCCTGGGAGAACACCAGGTCTTGGGCACATGGACGCTCCAAGAGAGCCAGCTGAATATCAATCTGTTGGAAATGATGGCAGTGGAACTGGCATTGGAGGAATTTCTTCCAATGGTCAGGGGCAAGGCGATATTGATACGGTCGGACAATTCGACGGTAGTATCATACATAAATCGCCAAGGCGGGACCAAGTCACCCACACTGTGTATCAAAGTGTGGCACTTGATTCAATGGTGCAGGAATTACTCGGTTGTTTTGAAAGCAGCTCACATTCCTGGGCGATTGAATATTCTGGCGGATGCTTTGTCTCGCAGACAGAGAATTCTGCCAACAGAATGGTCCCTCAACCCTCCGGTTCTACGACGGATCTTCGAGCATTGGGGCAAACCCAACGTGGACTTGTTCGCTACAAGGGAAAATGCTCAAATCATGACATATGTCTCGCCGATTCCAGATCCAAATGCCGTCGATACAGACGCTCTGGCGATAAGCTGGAGAGGGATGCACGCTTACGCGTACCCACCCACCATTCTTCTGCCGAAGATATTGGTGAAGGTCAGGGAGGAGCCGTGTCTGGTCCTGCTAATAGCGCCGTTTTGGCCCAGCAGGGCGTGGTTCACGGATCTTCTAGATCTGCTGGTGGAAAATCCTGTGCAGTTGCCCGAGATTCCGAACATAATCTCCCAGGCCAAGGGACGCTTCCTACACGAGCGTCCCGAAATGTTCAAATTGACTGCGTGGATGTTATCAAACAACGTTCCATGTCGGAAGGGTTTTCTCGACAGGCTGCTGATTTCATCGCAGCTGCGAGAAGGAGGTCAACCTTTAAGTCATATAACAACAAGGTTAACAGATTTGCAGACTGGTGTGAAGAAAAGGGTATTGATACCTTTCAATCCACTATTCAGCAAATAGCAGACTTTCTCTGAGCTGTTCTTTTCAGGACTAGCTCCCGTCACAATTGCTGAATACAAGTCAGCTTTGGCATCAGTTATCCCTTGTCTAGCCAACAGGGATAGTCCAGAGGTGGCCCAGTTAAATGTGATGGTGAAGGGAATGAGCAATCTCTGACCGAGACAATCGGTAGTCATTCCAGCCTGGAGTCTATCTTTAGTGCTTAATGTACTGGCCAAGCACCCTTTCGAACCATTGCGTTCGGCTAGTCTAAAGCATTTGACTCTATAGGCGGTCTTTCTATTGGCAGCTTCCTCAGCTAGAAGGCGCAGTGAGATCCATGCACTTTCAGCAGAGAGGGACCGATTTATTGTCTCCGGAGAGGGTCTGCGTCTTCTGCCAAGAGTAGAGTTTGTCAAAGAACCAATCTTTGAGATATCCCGGCAAACCGATCATTATACCGAAACTAGCAAGGTTTGATCGTGATGCCAGTGTCTGGTGCCCAGTCTGTGCTTTGACTAAGTACAGAAAACGGACGGACTCGTTGCGGTCGAACGATAGACATCTGTGGATCTGCCATAAGAAGCCATATGGCGCCGCATCCATGGGTTCTATCTCTCGTTGGGTAGTCGAATGCATTCAGACTACCCATGAGATTGCGACTGGGCACCAGGTGCAATGCGCAAGGGCACATAATGTTAGAGGAATAGCTACCTCGACCGCCCTTTACAATGGTGTTCCGTTAGAGGACATCATGGCCGTTGCACAATGGCACTGTGAGTCCTCTTTCACGGATTACTATATGAGGGTTGTGTCAGACTCAGCCAATCCACTCGCTTTAGCTGTTTTGAAACGATAGTTATGCGACCACACTGCTCTTCTCCCTTTTTTGGCATTTGTATGAAAGAATTAAGAAGCAGACATGGTCGAGCGAGAGGATGACAACCAGATTGTGTCACTGATGGCCGGACAAGTGAATGGTTGGAGGCGCCACGTCTGAAATCCATTTATCATGAGGTAATTCAAGATTGAGAGTTTTTTGTATCATGTCTATATATCATGTTCATTCATCTTATGTATTCATGCTCATTCCCAGGCCAATACATATATATGCAAAGAGCAGTTAACCCTCTTCGCATATTTGTCTTTCAGGCGAGATGCATGTTCGTGAGTTCTCTCCCTTTTCTTAGGAGAAAAAGGGGGGGGAGGCAGTGATGCGAATGCGATTCGGTTCCGTTAACTTGCCCTTTTAGGTCTCCGTTAGTCAAGTTTAAGTCTAGCTCTTTCTCCAAGGGGCAAAAGTAGCAGTTATGGCTTGCTCCTTCCCATCCGGTAACTGACCAAATCTGGTGTATATCAGAAGTAATAGAATGGATGGAGAATGAAGGGAATTTAAATTTCCCTTTCTCCGAGATCTAACAATACTCAACATTCTATTACGGACCCAGCCTCCCAGCCCCACGGAGGCAAGCCATGGGTTTCTCTTGTTTGGTGGCTATGCAAACAATGAGCTCTATGGTAGACGGGTACTCGGCAGTTGGGAGCCGAGTACCCGGTTCCGAGGAGTCTGTAAAGCTTTCTAAGTCTATAGTCCTAGAGCCAGCTGTCAGGGCCAGCTGTATATCAGAAGTAACAGAATGGTGAGTATTGTTAGATCTCGGAGAAAGGGAAATTGAAATTTCCTTCATTCTGTCATCTATCGGCAAATGATGCCAAAAAAGTGCTTATGCCGGATTTTCTCAAAAACGGGTCATCAGACCAAAAAGATATTTTGGGTCAACATGCATGTCAATACGTTGTAGAAGTTTCTAAAGTTTCAAGATGATCGAATAAACACTCTAGGAGCAGTCGCTGACTGAATATTTCTCTCATACATTTCCTATGGGACATGTCGGCCACGGAAATGCAGATTTCCGTAATGCTTATGTTCGCTAACGATTTTATTGTCTTACGCTATAGTAGTATGATGCCTCTACCTATATGCTAAATTTCAAGAATCTGACAGCCCTAGAAATATGGAGTATCTTGATTCCCAAAAATTGTGCTTATGCCCGATTTTCTCAAAAAACCGGGCGTCGGACACAAAAAATATTTTGGATGAAAATGCGGATCAACAAATTGTAGATGTCTGTTTAATTTCAAGATGATCAAAATAAAACTCTAGGAGCAGTCGCTGTCCGACTATTTCTCCCATACATTTCCTATGGGACTTTTTGCCCACTCAGAGGTGGGTAGCTCGAAACGCCTTCGGCCGATCCAAAAGAAAAGTAATAGTGCGCTAAGTGCCATGGGGTACTACAAGTTGATACAGGTTGGAGGTGATCTGATGGAAACTGTAGGAGGTGTTAGCATTACAATACCGTGACGAGGATCAAGAATAAAGAAAGAACCGTAGTTAGATCAATAGTCTGCGTGTCCTTTCGTACACGCAGAATAATAATAATAATAATAATAATAATAATAATAATAATAATAATAATAATACAAGGAGTTGAGCAGAGTTGTAACAAGAACACAGCGGTCATGTTTCTTTACGTATGAACTTCTCTTGAATAAAGTTTAATGGCCCTTAGTCTCTAATCATATTTCCAAAATTTTGGCCCAATCTTTTGAGCGGTTCTGGAGACGAAATAGCTTTCGTGAAAACAAAGTCATCCACGATGAAAGCATTAGGCCAATGCGGTTCCCTTCAACAAACTTGGTTCCGCGGTTGCGCTAGATATCTTGTAATGAGTTTTGAATCGATTCCCCAAACGGATTCGGACAAGAGGATTTTTAAAGGCGTATAAAAGAAATCCTAGATGGCAGCCAGGCAAAGTGACCGAACGGCTTCATTTGAATAAACCTGCATCTCTGCCCTAAGGATGCTTTCTGCCAAATATATTTGAAATCGCCCCACTGGTTCTCGAGAAAACATTTTTAATTTCCTATTGCAAATTTGAAATCAGAATACCCAAACACCTATATAAAACCAATTTCGGCTTCAAAATCAATCAAATAAAAATATTCAATATGGCCGCCAAACTCGCCACATTTTGATTTGCCCATGGAGGCCATGTTTTTTTACGTATCAACATCCCTTGAACAAACTTCAATGGCCTTAGTCCCTAATCACGTCTCCCAAATTTCGACCAGATCCGTTCAGCGATTCTGGAGAAGTCGTTTACGCGAAACCAGGTCATTCAAGATGGCCAATCAAATTCCCTTGAACAAAGTTGATTCAGCTCTTGCCCTAAATGATATTTCATGAGTTCTGAATCGATCTCCAAAGCCGTTTCGGAAAAGATTTTTAAACACGGTTCTAAAAATCGACCAAAATCCAAGATGATCGTTGGCCAAATTGGCCGATCGGCTTCGTTTGAACAAACTTGAATTACTATGCCCTAGGAAAGCTTCCTGCCAAATATAATTAAAATCAGTCTAGCGGTTCTTGGGGCGAAGTCGTTTAAAGAAACTGTTGATGGACGGACGGACGGTCGCCACGGCATAAGCTCACTTGGTCTTTCAGGCAAGGTGAAGGCCAGGTGAGATGATAATAATAATAATAATAATAATAATAATAATAATAATAATAATAATAATAATAATAATAATAATAAATTAGCTTCAAAAGTTGGAAGACGCATAGACAGAACGTGTGTTTCAATGGCCACAAAAACCGTACATTTTAGATCCCCCGCCGAAAGATTTCTGTGGGCCCAGCGAGTATTAACTCTTCACCTAATTTTGGGAGATTTATTTTTTGTTGTAGACGCGATGGGCAATTCATAATATAAAGTAATCATGAATGTGCATATTTACCTTAAAATGCAGGTGGTACCATTTAGATTTTAAACTGTTCAGTGAGAACCATCCAAGCCTTACCCACCCACACAGTTCACACCTATACCTAAAGGAGATGGGTTCACACATCGCAGACTGAACTCTTTATTTAGCCACCAAGCGAAAAAGCCGTGGTTTCGCCACTGCTTGTGTATATCGAATCTGATTTCTCATTTGCAACGGCTTCACCTAGACGATATAAAATAAATGCTCTTTCAGCAAAGTATGATAGATTTCAGGCTCTGGGTGATGGTGTCTAGCAAGAGCTTTACGAATCTAGAAGAGAGGGACAGCCAATCAGAGAGTGGAGCAACTCCATCTTTATGGCCACCTATTTGGAAGGCGTGGATAGACCAGAATCTTTTCACAATATCTCCCATTAGATTTAGATTGAAACAATTGTTTTTGCCTCCTTTTTCTTCTCTGATGAATTGTGTTTTAGCGTAGCTAAAACTGGATTCATCCATTAAGTGAGGCCACCGTTTAGCTTCCTGTATTGCCTATACAGTCCAAATTATGCTGCTTATTTTTAAACAATTTAGCTGATGGATAAATGCATAATTTTGTTCTATCCACAGGGACTGTGTTTGATGCGAGACCAAGTATCATGACATGTAACTGGCCAGAAGATACACCTCCGCCATGTGGAACCTTGAACATCGGATAGGAGCATCATTTACATATGTGCGATATTGCTCATTGGATAGCAAGAGATACATATAATTCTACATTAGACATTAAAGCTTAAAACTACCCTAATAATATTGTTAACCCCTCACTGCCTACACGGATGTACGCACCAAGCTTGGGTCCAAGTGCAGGGTATTGCATTTAAATGCAAATGCAAATGTTTGCAACTTATCCAAATGCAAGTGCAAATGCAAATGCATTTGCAAATGCATTTGAATATTTGGGCACACGTCTGGTACTCAAATTCTGAGTGCATCTGCAATCTATGTATCTGCGGGCAGTGACTATTTTTAGTAAAACTTTTTGCAGACCAAGAAGACTAGTTTTGAAATTTTACTACTGGAATAACTGTCTCGCTTATTGAACCAGTCATTCCAGTGCACAATTTTCAAAAATAGTCTTCTCTTTATTTGCACATGGAACTTTACTATGAAAAAATAATAATTATTTCACCATTAACCCTTTAACCCTCAGATTTGTTGAACAAATTTTCAATTTTCTCAAAGAAAATGTCTATTTGCAGACCAAGAGAATACCATTTTTGAAAATTTACCACTGGAATGACTGGCTCGGTTATCGAGCCAGTCATTCCAGCGGTAAATTTTCAAAAATACTTTTCCATTGGCTTGCAAATGGACATTTCTCAAGACCACTGCAGAAGCCGTTTTGGCTGATATAAGTGTTAAAGCTTTAAAGGGTAACCATTAAAGCATTGAATTTTCAGATTCCTAAATAGTATGTTGACTATTTTGAAGGGTAATTTCATTGATAGGCATTGCACCATATGGAACCAACACATGTCAGCCAAATTACTTTCAAAATAATTATCAAATATTATGTTCAATATTTTGAAAGGGATTTGATTGATAGCTGCTACTGCGCCTATGGCAGCAACAGTTTCCAGTCAAAATACATTCAAAATAGTTATCAGCGTATGCAATATCTGTATGAATTTAACAAATATTCAGTTGAATATTTAGAAGATAATTTGACTGACAGCAATGCGTCAAGGTTTCCAGTCAAATTTGTTTCAAAATGTTCATCAGCTTATTCAAGACCTGAACTAAGATTCTGGCACTTCAAGATTGAAATGTTTGTCTGAGATCACCTTAGTCATACATGGCTGAACCCCCTGTTTAGGACTATATGCTCGGCCTCAACGTGGCGCAGGGGTGTAACCCACTGGGTGTCAATCCAGACATTTGGAGGGGCTAACCAGAGCATTATGCACAACGCTAATGAAATAACACTTGGAGATCGAATCAACCGAAATGGTGCTCGCCCTGTGAGGATCAGCCAGGCAGGTGCAGCGCCGGGCTCCACGCCTCGAAGGAGCCCACCCTCAGCTACTGGAGGTCCCATCAACTCGTCTTGTACAGCCAGGGGACGAGGATGGAGAGCTACTGGCCAACCGGAAGAGAAGACCAAACCCAAAGAGAACCCCAGTATCAACATCATGCACTGGAACGCAGAAGGGGTTAGCACCAAGAAATCAGAGCTCGAACAGTTCCTGTACGAAAACAACATTGATATCTGCTGCATCCAAGAGACACACCTGCAAGAAGGAAAACCATTTAAAATCAGAGGTTACCAGATTTTCCGGTGTGATCGAAGAGGAGGAAAGAAAGGCTTGATCACCTTGGTCCGAAACAGGGTGAACGCCAGCCAGATCAAAACCTTTATGGAAGAGGCAGAATATATCAAGATCAAGGTAACAACCAGCAACTCTGTGATTGACATTGTCAATTATTACTGCCCTAATGACAAGAATCTCTCACTTGACACAATCCAGGTCCCGGACCGCCACTTCCTCATTGCGGGAGACTTTAATAGCCAGTCCCAGAGCTGGGGATACAGAACACTTGATAAACGAGGAGAAGACATTGAAGCATGGCAAGGTGAAAAGCACATTTTACTTGTCAACGATCCCACAGATCAGCCTACCTTCTACTCGCGCCGGTGGCACTCGACAACAACACCGGACTTGGCATTTTGTACAGAAAACATTCACATAAACCTCAGTAGAGTGGTCGGATCGCAGTTAGGAGGAAGCGACAACGGCCCAGGCCTCCTCTCTCTTTCTGGAAGTATTTCGACAAGTTCACCTCAACATCCAAGGTGGAACTACAAAAAGGCAAATTGGAGTCTGTTCGGCATTCGTTCCAATGAGCCTACCCAAAATATAGCAGTAGAAGGGAGACACATTAACAATGTGGTTAAGGAATTTAATTCAAGTATCCTCAAGGCTGCCAACGAAGCGATTCCTCGATGGTTCAGGAAAAACTACCGCCCCTACTGGACAACAGAAATGCAAGCAGCACATGATAAACTAGACAAGGCCAGAGAAGATGCAGAGGGTAATCCCTGTCATGAAAACCACTTCACATTACAACAAGCTAAAGCCAGGTATCTAAAGACCAAGCTGGAGGCCAAAAGAAGAAGCTGGAGGGAAAAGACGGCAGGGTTTAATTTAGAGATACCACAAAGCTATGGAGACTGACTAAAGCACTGAACGATGAGTGTCGGGGGAGAGAAGATTACTCTTGAAGAAGATGGACAAACACTGACAGGAAAGATGGCTGCAGATGCCTTTGCGAAGGCATATGCAAAAGAAAGCAACATTTCTATACCACGAATGCATCAGAAAGAGGTTAGAAAAGAGCAAAAGGAAAGAACAGACACCAACACTCACGATGCAATGAAAGTTGACATTAGTTTAGCAGAACTGAAGAAGGCTGTCTGCCAATTGAAGAAGAAGAAGAAATCTCCCGGGCCAGATGGCATTACGAATGAAATGATCCAACACCTTGGTTATGCATCTTTCCGCAAGTTGCTAGACGTCTTTAATATCAGTTGGACCAATGGAGAGGTTCCTCAGTGCTGGAAAGAAGCCAGAATGACTCATATTCTGAAAAAAGGGACGAACAAGACGAAAGTGCTGAGCTACCATCCTATCAGTCTTACAAGCTGCATATGCAAGACCATGGAGCGCATCATCAACCAGCGGTTGCAGTGGTACCTGGAGTCGGAGAACATTATAGTTTCAGAGTAGGCCGGCTTCAGAAGATACAGGAGCGCAGAAGATCAAACAACACATCTTGCACAGGTCATAGAGGACACTTTTCAAGCCAAGAAGGTGATGCTAGCTGCCTTTATCGATCTGCAGAAGGCATTTGACAAGGTGTGGAAGGATGGCCTCCTCGTGAAGCTCCGGCGCACAGGCATCGGTGGCAACATGTTCCGATGGACCAAGTCATACCTACACAATCGCAGAGCTAGGGTGCTGGTGGATGGACAATCTGGACAGAATGTATTGCTGATACAAGGGGTGCCACAAGGCGGAGTATTATCACCAACTCTGTTCATACTCTTCATTAATGACATTGTAGCAGAGCTGCCCAATGGGATCCAAGCAGCCCTCTATGCAGATGACCTCGTACTCTGGTGCACCGAGGAGTACACAACGACTGCCACGTACAGAATGCAGCTCGCCTTGGACAGAATTACAACGTTGGCCAATCGCTGGTGTATTACCATCAACAAAGAAAAATCATCAGCCATGCTATTCTCACTGTCCACCAAAACCAAGGTTGGCAATCTGACACAGTGCGGTACTCCACTCGAGTACGAGGACCATCAGACATACCTGGGAGTCGCCTATGACAGAAGATTAACATGGAAGGAGCACATCCAGAACGCAGAGGCAAAGGCCATAAGAAAGCTAAACATCATGAGGAAGCTGGCAGGAACATAGTGGGATGCCAATGAAAGGATCCTCAAGGCCATCTACCTAGGTGCCGTACGACCACACCTTGAGTATGGATCCAGCTCATGGATGACAGCAGCTAAATCTCATCAACAGAACCTCGACAGAGTACAAAACCAGGCACTGCGCATCATCACTGGTGGAATGAGATCAACACCAATAGAAAAAATGGAGCAGACAGCAGGCATTCCCCCCACTTAGCAAAGGAAGGGAATGCAAAGCACTGATCCAAGCTGCAAAGTTCAAATCGTTCAACAACCATCCGATGAAGATCAGGCAAGCACAGCTGTCATCAGGAAGACTTAAAAGATCAATTTTTGTGGAAGAGACAAAAGCACTTCAAAGGAAACATCAAGAAATGTTGCCACCACAAATAGAAGACCCAAACACACCATTGATCCTCCACCCTGGGAAAACAAACTAGAGAGCATAGCTATTCGCACAACAGTACCTCATCTCGCAACCAAAGATGAACACAGCGATGTGAGCAAGAAGGCCCTGACTCTAGCCATGCTGGAAGAAATGTACCATCAGGAGACATGGATAAGGATCTACACAGATGGATCAGCCAAAGATGCAATTAGGAGCGGAGGTGCCGGACTGCACATACAGTATCCAAACGGACAACATGAGTCAGCTGCAATACCGACAGGCAAACACTGCACACACTACAGAGCTGAAGTCGAAGCACTGGTTGATGCAGCTAATACCATCAGCAGAACAGCAGACTCTATTGCACAGATTGTCTTTTTATCCGATTCCCGCTCAGTCCTTGAGGCTATCACCAAAGGTAAGCTGCCACAACTTGAAGAAGCACTACAAACCATCAAATGCTTTCGGATAGCACTGCAGTGGATCCCCTCACACTGTGAAGCCCAAGGAAATGAGGAAGCAGACAAGATGGCAAAGGTGGGTGCAGAAGAGAATCGGACAGTAAACATGGTTACCCATTTAGAGATGAAGACTATCATCAAGTCACTCTATAGAACACCTATATCAGAAGATGCCTACCATCATCTCTCGCGGCCAGAGCAAGTGACCATTTTTCGTCTCAGAACTGGACACAACAGACTAAACCAACACATGTACAGGCGGTTCCACCTTACGACATCACCCGCTTGTCCATGTGGAGAAGCAGAACAGACCACAGCGCACATACTTCAATGTTACAGTACGTATCAGCTGCTGAGAGAAGATCTGGCCTTTGTCAACCTCTTTTCTTGAAAAGCTGTATTGTCCTGTGGAAGAATTGCGGAAAACCACAGATTTCATCTTGAGAACGGCTCTCCAAGTGTGATACCAGCGATCGAAAAGAAGATACATGGCTGAATATGTACTTATAGTCAGAGTGAATGATAGCCGCTTCTACTCACAATGTGCGAACAATAAATTAACCCATGTCAACAGAATTATCAGCATCTATTATTTATTGATCTTGGTAAATGTCTATTCGCATTCCAAGAAGGTAATCTTTGAAATTTTACCACTGAAATGACTGACTCGATTACCAAGCCAGTCATTTCAGTCATACATTTTCAAAAATTATATTATCTTATAATGCAAACGTGCATTCAAAAAGCCAGTCTGACAACTAATGGATTAGGAGATTTATAAATGAATGAAGCTAACAACACACTACCCTATTCATAGATTGGACAACATTACCACGATCACGCTAATTACTTTAAAAGGATCTTGACGAAGAATTAAAGAGTACTGGTTGAGTAGATTGGACTGTAGTCAAGTGTTCGAGTGACCACCTGTGTTTTGGGGCTAAAAGATTGCTGTTCTTTAACACAGGTGAGCATATGAATATTATTAATTTTCTTGAAAATCAACGTATTAACTACAACAGCAAAAACGTTTAGTCGAATTGTTTCATTAACCTTTTGGTGCACAAACCGACCAAAACCAGCCTTTGTCGTCGACTTTACAGATGCCAATTTGCAGGCCAAGAGAAGGCAGTTACTGAGCCAAGTATTTCAGTTGTCTTGTATGTATGTGTTAAAGGGTCAACACATTGGACAAGAGAATGGAGGCATCCACTCCTTACTATTTATAAGGTGATCATATTTATTATGCACTAGAGATACGTTGCTGTAGCTTATCTCAGAAACAAATTAACAAAAATTTGTTGGCTTGCTAAGATCTCAACTGACTTAAGTCAAACTAATTTCAAAATATACATGATTGTGCATATTTAGGTATATTGATGGCTGAGAGACACATGCTAAGAAATTCCTAGTGAAATGGGTTAATAAATCAGAGAATTAAATTTCTAATTTCTAGCAACAGAAATGCCATTTTTATGATTTAACAAATTTGGTTGAATTTTTTGAAATTAATTTGACTGAGCTCTGTCTTCTATTTACAACATCGGCAAGTTCCAATGAATTTTGAAAAAATGCAAAATGAGAAAAGTAGTGCTTTTGAAAAAAATCAAATGCATTTTAAAACTCAAATGCCAATGCAACCCTTTTCATACAAATACGAATGCAAATGAAAATACATGAGATTCACATACAAGTGCAAAAAAAAATAATGCACTTGTACCCAAGCCTGGTACGCACTCTCACACAAATGTGGATAAACCCCATAATTTATAGATAAACCGCTAAATGTAGACACGATTCTCTTTTGAAAGCTTTTCACGGCCCTGATTGAAAATCAGTTGGATAATTCTCAAAAACACATTTTCCTGGTCTGTATATGGTTATTTGGTCATTGCTCTATTAGGAGTAGTCTATCTTGTTAGTCGTCATTTGCCACTCATTAGCCTATAAGCTGGTGACTGGTTAACCTTGAATAGTGCGCATATCTTTTATCTGTTGTCCTTTTGTAATCCGTATATATATGTAGTTTATCAGCATGACAGCTAGATGCATTCCCAGTCACATTGGAATTCCTCGGTAGTGCCTCACTGGACCTTCAGCAGTCTGAAACGGCAAAAAAGGAGCTTCAGTGTGGCGTGTACCAATTACAAAGGGACTGCAACGAGTCACATTTGCACCCCCCGCCCCCCCCCCCCCCTGCTCTTCCTCAGCTGAAGTCTATTTGCAGTCTCCACCCCACCCCACCCCCAATAATTAAAGTAATTTTTGTCTTCGATAACGGAGTCTCTTTTTATTCCTATGTCGTTAGTCGTTTGGACGTACCACCAAAGGGTGTCTAGAGGCCTCCCTGGAAAAAATGTATGTCTTGCAGAGTGTACATCCTGTATCTTTGTATGTAATGACGACATATATGAGTGGAATGTATGGGCCTTAATGCACTGCAGCGTATACTTTTTATCGGCTCCAGCCAGTGGTGGGGTGGCGTGGGTGGTCAACTGACTCCTTTGCGCCTCCCCTCTCCTCAGCATGTACCATACATGCACTCACGCTAATTGCTCACTTGCTGACCATCATCAAACTGAAGATCCAATTTTATATACCAGAACTAACTGAAGTATACATTAGAAGTTTTATGACTGGAACCATTCTGCAATTTTGTGTTTTCATGTTACACTGTACTTACTACTTAGACTATAACACTTTAAAATGTGAGAATGCGCTAATGTTGACAACACATTGGCGTGTGATTCATCCATACAGCAAGTTTAGTGTATATATCTCAGTGTTGAAACCACAGCACATACAATGTTGACATACAGACGAATTTAAAGACAAAGCAGTTGCTATATTGTTGCAGAGATATATAGATAAAAATTAAGCGCTGTGGGGACGGAGAGTGAAATAGATGAGTCCACTTTTAGCTACGCCCCACCACCATCTAGCTATGCCCCGCCCACGATTTGCCGGTGTTGGGATCGATTGAACACTGAACTCCTGGAATCTCAATTTCCAGAAAATTATACAGGTAGGCTAAGCTGTTAAATATTTTAAAACTAATTTGACTGGCTGATAGGCAGCTACAACGCCCAGTTTAATTAGTTTCAAAATAGTCAACAGACTGGTTATTAAGTAGTACATAAATACAATCCGTACACGTGACGGACTATTTTACGTTCCTGTCGGACTTCGATACGCCATTCATGACGTATTTGATTAGGACGTTATATACTTGTGTGGCAGATTTGATTCCTCTATTGATACCGGATATATGGCAATACCAGAGATAGACTACGGTATTTAGAATGATAACCAGAAGGAGCGACTTCTGTTTAAGTGCTGCACAATATATATACACCTGTGCAAAAGTTAAGCACCAGCAAAAACAATAGAACGTAGAAACATGATGGTACAACTAGGCTGCCATACTTTTTGTCCCCGCGTTAGCTGACATAATTCCAAGTACGAAATGCACATGCATGCATGACTTCACGCCGCTTGATGTCCGTGCGTGGCGGGAAACAGCACACGTGTTCAGTTATGTAAAAGTCCAGTTTGAGGTGTAGAACATTACATACAGATTTAGGCGACAAGATTAGGAATTTTGTGTTCATGACCGTGGTTTATTTGTACAGAGAGAATTAGCTCTTGATTGTGAACCGCTATGGCAAGACGAAGGTTAAGTGATCGTGTGAAATGGCAAATCATAGGCATGCATACCACTGGTATGTCATGCAGAGAGATTGGCAGACAGCTGAACATTAACCATACTGTAATCAGTCGTTTGATTGCAAAACATGGGCAAACTAACGAGGTGAAGGACAGGCCTAGATCTGGAAGACCGAAGAAGACTACTGCCCGTGATGATCGAGCCCTAGTACGCCTTGTTAGGAGGTCTCCATTCACCAACAGCAGAGTGCTCAGCCAGCAATGGGAAACGCGCAATAGAGTGTCAATGTCTACCGTCAAAAGGAGACTGTATGCTGCTGGCATGAAAGCTAGGAGACCTGTCAGACGTCCTCTCCTCACTGCACACCACAAAGAGGAGCGTCTGAGGTGGTGCAACGAAAGAAGACACTGGAACATGAGATCCTGGAGACGGGTACACTGGTCCGATGAAAGTCGGTTCCTGCTTCATGCCACAGATGGTCGAACTCGTGTATGGAGGTCCAGACGCACGGCGTACGACCAACGTAACATCATGGAAGAAGTTCCATTTGGTGGAGGTTCTGTTATGATATGGGGGTGCATCTCATTTGATTGTAAGCTGGATCTGTTGACTGTACCTGGAACACTAAATGGACAAAGATATCAAGATTCCATACTGGATAGAGTTGTGGTCCCTCATTTTGTAAATCATGCACCTGGAACCCACCCTATATTCATGGATGACAACGTCCGACCACATCGTGCTAGAGCTGTGCATGAATACCTCCGCCAGAATGCCATCGAAACCCTACCATGGCCAGCCAGGAGCCCTGACCTGAACCCTATTGAGCATATCTGGGACATTCTGGGAAACATGGTGAGAAGGAGGGATCCTCCTGTGCAGAACCTACAGGAATTAACAGACGCACCCCATCTTGAATGGCAACGAATACCACAATGGCGTATCAGTCGGTTGGTGACCAGCATGAGACGTCGTGTCCAGGCCGTCATCCAGGCACAAGGTGGATATACCCGGTATTAATAATGACAGTCTCAAACTCGTGCACAGATGTTAAACTTCGTTTTCAGACACCATTAATGACAATCTAGCCACGTGTGTCAACTGTAGGCCAATAGTTGTCAGTTGTGTCAACGTAACCATATTCAGGCCTCGTTTTCAAGTTCAAACAAAAACATAGTGTTTCCCCACCATCATAATCAGCATTCCTCTAGTTATTACCTCTTGCACTAAGATGGATGGGTACATAAATGTTTATGCTATTGCTTTCTTCATAGCACATGAATATACCCTCGCATGTGCGTAAAAATATGGTGGTGCTTAACTTTTGCACAGGTGTATATATATATATTGAAACGAGGTAAAACGATCCATAAGAGAAAACGCGTTACCGGCCTTAGAATGATAATACTGTTAATGTTTTCTGCCAATGGAAAGTGTGGAAACCTCTTTCATTCCGATTAGTTCTTCTAAACATTCCCCGCCGTATCTTGTCCTTTGCAGACATCCTAAGCTCATTTGGGTTCTTTTTAGTTTTTAATGGTCTTAGATTATTTGTTTTCAGACTGATTGCCCAGCTCTTAACTAGTTCGTGTTATGGCACCCTGTGCATGCCTTATACTTACTGTCACCCACTACTTAAAAACGCTAACACTTTCTGAGCGGGCATACTCTCTGACATGCGAAGAACATTACAAGCATTGCCAATCGCCGTTTCTCTACACTCAGTGTAATTACGTTGTACAGTTTGTAAGGTGATGAGATTGAGATCATAATATGCTGTGGCCAGCGGTAATGGACCTTTACATTTCTAACTATTCCCCGCCCATCTCTAGCTAAGCTCCACCCACACCTCGCTCGTGTTGGGGTGGTTCGATATCTAAACATCCTGACTAGCAATTTCCAGAAAACCATACAGGTAAGCTGTTAAATATTTTGTTACTAATTTGACTTGGTGCTGTTCCTGCCTATGTTTATTAAATAGTAGAGACATACAATTCTAACAACGTGTCAGACTATTAAGAGTTAAAGACGGGACATATAGAATCATTTATGACGTAATTATTATGACATCATCCTACACACCGCTTAGCTGATTATGACGGCATATGACGTCATTACTCTGGAAATGTCCATTCTTGATGGCTTGCAAGTGTCTGCGGTGACAAGTACCTGGGTTGTTTACGAGAGTCTTTAGAGCTGCCCAGTTCCCATAGGAGCATAGCATTATTGGGACACACGTCTTATGGGTGCATCTTTCATTGACATTTTAGAGCCTCGAATCCACAGCTTCTAGAAGGATTGGAAAGCAATGTTTACTGTTACACAATGGTTTGCAATGTCAGTTGAACGACAAGAGAAGTGAGACCAATATACTGCTCTTCTCCCACTTATCATCAGCCTGAAGTAAGGCACCGTCAGCATTCGTCTCCTTTGGGTCAGATAGGTATATATGTGCGTGAACTCAGTTTTTGTTTGTCATAAAAAGATTTGTGGTTTTGAGCAGTTATGCTGCTATTGGATATTGGAATCAGTCCGTCTAAGGGGCATTTTCTTTATCTACGATCTGCGTACTCCATGTCTACTGGCATGTATAGCCTTGATATTGCAGAATGTGTGCAGGGTGAATGACGATGTAGCAAAAACAAGGTAGCTGATGAAGCGCACTGGTGATAAACTATTTCCTTGTGGTAATCCTATTGATGTGTCAAATTTACAGAAAGCGGGTTTTTTTTCCAACCAATGTAACAGAATGTATAGACTTGGTTTTATGTACAAATGCATTTTGACACAATTCACCTTTCCAGAGTATCCGTCTATCATCTGACGTCATACGACGTCACAATCAGCTAAGTGGCGTGTAGGATGACGTCATAATCATTACGTCATAAATGATTCTATTTGGCCCGTATTTAAGCATTTAACTCTTAATAGTCCCACACGTTGTACAAATTGTATGTCTCTACTATTTAATAAGCATGCTGTTGAATATTTTGAAACTGATTTGACTGGACCGCAGCAACAGCGACCAGTCAAATTAGTTCCAAAATATTCAATAGCTCACCTGTATAGTTTTCTGGAAATTGTTAGTCAGTGAGTTCAGAGATCGATCGATCCCGACACGAGCGAGGTGTGGGTGGAGCTTAGATAGAGATGGGCGGGGCATAGCTAAAAATGGAAAGGTCCGTTGGATCCTGATTGGCTCAGTGTTTCAGAGTTCTTCGAAGATTGTGTCAGTACAACGACTTGACTTGTTCCGAAATTTAGACCTAGGAACTTAGGAACTTCGGAGGATTGAGTTCACCGTTGCTGGCTTCCCTGCTGGCCAGAGAGGTCGCTCACAATTTATGAATTACTGACAAAGGCATACATAAGACAAAATATAATATTCATAAGCAATCTTAAAGAACCGGAGCAGAACAAAAGTATAACAAAATAATAACAGTCAACGGATCAGACAAATCCATAAACCAGTCCATACACTCGGATAATAGAGCTTTCCAGTTTTAGCTATGCCCCGCCCATCCCTAGTTAATCTCCGCCCACACCTCGCGCGTGTTGGGATCGATCTCTCCATGAACTTCTTGGCTATCAATTTCTAGAAAACTATACAGGGAAAGCTGTTGATTTAACAGCATGTTTATTAAATAGCAAAGACATACAATTCGTACGTGTCGGACTATGACGTCATTATTATGACGTCAGCAAACACGCCACTTATTAATTATGACGCCATATGAGTCGGACACCCACCTATCTCTCTATGGAGATGTAGTATGAGAAGCGAATCACGTGAACTCATATTCCAGCATCGCCAGTTGTCTGGATAATAATAGACAGCATTGGCCTTTATGATAGAAAACAATAGAATTTATCTCAGAGATCGTGAGTTGCACCCCCAACCCACACTAATTGAGAAAACTAAGAGCCTTTGATGTTTACTTTAAGAATATGTAATAACCGGCGCTAAGCTGGGATTATTGGTTATATTTACATAGAAGACTCACAGCGAAGCCGAACATATTAGGGGGTAGGTGTAATAAAATGTACATAATCTTGGATATAATCACGGTACACTAGCAAATCACCACTCAAAATGATGCCTTTATGGGTGTTTTAAATACATTTTCAGTTGACCGATCTTTGCTGCCCTTTTAACCCCCTGTGACCTAAATACTAAACTAATTTGCACATAACATAGACCCTATATGAAATTGTAGAGACAATTACATTTTGAATGGCCATTCGTTACTCTAGCTCTCGTAGGCCTAGATGTGGTGATATGTTCATTTAATTTTTTAGTATCCCTTAATTGCATTTTATGCTATTTTAGCAAAATGGACACGCTTTCATTTGTCATAGCAAGAACATTTCATGAATTAAATGAACATTGTGCCTTTGTATTTGTCACGTGATGTCTATCCCTTGCTTTCCAAGATGTTAGCATCAAAATATTCCTTTATTATCACTGTCGGTCACAAGAGTGCATAGGCGGCCGATGTTAAGCAGCTGGTGACCTAATTACTTGACAGATTAGTATATAACATAAGAAATTATAGAGGACTTTAACCCTTAAATAGCACTCAAATCAACCAAAAAAATGGCTTCTGCAGTGGTCTTGAGAAATGCCCATTTGCAGACCAAGACAAGACTATTTTTTTTAATTTACTACTGGAATGACCGGCTCGATAAAAAATAGTCTTCTCTTGGTCTGCAAATGGACATTTTTAATGAGAAAATTTTCTTGAACAAATTCGGGGGTTAAAGGGATTAAAAGCAACATTTTACTTTAATTTGCTGCGCCACTGTGACTGTATCGTAATTACTTAAATTTGTATTACGCATATTGTATTATCCCACGTCTTGTATTACCCATATTGTATTATCCCCCGTCTTGTATTACCCATATTGTATTATCCCCCGTCTTGTATTACCCATATTGTATTATCCCCCGTCTTGTATTACCCATATTGTATTATCCCCCGTCTTGTATTACCCATATTGTATTATCCCCCGTCTTGTATTACCCATATTGTATTACCCATATTGTATTATCCCCCGTCTTGTATTACCCATATTGTATTATCCCCCGTCTTGTATTACCCATATTGTATTATCCCACGTCTTGTATTACCCATATTGTATTATCCCACGTCTTGTATTACCCATATTGTATTATCCCACGTCTTATATTACCCATATTGTATTATCCCCCGTCTTATATTACCCATATTGTATTATCCCACGTCTTGTATTACCCATATTGTATTATCCCACGTCTTGTATTACCCATATTGTATTATCCCCCGTCTTGTATTACCCATATTGTATTATCCCACGTCTTGTATTACCCATATTGTATTATCCCCCGTCTTGTATTACCCATATTGTATTATCCCCCGTCTTGTATTACCCATATTGTATTATCCCCCGTCTTGTATTACCCATATTGTATTATCCCCCGTCTTGTATTACCCATATTGTATTATCCCCCGTCTTGTATTACCCATATTGTATTATCCCACGTCTTGTATTACCCATATTGTATTATGCCCCGTCTTGTATTACCCATATTGTATTATCCCCCGTCTTGTATTACCCATATTGTATTATCCCACGTCTTGTATTACCCATATTGTATTATCCCACGTCTTGTATTACCCATATTGTATTATCCCACGTCTTGTATTACCCATATTGTATTATCCCCCGTCTTGTATTACCCATATTGTATTATCCCCCGTCTTGTATTACCCATATTGTATTATCCCCCGTCTTGTATTACCCATATTGTATTATCCCACGTCTTGTGTTACCCATATTGTATTATCCCCCGTCTTGTATTACCCATATTGTATTATCCCCCGTCTTGTATTACCCATATTGTATTATCCCCCGTCTTGTATTACCCATATTGTATTATCCCACGTCTTGTATTACCCATATTGTATTATCCCCCGTCTTGTATTACCCATATTGTATTATCCCCCGTCTTGTATTACCCATATTGTATTATCCCCCGTCTTGTATTACCCATATTGTATTATCCCACGTCTTGTATTACCCATATTGTATTATCCCACGTCTTGTATTACCCATATTGTATTATCCCACGTCTTGTATTACCCATATTGTATTATCCCCCGTCTTGTATTACCCATATTGTATTATCCCCCGTCTTGTATTACCCATATTGTATTATCCCCCGTCTTGTATTACCCATATTGTATTATCCCACGTCTTGTGTTACCCATATTGTATTATCCCCCGTCTTGTATTACCCATATTGTATTATCCCCCGTCTTGTATTACCCATATTGTATTATCCCCCGTCTTGTATTACCCATATTGTATTATCCCACGTCTTGTATTACCCATATTGTATTATCCCCCGTCTTGTATTACCCATATTGTATTATCCCCCGTCTTGTATTACCCATATTGTATTATCCCCCGTCTTGTATTACCCATATTGTATTATCCCACGTCTTGTATTACCCATATTGTATTATCCCACGTCTTGTATCACCCATATTGTATTATCCCACGTCTTGTATTACCCATATTGTATTATCCCACGTCTTGTATTACCCATATTGTATTATCCCCCGTATTGTATTACCCATATTGTATTATCCCCCGTCTTGTATTACCCATATTGTATTATCCCCCGTCTTGTATTACCCATATTGTATTATCCCCCGTCTTGTATTACCCATATTGTATTATCCCCCGTCTTGTATTACCCATATTGTATTATCCCCCGTCTTGTATTACCCATATTGTATTATCCCCCGTCTTGTATTACCCATATTGTATTATCCCCCGTCTTGTATTACCCATATTGTATTATCCCCCGTCTTGTATTACCCATATTGTATTATCCCACGTCTTGTATTACCCATATTGTATTATCCCACGTCTTGTATTACCCATATTGTATTATCCCCCGTCTTGTATTACCCATATTGTATTATCCCCCATCTTGTATTACCCATATTGTATTATCCCACGTCTTGTATTACCCATATTGTATTATCCCCCGTCTTGTATTACCCATATTGTATTATCCCCCGTCTTGTATTACCCATATTGTATTATCCCACGTCTTGTATTACCCATATTGTATTATCCCCCGTCTTGTATTACCCATATTGTATTATCCCCCGTCTTGTATTACCCATATTGTATTATCCCACGTCTTGTATTACCCATATTGTATTATCCCCCGTCTTGTATTACCCATATTGTATTATCCCCCGTCTTGTATTACCCATATTGTATTATCCCACGTCTTGTATTACCCATATTGTATTATCCCACGTCTTGTATTACCCATATTGTATTATCCCACGTCTTGTATCACCCATATTGTATTATCCCACGTCTTGTATTACCCATATTGTATTATCCCCCGTCTTGTATTACCCATATTGTATTATCCCCCGTCTTGTATTACCCATATTGTATTATCCCACGTCTTGTATTACCCATATTGTATTATCCCACGTCTTGTATTACCCATATTGTATTATCCCACGTCTTGTATTACCCATATTGTATTATCCCACGTCTTGTATTACCCATATTGTATTATCCCACGTCTTGTATTACCCATATTGTATTATCCCACGTCTTGTATTACCCATATTGTATTATCCCCCGTCTTGTATTACCCATATTGTATTATCCCCCGTCTTGTATTACCCATATTGTATTATCCCCCGTCTTGTATTACCCATATTGTATTATCCCCCGTCTTGTATTACCCATATTGTATTATCCCACGTCTTGTATCACCCATATTGTATTATCCCACGTCTTGTATCACCCATATTGTATTATCCCACGTCTTGTATCACCCATATTGTATTATCCCACGTCTTGTATTACCCATATTGTATTATCCCACGTCTTGTATTACCCATATTGTATTATCCCACGTCTTGTATTACCCATGTTGTATTATCCCCCGTATTGTATTACCCATATTGTATTATCCCCCGTCTTGTATTACCCATATTGTATTATCCCACGTCTTGTATTACCCATATTGTATTATCCCACGTCTTGTATTACCCATATTGTATTATCCCACGTCTTGTATTACCCATATTGTATTATCCCACGTCTTGTATTACCCATATTGTATTATCCCCCGTCTTGTATTACCCATATTGTATTATCCCCCGTCTTGTATTACCCATATTGTATTATCCCCCGTCTTGTATTACCCATATTGTATTATCCCACGTCTTGTATTACCCATATTGTATTATCCCCCGTCTTGTATTACCCATATTGTATTATCCCCCGTCTTGTATTACCCATATTGTATTATCCCACGTCTTGTATTACCCATATTGTATTATCCCCCGTCTTGTATTACCCATATTGTATTATCCCCCGTCTTGTATTACCCATATTGTATTATCCCCCGTCTTGTATTACCCGTATTGTATTATCCCACGTCTTGTATTACCCGTATTGTATTATCCCACGTCTTGTATTACCCGTATTGTATTATCCCACGTCTTGTATTACCGATATTGTATTATCCCACGTCTTGTATTACCGATATTGTATTATCCCACGGCTTGTATTACCGATATTGTATTATCCCCCGTCTTGTATTACCCATATTGTATTATCCCCCGTCTTGTATTACACATATTGTATTATCCCACGTCTTGTATTACCCATATTGTATTATCCCACGTCTTTTATTACTCATATTGTGTTATCCCACGTCTTGTATTACCCATATTGTATTATCCCCCGTCTTGTATTACCCATATTGTATTATCCCCCGTCTTGTATTACCCATATTGTTTTATCCCCCGTCTTGTATTACCCATATTGTATTATCCCACGTCTTGTATTACCCATATTGTATTATCCCACGTCTTGTATTACCCATATTGTATTATCCCCCGTCTTGTATTACACATATTGTATTATCCCCCGTCTTGTATTACCCATATTGTATTATCCCACGTCTTGTATTACCCATATTGTATTATCCCCCGTCTTGTATTACCCATATTGTATTATCCCCCGTCTTGTATTACCCATATTGTATTATCCCCCGTCTTGTATTACCCATATTGTATTATCCCCCGTCTTGTATTACCCATATTGTATTATCCCCCGTCTTGTATTACCCATATTGTATTATCCCCCGTCTTGTATTACCCGTATTGTATTATCCCACGTCTTGTATTACCCGTATTGTATTATCCCCCGTCTTGTATTACCCGTATTGTATTATCCCCCGTCTTGTATTACCCGTATTGTATTATCCCCCGTCTTGTATTACCCGTATTGTATTATCCCCCGTCTTGTATTACCCGTATTGTATTATCCCCCGTCTTGTATTACCCATATTGTATTATCCCACGTCTTGTATTACCCATATTGTATTATCCCCCGTCTTGTATTACCCATATTGTATTATCCCCCGTCTTGTATTACCCATATTGTATTATCCCACGTCTTGTATTACCCATATTGTATTATCCCACGTCTTGTATTACCCATATTGTATTATCCCCCGTCTTGTATTACCCATATTGTATTATCCCCCGTCTTGTATTACCCATATTGTATTATCCCACGTCTTGTATTACCCATATTGTATTATCCCCCGTCTTGTATTACCCATATTGTATTATCCCCCGTCTTGTATTACCCATATTGTATTATCCCCCGTCTTGTATTACCCATATTGTATTATCCCCCGTCTTGTATTACCCATATTGTATTATCCCCCGTCTTGTATCACCCATATTGTATTATCCCCCGTCTTGTATCACCCATATTGTATTATCCCACGTCTTGTATCACCCATATTGTATTATCCCACGTCTTGTATTACCCATATTGTATTATCCCACGTCTTGTATTACCCATATTGTATTATCCCCCGTATTGTATTACCCATATTGTATTATCCCCCGTCTTGTATTACCCATATTGTATTATCCCCCGTCTTGTATTACCCATATTGTATTATCCCCCGTCTTGTATTACCCATATTGTATTATCCCACGTCTTGTATTACCCATATTGTATTATCCCACGTCTTGTATTACCCATATTGTATTATCCCCCGTCTTGTATTACCCATATTGTATTATCCCCCGTCTTGTATTACCCATATTGTATTATCCCCCGTCTTGTATTACCCATATTGTATTATCCCCCGTCTTGTATTACCCATATTGTATTATCCCCCGTCTTGTATTACCCATATTGTATTATCCCCCGTCTTGTATTACCCATATTGTATTATCCCCCGTCTTGTATTACCCATATTGTATTATCCCCCGTCTTGTATTACCCATATTGTATTATCCCCCGTCTTGTATTACCCATATTGTATTATCCCCCGTCTTGTATTACCCATATTGTATTATCCCCCGTCTTGTATTACCCATATTGTATTATCCCCCGTCTTGTATTACCCATATTGTATTATCCCCCGTCTTGTATTACCCATATTGTATTATCCCCCGTCTTGTATTACCCATATTGTATTATCCCCCGTCTTGTATTACCCATATTGTATTATCCCCCGTCTTGTATTACCCATATTGTATTATCCCCCGTCTTGTATTACCCATATTGTATTATCCCACGTCTTGTATTACCCATATTGTATTATCCCCCGTCTTGTATTACCCATATTGTATTATCCCCCGTCTTGTATTACCCATATTGTATTATCCCCCGTCTTGTATCACCCATATTGTATTATCCCACGTCTTGTATCACCCATATTGTATTATCCCACGTCTTGTATCACCCATATTGTATTATCCCCTGTCTTGTATTACCCATATTGTATTATCCCACGTCTTGTATTACCCATATTGTATTATCCCCCGTCTTGTATTACCCATATTGTATTATCCCCCGTCTTGTATTACCCATATTGTATTATCCCCCGTCTTGTATTACCCATATTGTATTATCCCCCGTCTTGTATTACCCATATTGTATTATCCCACGTCTTGTATTACCCATATTGTATTATCCCCCGTCTTGTATTACCCATATTGTATTATCCCCCGTCTTGTATTACCCATATTGTATTATCCCCCGTCTTGTATTACCCATATTGTATTATCCCCCGTCTTGTATTACCCATATTGTATTATCCCCCGTCTTGTATTACCCATATTGTATTATCCCACGTCTTGTATTACCCATATTGTATTATCCCCCGTCTTGTATTACCCATATTGTATTATCCCCCGTCTTGTATTACCCATATTGTATTATCCCCCGTCTTGTATTACCCATATTGTATTATCCCCCGTCTTGTATTACCCATATTGTATTATCCCCCGTCTTGTATCACCCATATTGTATTATCCCACGTCTTGTATCACCCATATTGTATTATCCCACGTCTTGTATCACCCATATTGTATTATCCCACGTCTTGTATTACCCATATTGTATTATCCCACGTCTTGTATTACCCATATTGTATTATCCCACGTCTTGTATTACCCATATTGTATTATCCCACGTCTTGTATTACCCATATTGTATTATCCCACGTCTTGCATTACCCATATTGTATTATCCCCCGTCTTGCATTACCCATATTGTATTATCCCCCGTCTTATATTACCCATATTGTATTATCCCACGTCTTGTATTACCCATATTGTATTATCCCCCGTCTTGTATTACCCATATTGTATTATCCCCCGTCTTGTATTACCCATATTGTATTATCCCCCGTCTTGTATTACCCATATTGTATTATCCCACGTCTTGTATTACCCATATTGTATTATCCCACGTCTTGTATTACCCATATTGTATTATCCCCCGTCTTGTATTACCCATATTGTATTATCCCCCGTCTTGTATTACCCATATTGTATTATCCCCCGTCTTGTATTACCCATATTGTATTATCCCCCGTCTTGTATTACCCATATTGTATTATCCCCCGTCTTGTATTACCCATATTGTATTATCCCCCGTCTTGTATTACCCATATTGTATTATCCCCCGTCTTGTATTACCCAAATTGTATTATCCCCCGTCTTGTATTACCCATATTGTATTATCCCCCGTCTTGTATTACCCATATTGTATTATCCCCCGTCTTGTATTACCCATATTGTATTATCCCCCGTCTTGTATTACCCATATTGTATTATCCCCCGTCTTGTATTACCCATATTGTATTATCCCACGTCTTGTATTACCCATATTGTATTATCCCACGTCTTGTATTACCCGTATTGTATTATCCCCCGTCTTGTATTACCCGTATTGTATTATCCCCCGTCTTGTATTACCCGTATTGTATTATCCCCCGTCTTGTATTACCCGTATTGTATTATCCCCCGTCTTGTATTACCCATATTGTATTATCCCACGTCTTGTATTACCCATATTGTATTATCCCACGTCTTGTATTACCCATATTGTATTATCCCCCGTCTTGTATTACCCATATTGTATTATCCCCCGTCTTGTATTACCCATATTGTATTATCCCCCGTCTTGTATTACCCATATTGTATTATCCCCCGTCTTGTATTACCCATATTGTATTATCCCCCGTCTTGTATTACCCATATTGTATTATCCCCCGTCTTGTATTACCCATATTGTATTATCCCCCGTCTTGTATTACCCATATTGTATTATCCCCCGTCTTGTATTACCCATATTGTATTATCCCCCGTCTTGTATTACCCATATTGTATTATCCCACGTCTTGTATTACCCATATTGTATTATCCCCCGTCTTGTATTACCCATATTGTATTATCCCCCGTCTTGTATTACCCATATTGTATTATCCCCCGTCTTGTATTACCCATATTGTATTATCCCACGTCTTGTATTACCCATATTGTATTATCCCACGTCTTGTATCACCCATATTGTATTATCCCACGTCTTGTATTACCCATATTGTATTATCCCACGTCTTGTATTACCCATATTGTATTATCCCCCGTATTGTATTACCCATATTGTATTATCCCCCGTCTTGTATTACCCATATTGTATTATCCCCCGTCTTGTATTACCCATATTGTATTATCCCCCGTCTTGTATTACCCATATTGTATTATCCCACGTCTTGTATTACCCATATTGTATTATCCCACGTCTTGTATTACCCATATTGTATTATCCCCCGTCTTGTATTACCCATATTGTATTATCCCCCGTCTTGTATTACCCATATTGTATTATCCCACGTCTTGTATTACCCATATTGTATTATCCCACGTCTTGTATTACCCATATTGTATTATCCCCCGTCTTGTATTACCCATATTGTATTATCCCACGTCTTGTATTACCCATATTGTATTATCCCCCGTCTTGTATTACCCATATTGTATTATCCCCCGTCTTGTATTACCCATATTGTATTATCCCCCGTCTTGTATTACCCGTATTGTATTATCCCACGTCTTGTATTACCCGTATTGTATTATCCCACGTCTTGTATTACCCGTATTGTATTATCCCACGTCTTGTATTACCGATATTGTATTATCCCACGTCTTGTATTACCGATATTGTATTATCCCACGTCTTGTATTACCCATATTGTATTATCCCCCGTCTTGTATTACCGATATTGTATTATCCCCCGTCTTGTATTACCCATATTGTATTATCCCCCGTCTTGTATTACACATATTGTATTATCCCACGTCTTGTATTACCCATATTGTATTATCCCACGTCTTTTATTACCCATATTGTGTTATCCCACGTCTTGTATTACCCATATTGTATTATCCCACGTCTTGTATTACCCATATTGTATTATCCCACGTCTTGTATTACCCATATTGTATCATCCCACGTCTTGTATTACCCATATTGTATCATCCCACGTCTTGTATTACCCATGTTGTATTATCCCCCGTATTGTATTACCCATATTGTATTATCCCCCGTCTTGTATTACCCATATTGTATTATCCCACGTCTTGTATTACCCATATTGTATTATCCCACGTCTTGTATTACCCATATTGTATTATCCCACGTCTTGTATTACCCATATTGTATTATCCCACGTCTTGTATTACCCATATTGTATTATCCCCCGTCTTGTATTACCCATATTGTATTATCCCCCGTCTTGTATTACCCATATTGTATTATCCCCCGTCTTGTATTACCCATATTGTATTATCCCACGTCTTGTATTACCCATATTGTATTATCCCCCGTCTTGTATTACCCATATTGTATTATCCCCCGTCTTGTATTACCCATATTGTATTATCCCACGTCTTGTATTACCCATATTGTATTATCCCCCGTCTTGTATTACCCATATTGTATTATCCCCCGTCTTGTATTACCCATATTGTATTATCCCCCGTCTTGTATTACCCGTATTGTATTATCCCACGTCTTGTATTACCCGTATTGTATTATCCCACGTCTTGTATTACCCGTATTGTATTATCCCACGTCTTGTATTACCGATATTGTATTATCCCACGTCTTGTATTACCGATATTGTATTATCCCACGGCTTGTATTACCGATATTGTATTATCCCCCGTCTTGTATTACCCATATTGTATTATCCCCCGTCTTGTATTACACATATTGTATTATCCCACGTCTTGTATTACCCATATTGTATTATCCCACGTCTTTTATTACTCATATTGTGTTATCCCACGTCTTGTATTACCCATATTGTATTATCCCCCGTCTTGTATTACCCATATTGTATTATCCCCCGTCTTGTATTACCCATATTGTTTTATCCCCCGTCTTGTATTACCCATATTGTATTATCCCACGTCTTGTATTACCCATATTGTATTATCCCACGTCTTGTATTACCCATATTGTATTATCCCCCGTATTGTATTACCCATATTGTATTATCCCCCGTATTGTATTACCCATATTGTATTATCCCCCGTCTTGTATTACCCATATTGTATTATCCCACGTCTTGTATTACCCATATTGTATTATCCCACGTCTTGTATTACCCATATTGTATTATCCCACGTCTTGTATTACCCATATTGTATTATCCCCCGTCTTGTATTACCCATATTGTATTATCCCCCGTCTTGTATTACACATATTGTATTATCCCCCGTCTTGTATTACCCATATTGTATTATCCCACGTCTTGTATTACCCATATTGTATTATCCCCCGTCTTGTATTACCCATATTGTATTATCCCCCGTCTTGTATTACCCATATTGTATTATCCCCCGTCTTGTATTACCCATATTGTATTATCCCCCGTCTTGTATTACCCATATTGTATTATCCCCCGTCTTGTATTACCCGTATTGTATTATCCCCCGTCTTGTATTACCCGTATTGTATTATCCCCCGTCTTGTATTACCCGTATTGTATTATCCCCCGTCTTGTATTACCCGTATTGTATTATCCCCCGTCTTGTATTACCCGTATTGTATTATCCCCCGTCTTGTATTACCCGTATTGTATTATCCCCCGTCTTGTATTACCCGTATTGTATTATCCCACGTCTTGTATTACCCATATTGTATTATCCCCCGTCTTGTATTACCCATATTGTATTATCCCCCGTCTTGTATTACCCATATTGTATTATCCCACGTCTTGTATTACCCATATTGTATTATCCCCCGTCTTGTATTACCCATATTGTATTATCCCCCGTCTTGTATTACCCATATTGTATTATCCCCCGTCTTGTATTACCCATATTGTATTATCCCCCGTCTTGTATTACCCATATTGTATTATCCCCCGTCTTGTATTACCCATATTGTATTATCCCCCGTCTTGTATTACCCATATTGTATTATCCCCCGTCTTGTATTACCCATATTGTATTATCCCCCGTCTTGTATTACCCATATTGTATTATCCCCCGTCTTGTATCACCCATATTGTATTATCCCCCGTCTTGTATCACCCATATTGTATTATCCCACGTCTTGTATCACCCATATTGTATTATCCCACGTCTTGTATTACCCATATTGTATTATCCCACGTCTTGTATTACCCATATTGTATTATCCCCCGTATTGTATTACCCATATTGTATTATCCCCCGTCTTGTATTACCCATATTGTATTATCCCCCGTCTTGTATTACCCATATTGTATTATCCCCCGTCTTGTATTACCCATATTGTATTATCCCCCGTCTTGTATTACCCATATTGTATTATCCCCCGTCTTGTATTACCCATATTGTATTATCCCCCGTCTTGTATTACCCATATTGTATTATCCCCCGTCTTGTATTACCCATATTGTATTATCCCCCGTCTTGTATTACCCATATTGTATTATCCCCCGTCTTGTATTACCCATATTGTATTATCCCCCGTCTTGTATTACCCATATTGTATTATCCCCCGTCTTGTATTACCCATATTGTATTATCCCCCGTCTTGTATTACCCATATTGTATTATCCCCCGTCTTGTATTACCCATATTGTATTATCCCCCGTCTTGTATTACCCATATTGTATTATCCCCCGTCTTGTATTACCCATATTGTATTATCCCCCGTCTTGTATTACCCATATTGTATTATCCCCCGTCTTGTATTACCCATATTGTATTATCCCCCGTCTTGTATTACCCATATTGTATTATCCCCCGTCTTGTATTACCCATATTGTATTATCCCCCGTCTTGTATTACCCATATTGTATTATCCCACGTCTTGTATTACCCATATTGTATTATCCCCCGTCTTGTATTACCCATATTGTATTATCCCCCGTCTTGTATTACCCATATTGTATTATCCCCCGTCTTGTATTACCCATATTGTATTATCCCACGTCTTGTATCACCCATATTGTATTATCCCCCGTCTTGTATTACCCATATTGTATTATCCCACGTCTTGTATTACCCATATTGTATTATCCCCCGTCTTGTATTACCCATATTGTATTATCCCCCGTCTTGTATTACCCATATTGTATTATCCCCCGTCTTGTATTACCCATATTGTATTATCCCCCGTCTTGTATTACCCATATTGTATTATCCCACGTCTTGTATTACCCATATTGTATTATCCCCCGTCTTGTATTACCCATATTGTATTATCCCCCGTCTTGTATTACCCATATTGTATTATCCCCCGTCTTGTATTACCCATATTGTATTATCCCCCGTCTTGTATTACCCATATTGTATTATCCCCCGTCTTGTATTACCCATATTGTATTATCCCACGTCTTGTATTATCCCCCGTCTTGTATTACCCATATTGTATTATCCCCCGTCTTGTATTACCCATATTGTATTATCCCCCGTCTTGTATCACCCATATTGTATTATCCCACGTCTTGTATCACCCATATTGTATTATCCCACGTCTTGTATCACCCATATTGTATTATCCCACGTCTTGTATTACCCATATTGTATTATCCCACGTCTTGTATTACCCATATTGTATTATCCCCCGTCTTGTATTACCCATATTGTATTATCCCCCGTCTTGTATTACCCATATTGTATTATCCCACGTCTTGTATTACCCATATTGTATTATCCCCCGTCTTGCATTACCCATATTGTATTATCCCCCGTCTTATATTACCCATATTGTATTATCCCACGTCTTGTATTACCCATATTGTATTATCCCCCGTCTTGTATTACCCATATTGTATTATCCCCCGTCTTGTATTACCCATATTGTATTATCCCCCGTCTTGTATTACCCATATTGTATTATCCCACGTCTTGTATTACCCATATTGTATTATCCCCCGTCTTGTATTACCCATATTGTATTATCCCCCGTCTTGTATTACCCATATTGTATTATCCCCCGTCTTGTATTACCCATATTGTATTATCCCCCGTCTTGTATTACCCATATTGTATTATCCCCCGTCTTGTATTACCCATATTGTATTATCCCCCGTCTTGTATTACCCATATTGTATTATCCCCCGTCTTGTATTACCCAAATTGTATTATCCCCCGTCTTGTATTACCCAAATTGTATTATCCCCCGTCTTGTATTACCCATATTGTATTATCCCCCGTCTTGTATTACCCATATTGTATTATCCCCCGTCTTGTATTACCCATATTGTATTATCCCCCGTCTTGTATTACCCATATTGTATTATCCCCCGTCTTGTATTACCCATATTGTATTATCCCCCGTCTTGTATTACCCATATTGTATTATCCCACGTCTTGTATTACCCATATTGTATTATCCCCCGTCTTGTATTACCCGTATTGTATTATCCCCCGTCTTGTATTACCCGTATTGTATTATCCCCCGTCTTGTATTACCCGTATTGTATTATCCCCCGTCTTGTATTACCCGTATTGTATTATCCCCCGTCTTGTATTACCCGTATTGTATTATCCCCCGTCTTGTATTACCCATATTGTATTATCCCCCGTCTTGTATTACCCATATTGTATTATCCCCCGTCTTGTATTACCCATATTGTATTATCCCCCGTCTTGTATTACCCATATTGTATTATCCCCCGTCTTGTATTACCCATATTGTATTATCCCCCGTCTTGTATTACCCATATTGTATTATCCCCCGTCTTGTATTACCCATATTGTATTATCCCCCGTCTTGTATTACCCATATTGTATTATCCCCCGTCTTGTATTACCCATATTGTATTATCCCCCGTCTTGTATTACCCATATTGTATTATCCCCCGTCTTGTATTACCCATATTGTATTATCCCACGTCTTGTATTACCCATATTGTATTATCCCCCGTCTTGTATTACCCATATTGTATTATCCCCCGTCTTGTATTACCCATATTGTATTATCCCCCGTCTTGTATTACCCATATTGTATTATCCCACGTCTTGTATCACCCATATTGTATTATCCCACGTCTTGTATCACCCATATTGTATTATCCCACGTCTTGTATTACCCATATTGTATTATCCCACGTCTTGTATTACCCATATTGTATTATCCCCCGTATTGTATTACCCATATTGTATTATCCCCCGTCTTGTATTACCCATATTGTATTATCCCCCGTCTTGTATTACCCATATTGTATTATCCCACGTCTTGTATTACCCATATTGTATTATCCCCCGTCTTGTATTACCCATATTGTATTATCCCCCGTCTTGTATTACCCATATTGTATTATCCCACGTCTTGTATTACCCATATTGTATTATCCCCCGTCTTGTATTACCCATATTGTATTATCCCCCGTCTTGTATTACCCATATTGTATTATCCCCCGTCTTGTATTACCCATATTGTATTATCCCCCGTCTTGTATTACCCATATTGTATTATCCCCCGTCTTGTATTACCCATATTGTATTATCCCCCGTCTTGTATTACCCGTATTGTATTATCCCACGTCTTGTATTACCCGTATTGTATTATCCCACGTCTTGTATTACCCGTATTGTATTATCCCACGTCTTGTATTACCGATATTGTATTATCCCACGTCTTGTATTACCGATATTGTATTATCCCACGTCTTGTATTACCCATATTGTATTATCCCCCGTCTTGTATTACCGATATTGTATTATCCCCCGTCTTGTATTACCCATATTGTATTATCCCCCGTCTTGTATTACCCATATTGTATTATCCCCCGTCTTGTATTACCCATATTGTATTATCCCACGTCTTTTATTACTCATATTGTGTTATCCCACGTCTTGTATTACCCATATTGTATTATCCCCCGTCTTGTATTACCCATATTGTATTATCCCCCGTCTTGTATTACCCATATTGTTTTATCCCCCGTCTTGTATTACCCATATTGTATTATCCCACGTCTTGTATTACCCATATTGTATTATCCCCCGTCTTGTATTACCCATATTGTATTATCCCCCGTATTGTATTACCCATATTGTATTATCCCCCGTCTTGTATTACCCATATTGTATTATCCCACGTCTTGTATTACCCATATTGTATTATCCCACGTCTTGTATTACCCATATTGTATTATCCCACGTCTTGTATTACCCATATTGTATTATCCCACGTCTTGTATTACCCATATTGTATCATCCCACGTCTTGTATTACCCATATTGTATTATCCCCCGTCTTGTATTACACATATTGTATTATCCCCCGTCTTGTATTACCCATATTGTATTATCCCCCGTCTTGTATTACCCATATTGTATTATCCCCCGTCTTGTATTACCCATATTGTATTATCCCCCGTCTTGTATTACCCATATTGTATTATCCCCCGTCTTGTATTACCCATATTGTATTATCCCCCGTCTTGTATTACCCATATTGTATTATCCCCCGTCTTGTATTACCCATATTGTATTATCCCCCGTCTTATATTACCCGTATTGTATTATCCCACGTCTTGTATTACCCGTATTGTATTATCCCACGTCTTGTATTACCCGTATTGTATTATCCCACGTCTTGTATTACCGATATTGTATTATCCCACGTCTTGTATTACCGATATTGTATTATCCCACGGCTTGTATTACCGATATTGTATTATCCCCCGTCTTGTATTACCCATATTGTATTATCCCCCGTCTTGTATTACACATATTGTATTATCCCACGTCTTGTATTACCCATATTGTATTATCCCACGTCTTTTATTACTCATATTGTGTTATCCCACGTCTTGTATTACCCATATTGTATTATCCCCCGTCTTGTATTACCCATATTGTATTATCCCCCGTCTTGTATTACCCATATTGTATTATCCCCCGTCTTGTATTACCCATATTGTATTATCCCACGTCTTGTATTACCCATATTGTATTATCCCCCGTCTTGTATTACCCATATTGTATTATCCCCCGTATTGTATTACCCATATTGTATTATCCCCCGTCTTGTATTACCCATATTGTATTATCCCCCGTCTTGTATTACCCATATTGTATTATCCCCCGTCTTGTATTACCCATATTGTATTATCCCCCGTCTTGTATTACCCATATTGTATTATCCCACGTCTTGTATTACCCATATTGTATTATCCCACGTCTTGTATTACCCATATTGTGTTATCCCACGTCTTGTATTACCCATATTGTATTATCCCCCGTCTTGTATTACCCATATTGTATTATCCCCCGTCTTGTATTACTCATATTGTATTATCCCCCGTCTTGTATTACCCATATTGTATTATCCCACGTCTTGTATTACCCATATTGTATTATCCCACGTCTTGTATTACCCATATTGTATTATCCCACGTCTTGTATTACCCATATTGTGTTATCCCACGTCTTGTATTACCCATATTGTATTATCCCCCGTCTTGTATTACCCATATTGTATTATCCCCCGTCTTGTATTACCCATATTGTATTATCCCACGTCTTGTATTACCCGTATTGTATTATCCCACGTCTTGTATTACCCGTATTGTATTATCCCACGTCCTGTATTACCCATATTGTATTATCCCACGTCCTGTATTACCCATATTGTATTATCCCACGTCTTGTATTACCCATATCGTACTACTCATATTGTATTATCCCACGTCTTGTATTACCCATATTGTATTATCCCACGTCTTGTATTACCCATATTGTATTATCCCACGTCTTGTATTACCCATATTGTATTATCCCACGTCTTGTATTACCCATATTGTATTATCCCACGTCTTGTATTACCCATATTGTATTATCCCACGTCTTGTACTACTCATATTGTGTTATCCCACGTCTTGTATTACCCATATTATATTATCCCACGTCTTGTATTACCCATATTGTATTATCCCACGTCTTGTATTACCCATATTGTATTATCCCACGTCTTGTATTACCCATATTGTATTATCACCCGTATTGTATTACCCATATCGTACTACTCATATTGTATTACCCATATCGTACTACTCGTATTGTATTACCCATATTGTATTACCTATATTGTATTACCCATATTGTATTACGCATATTGTATTACCCATATTGTATTACCCATATTGTATTACCCATATTGTATTACCCATATTGTATTACCCATATTGTATTACCCATATTGTATTACCCCCGTATTGTGTTATCCCCATATTGTATTACCAGTATTGCACTACCCATATTGTACTATCCACATTGTACTATCCATATTGTATTACCCATATTGTACTATCCATATTGTATTACCCATATTGTATTGCCCATATTGTATTACCCATATTGCATTACCCATATTGCATTATCCCCCGTATTGTATTACCCCATTATTGTATTATCCCCCGTATTGTATTACCCATATTGCATTACCCATATTGCATTATCCCCCGTATTGTATTACCCCCCCCCCCCCGTATTGTATTATCCCCCGTATTGTATTACCCATATTGTATTACCCGTATTGTATTACCCGTATTGTATTACCCGTATTGTACTACCCGTATTGTACTACCCGTATTGTACTACCCGTATTGTACTACCCGTATTGTACTACCCGTATTGTACTACCCGTATTGTATTACCCGTATTGTATTACCCGTATTGTATTACCCGTATTGTATTACCCGTATTGTATTACCCGTATTGTATTACCCATATTGTATTACCCATATTGTATTACCCATATTGTATAATTTAATTGTATTACCCATACCTCTTGCACTGTGGGTCTTATGCTTTATAACTTTAACCCATCAAAACATAATAAGTCCCAGTTTATCACATGTTAACATACGGAATCTTAAAGAGGACATCCCACGTTTTCCCAATTAGTGGGCGGGAGTGCAGGGTGTACCCTAAAGCTCGCGAACTAATGGATAATATAACCTCGACTGTAATCTTGTATCAATACTTTGATGTCGCGATGTGACACGCAAGATAATATACTCACCCTTCCTTTAAAAAATGTGAATCGTTTTCAGATTATCTCAATACTAAATCAATACCAAAGTTGGTCAATACCCATCTACCGGAACGCAAGGATGCATGGAGGGGTTGGGTGGGGAAGTGTCACAGAGAATTGTCATAGGCCTATCATTACTCTGTCACCCGGCTATATTATGTTAATTCTAGCTTCTGGAACAACGAAAACACAGATATTAATATACTAACATAGTGTAAGAACCACTTTTCATAGAACAGATAAGAACATGAAATCTGCATGAAAAGAGTGAGAGCGCATTTTCAGATACCTGATGGCTTTCCTACAGAGATTAATCCTTTGACACTCAAACCGAAACTGACCAAAACCGCAGACCATAAGACTATTTTTTCAGAGATTTACTACTGGAATATTTGGCCAAACAACCAAGCCATTTTTTCTTGGTCTGCAAATTGACATTCTCTATGACAATATTAAAATTTATTTGATCAAATTTGATGATTAAAGGGTTATGTGTTATCTGTGGCTCCTAGCCCTCACCCGCCATGTGACCTAGCTCTTACCACATCTGCCTGCTTACTGATCGCATTCTACCGTTGCCATTCTAGTCTTTATCTGATATGGGGGTGCATGACTTCACAATATCACGTTATCAGTCGACCCCTTCCGGTAACTGTTGTTCACAACGTACACAAGATATGGGTCTACACAAAAGTATCTTTAGACCCTATGGATAAAGGACCTTTCCATTTTTAGCTATGCCCCGCCCATCACTAGCTAAGCTCCACCCACACCTCGCCGTGTTTGGATTGATCGATCCCCGAATGCCCTAGCTATCAATTTCCTGAAAACTATACTGGGAAGCTGTTGAATATTGTGTAACTAATTAGACTGGGCGCTGTTGCTGCCCTAGGCAGCAACAGCGCCCAGTCAAATTAGTTTCGAAATATTCAACAGAATATTTATTAAATAGTAAAAGCAAACAATGTGTACATCAACGCATAGACCGTCATCAAATATGCGTTCGTGACGTACTTATCGACGTCATTCATGACGTCATTCATTATGATGTCATTGTACACACCACGCAGTTCATTATGACGTCATATGATGGGTGGGTACTCTGGAAAGGTGAATTATTAAGAAATTCAATATGACCACTTATCAGCAGCAGCCATCTTAACAACAAGAGGCCCAAGGTGCCTGTATCGCTCACCTGGATGTTTACCATTTCAAGTAGAGGCCGGGTTCTACATGTAGAGCCATATAGAATCTTTTTGTAAACAAAATAACAACAACTCTGGCTTAAAATAGTAATTTAAAAGTACAAATTGTGGCTGTGCAATTTCTTGGACATATTTGAAATCCAAGATGGCCAGCAAAAGATTGACCAATCAAAATTCCCGTTGTATATTGTTAAAGGCTATAACCATGGGATGGTTCCACCCACGTTGCGTTGGAATTGGGCCATTGATTAAGGAGGAGTAGCATTTTTAAGGTTTCCAGAAAATATTTCTAATCCTAGATGGCCGCCGAAAAAATGTACCAAATACAATTTTGAATGTGAACTCTAGAGCCTACCACGATAGGATCCGTCCAGCCAAATTTGATTAAAACCCACTATGCGGTTTAGGAGATACATTTTACCGAATTTCCGTATACTTTTCGGAAAATACAAGATGTCACCAAAATAATTGACCATTAAAAATTCTCGTTTGATATCGTGAAGACTACCACAATAGGATTCTCTCATCTAAGTTGTATTGGAATCTGGCCATTGGTTTGACTGATGAAGGAGGAGTAGAATTTTAAAGGGTTCAAGAAAATTTTAGGAAAATCGACCAATGAAAACTGAGTAGAAGTTCTATAGAGTACTATAAGCTACTTCTAGCCAAATTTGATTAAATCTGCAAAGCGGATTAAAAGGAAATATGCCTAGGTTTCAAAGCAACGGTTGACAGAGATCGTCGGATGGACTGGCAACAGATGGCCGGCATGGTATAGCCTCAGTTGGCCATTCTGGCCAGGTGAGCAAATAATAGCAATATTAAAATAGATGAAGTTTTGCGAGTTTAACATCAATCCGCCAAGTGGTTTCAGAGAAGATTTTTAGCCAAATGGACCGATCATCTTTGTTTGAACAAACTTGGATCTCTGTCATAAAGATGATTCCTGCCAATTATAATTGAAATCAGCCAATTGGTTCTCGAGAAGACATTTTAAAATTCGTATTACGTTAGCATGGGAGTTTTGGGCGGGAAAAAGATCCAATATGCCCGCCAAACCATTTATCTGACAGTTTCGAAAGTGGCAAATTTGAAATCAGCATGCTCAAACTCCTATATAAAACCAATTTCGGCTTCAAAATGTATCAAATAAAAAAATCTAATATGGCCGCCATTTTTTTTTTTTAAACTCAACTTCCCTTGAACAAACTTTAATGGCACTTAGTCCCTAATTATATCTCCCGAATTTTGGTCCGATCTGTTCCATTCAGCGTTTTTGAAATAGTATCCGGGAAAGCTAGGTCATCCAAGATGGCCGCCGGAGCATTTGCCCAATCAAATTTACTGAAACGTGGTTCAAATGTTGCTCTAGATGATCTTTTATGAGTTTTGAATCGATATCCCAAGCGGTTTCAGAGAAAATTTTTAGACGTTTCTAAAAATCGGCCGAAATTCAAGATGGCCGCCAGCCAAAATGGCCGATCGGCTTCGATGGAACAAGCCTGGCTGTCTGTGCCCTCGGGATGCTTCCTGCCAGATATAATTGAAATGGGCTTAGTGGTTCTTGAGAAGTAATTTAAAGGAAAAGTTGACTGACAAATGCATGATGACAGGCGACGGATGGACGACGCGTGGTCGCCATGGTATAAGCTCCATTGGCCATTCTGGCCAGATGAGCTAATGTTCATATTCAAGGCAGCAATCGAATTCTACCAGGATCACAAATCGAATACGTCTACCAACATCTTTTAATATTTAGAGCTGCTAAATATTAACGTGGTTGAAAAGCATACAGGTCCGTAAGGTGGATTGAGGAGACAAGCACCGATTGTATGTGTGCGTGAATATGTCTCAGAAGCCGTCTCCTGCATTTGAGGCCCATGCCACATAATACTTCAGTAAAATCAGTGATATAATATATCAATAATTTTACTGACCTTGCTTGTGCGCTGTTTTGAGCGCATTCCTACGACATGGCATAGTGTCGGCAGAATGTATGCCTAATATTAGCTTATCCCACTTGAACCAAGTTTAAGGTGACATGTCAATGTGACCCAGCAACTTGTTCCTCTCAAATGAGTTTCAAGATATTCAATCATTGGATAGTTCGCTTCTGATATGACACGTTACATTTCTGTGCTATTAAATGTCTAAGAGTTAGACTAATGTACTGATATTCTTCAGGCACTAGTCCAGACTGAGGTAGAAGTCATATATCTCAGATGAGTATTTGGAGTCCGCGGGGCCCTGAGTCCGACGGTTTAATGAGGCAAATATTGACATTCGGCTGCCTGTAAATTTATTCCATTTTTCCAAGGTTTACACGAGTTTTCAAAGAAACTAATATTTTAATATTTGTCCCACCTTTCGGGACTCTGCGATTAATTATCATGAACATCACTACTCATACATTATCAGAATCGATCATTCAAGTCATACATAAACAGGCTATGTATGATTTGCATGATTGATACTGACAATGAGGTCACCGAAGTCAATTTTTCGGAATGTCTCGTGTGCCACACTCAAAAGCTCGCTTCGGTCCTGTCCAATCGTACTCTTAATGTATTTGACTAGTTTTAATCTTACAAAGGGCCGCGCTCCAGTACAGTTGGTGACACATGCATAGATTCAGCTTGTGTATTTGATAATGGCTTTGAGGGTGCTGTGAGATTTTAGTTAAACATAGGTGCGAAATACACCACTTCTGACTCCATGCCTTTTACCATAGCATACGGGCTCCATTTAACATTGTTAGCAGCCACTTCTCTGAGCTCATGGTAAACTGAGAATGCTTAATAGAAAGACAAAGCTTCCTTGAAGGACTACATCTGCTTGAAGACGTTGAATCAATGTAGCACAACGTTTATTAATGGTGGGTAGGTAGGCATTAGCTCTAAGCGTACTCTAGGTGATAGTTGAGCACACTCCGCTGTACCTAGCTCAGTATGGTGCCGATTGTTCTTATGAGCGCATTGTTTATCATCCTTATTGTCACTGTGACAACACTTCAACACCTTTCAAATGATCAAATTAATCAAATCACTGACCCAAGTCTTCAACTAATTTGCAAAGATACTCGAAAAACTGTGCAGCATTCCATCGAGTCTGGCACGAGGGCTTGTTCAGAAAATTGAGATTACTTGGGCTTCGTGGTGAATCTCTGATTTGACGAGTTGGTACAGTGGGTTCAGTAGTCATATTAAGTGGATGGATTGGGTGTCAACTACCATCTTTCTTCAGAAAGGCAATATACAGGTATTTCACCAACACATTTTAAAGTGGTGAATAGAGGCCAGATGAATTGTCGGACGAATGGGTGGGTGGATGGACGGACGGACAGACAGGGTGTGGGGTTGTGGTGGTGGAAAGTCAGCGAGAAGAAATCTTCAGAGCAATGACCTCTAATAAGATCTTCGGATATTTATTCAAGTAATATAGCCTTGCATATGCCAACACAGCCAAAATAACGTTCATTTTATTCAGAGGCTTGCGTTCGATTAGTTTACTGTCAGATAGTCTGAAATGGCGTGTTCAACTGGCACTTAATAGTCGCCTATAATTACTTATAGTTCGTCGGACGGACCTGCTCAAATACATTTGCTCTGCAATCAGCCTTATTGTGCACAAATGTGTGCGTATGCACGAGCTTTATCACAGTGTTTTCACGAATACATAAACGCTTCACCGACCGCGTACTAATGTATTTTCTAAAGTTTGCTTTGCACACATATCTGTGGCCTGAAAAAATTGAAAAGTCCTATTTAAGCATAATATACATCACATTTATATAGCAGTGTAAGCTTATGTACAGTGTGCCGCCAGGTTATTCACCAGCCGTCTGATACAGGTGTGTATAATATTATTATATTCATGTACACTAGCCAATGTTACCAGGCCACGAAAGGAGATTGGTATGGGCCGTGCCATAATGCGCAAATGAGATAATGTCACAATCTTCCGGATCAATCAGCGATGTTGCATACCACTGGACACACGTTTTAACCCACACACCATCTAATACCATCCCCACATCCGTGTCTTGTTTAGTTAATCACATGACATTATCTTTATTTATTTCCTCTTAATTTGTATAAACTTGTTTCATTTCTTTCGTAATAGTTTTATTTCCGCTTTCTCTTATTTTTGTTTTTAATCATTTGTTTACTCCCACCCCTCCTTACCCAAAACACGCACGCACGCACGCACGCACACACGCACGCACGGTATGCACACACACGCGCGCGCGTGCATTAGGCAGCAACAGGCAACGCATACACCCTCACCACCCCACCCCAACATCTTACATTTTGTTTATTTCATTTTTCCTTGTTTGTTCCTTTGGGAACCAATCCTTGACGTGGGTCCATGCTAGAAGTTGCAGTTGCACCCATTATAACACACGCACGCACGCACGCACGCACGCGCGCGTTTTTCGAATGATCTTTTCTCTGACATGAGACAACACACATGGTCCGTGTACTCTCTTTGATCACTCCTTCAGCTCATGAGCGGATATTTCCGGTTTCTGCTCTGATACAGCTTTACAAATTAAATGAAGTAACAGATCAGAAATGTCAAGATCCAGTTCTATTCTGGCTTGACATAACTCTGTATAAAACAGCGCGCAAGATTCCAATCCTGGATCCAGAATTCTCAGTAGTAAGAGTATTGAGAGTTGGGGGTTATTTTACATTTTCCTATGCGCACTTCAATACCTTGGAGCAACTATTGAGAGTAGAGGCATCATGGTATGGATAAGGTATGGACGGACGCTGATTTGATCTAGATACTGAATGGAACACATCACAACAGACCGTTTGATTCTCATCAAGTTGTTGACTGTGGGTTGTGGGGAGGTTCCCTACACACACGCCCACCCACCCACGCACGCACGCACGCACGCACGCACGCACGCACGCACGCACGCACGCACGCACGCACGAACACACCGGGTAAGATTTTTTTATTTCTGAAAGTAAAATGGTGCATTTTCCAGCAATCTTTGCATACAAATCAACAAAAGAGATGATATCAACATAGTCATATCTGGCTCATATTTATATAAAATATAGGCAAATTCAACAGACATTTAAAAAAACCGTACGGGCCTGGGGTTGGGGTGTAGTTTTATTAACAACCTAAATATACTTACCGTTCAATCACTATTTACTAAATCTAACCAAACCACATTTAGCTCCATAAAGAATTTAACCTCATCTTTTAAGCCTTAGTAATCAATAACCTCAACACCTATATCATATTTTAGGTTTCTAGAATAGATTAACACCGTTAATGTCATACAAACATAGACTGGAACCAGTATAATGAACTTTGTGACAAACCTGTTTCACTGCGCATGACCATACTCATGTTTGCAACACGAAGGTAATCTTCACTATCAATTTCTCTACTTAACAGAGAGTTCTCAAATCACGCGGGGTGGCCGAGACTGGGTCGTAGTGATTGAACGGTAAGTATGTCTAGGTGGTTAATAAAACTGGGGGGAGGGCGCTGAGTCCAGAGGGCTGCCGGATTTATGAGCTCTATTATAGGTGTGGCATTTATGCACGTAACTTGAAGCTATGTAGGGGTCCCAAAAATTAAACCAAAGAATACTTTTGTGTCACTTTTTGGGAGCCCTGGAGGCTTGTGGGCCATGCGATAATGCGCTTGTTTCATTGCCTTAAGCTCGGCCCTCGTCTGCTTGAGTTCAGCCTCGGGACACTTACACGACAACTGTAGAACAGACGCATGCAATTTCACCTTTAAATACATACATATTGAAGGTTAATTCTAAAGCTATTCGAATCTAGGGAATGTTTATTAATGCTCGTATTTAATCTGTATTTGTTCAATATACCTGCCCACCAGCTCGCCCCTTGGCCAATTAATTGGTGGCATCCGTACCCAAAGAAATTCTTTGGGGCCTACTTTCTTCAGACCCCCCCCCCCCCCCCTTCACCCAACCTGTGTATGTATGTATCTCTCATCTATATCTATGTATGCATATATCGGTTATTGTCGGCATTGAGTATACCATGTTCTTGATTTCTCACAATACGTAATTCACATTTCACAATCATAATATCAAGAACAAGAGCTCCGCAAACGGCGCATAATACCCCGCCATGATGACACACGAATGAAGGTGAGCTATCAGAAAATATTTATTTCTTCCTCGGACCCAGATCAGTCATCCTTATGAACTGTCAAAGCGATCTGATAAATGGTCAAGAAGGTATCGTCCGGAAACAAAATTTTCAAGATGGTCACCGGACTGGCGGCCTAATTGGATTTCGGATTATCGTAAATTCCGATAAATGGTAACAGAGATATTATCCAGAAACCAACTTTCAAGATGGTAGCCCGTGGCTGGCGGCCATCCTGGAGTTCGGCCCATCATCAATCTCGACAGATTTCTTCTTCAGACCTAGTCCAACCACCATATGAAATTTCAAAGTGATCCGTTAAACGGGAACAGAGTTAGCATCCAAAAACCAATTTACTAGATGGCTGCTGGTGGCCATCTTGGATTTCGGATCATTGCCATCTTGGATTTCGGATCATTGGCAATTTCGATAGGTTTCTTCCGCAGACCTAGTCCAACCACTCTATGAAGTTTCAAAGTGATCCAATAAACGGTAACAGAGTTATCATTCGGAAAACAATTTTCAAGATGGCCGCCGGTGGCTGGCGGCCATCTAGGATTTTGGATCATCGTCGATTTTGATAAGTTTCTTCCTCAGAGCTAGCCCAACCACCCTATGAAGTTTCTAAGCGATCCGATAAATGGTTAAGGAGTTATCATCCGGGAACTATCAAGATGGCCACCGGTGGCTGGCGGCCATCTTGGATATCGGATCATTGTTAATTTCTATAGGTTTCCTCCGCAGACAGAACCCAACCACCCTATGAAGTTTCAAAGCGATCAGATATGCGGTAACAGAGTTATCATCTGGAAACCAATTTCAAGATGGCCGTCGGTGGCTGGCGGCCATCTTGGATTTCGGATCATCGTCGATTTCGATTGGTTTCGTCCACAGACCTAGTTCAACCACTCTATGCAGTTTCAAAGGCCGCCGGTGGCTGGCGGCCATCTTGGATTTCGGATCATTTCGATAGGTTTCTTCCCCACACCTAGTCCAACCACCATATGGCGTTTCACTGCGATCCGACAAAAGGTAAGAGTTATCATCCGGAAACCACTCTTCCGCCCGCCCACCCACCCACCCGCTCGACCGGACGGCGCCATTGCATAATACCCCGCCAAATTTCTTAGAGAGGTATAAAATCGGTAAATTTAATTTGAGTAATAGTCTTATATCCCGCAGTCTCGTCAAGTCATGTAGCCTACAGGCACACGCTCATAGTATCAAGATAGGGAAAGATAAGAATAGGAGCCTAACTTGTTTTCCTTGGCACTTATATCTAAGCCTGTGTTTGACTGTCGCGAGACTGATATTAGTGGCACTTCCTGCGTCTAATATATTTGATCCTTTTAAGGCCCCGGAGCACACATACACACATGTCTGAAAGATATGTGGTGGTGTGTAGTCAGCATGTCTACCCACCCCGACGATGTGTATGTATGTGCTCCCCACATCTGTCTGTTTGTCCGTGGTATACTGATGGCTCTTGTCAATAAAACTGACAGTCTCGTGGGGGCCTATTATGTAGAAAACAAGAGGCCCAAAGGGCCTGTATAGCTCATCTGGAATTATTGGCCATTTGCACAATCGAACAAAACGAGATGACCACTGAAAAAATTCTGATTGATTCATGGCGGTCATATTTTTTACATATCATATTTCGTCCCGATCCGTTCAGTGGTTCTAGAGTCGTTTTTGCGAAAACTAGGTCATCCGAACCATTTGTCAAATCAAGTTACCTCGAACAAACTTTGTTCAGCTCTTACCCTAGATCATAATTTATGAGGATTGCATCGATCCCCAAGCGGTTTCGGATCGTGAAAAGATTTTAAAGATCTTTAAAGACGTTTCTGAAAGTAGGCCAAATCCAAGATGGCCGCCGGCCAAATTGGCCGACCCTCTTCCTTTGAACAAACTTGTGTCCCTATGCCATTAGGATGCTTCCTGTTCTTGAGAAGTCAATTTAAATTTCCCATTGCTTTAGTATGGGAGTTTTTGGCAGTAAAAAGATCCAAGATGGCCGACAAACCATTTATCCGACAATCTCGAAAATGTTAAATTTGAAATCAGAATACCCCAAAACCCGAATATAACCAATTCCGGCTTCAAAACCCCTCAAATAAAAATATCCAATATGGCCGCCAAACACGCTGTATTTTGATTGGTCCATGGCGGGCATGCTGTTGCACTTACCAACTTCCCCTAAACAAACTTTAATGGCCCTTAGTCCTAAATTATGCCTCCCAAAGTTCTGGAGAAGACGTCGTTTTGGCGAAAACTATGGCATCCAAGAAGGCCGCCGAACCATTTGGTCAAACAAGTTCTCTTGAACAAACTTAGCTTGCCTCTTGCCCTAGATGATGTTTCGTGAGTTTTGAATCGATTCTCCAAGCGGTTTCGGAGAAGATTTTTAGACGTTTCTAGAAATTGGCCGAAATCCAAAATGGGCGCTGGCCAAATTGTCCTGTCAGCTTCATTTGAACAAACTGGGATCTCTATGCCCTAAGGATGCTTCCTGCCAAATATAATTGAAATCGGCCCAGTGGCTCTTGAGAAGGCATTTTAAATTTCCCATTGCTTTAATTAGTATGGGAGCTTTTGGTTGGGAAAATGATCCAAGATGGCCGCCAAACCCTTTACCCGACAGTTTCAAATATAGTAAATTTGAGATCAGAATACCCAAAAACATATATAAAACCAATTTCCGCCTCAAAATTCATCAAATAAAAAAATCCAATATGGCCACTAAACACGCTACATTTTGATTGGCCCATGGTGGCCATGTTTTTTGACGGATCACTTTCCCTTGAATGAACTTTAATGGCCCTTGATCTAAAAAATTTCGTCCCGATCCCTTCAGTGGTTCTGTAGAAGTCTTTTTTGCGAAAACTAGGTCATCCAAGATGGCCGCCGAACCATTTGGTTAATCACGTTCTCTTGAACAAACTTGACTTACCTCTTGTCCTAGATGATGTTTCATGAGTTTTTAATCGATTCCCCAAACACTTTCGGAGAAAATTTTTTATGGTTTCTAAAAATCGGCCGAAATCCAAGATGGCCACCATCAAAATTGGCAGATCGGCTTCGTTTGAACAAACTTGAATCTCTATGCTCTAAGGATACTTCCTGTCAAATATAATTGTATACCTAGGCACCTGTGCAATACTATTGGTTCGATAGTTTTGTGAAATAATGTTAAGCGGCAGTCAATTAGCAAGTCTAGTGTTTTTCTGCGGTTGTGAGTTGCCCAATAAAAGAAAGTTAATACCTAGATATTTATAACAGTTTACAATTTCTAATGGATGTCCATTGAGGTTAAGATTGAGTTTTTTGTAATAACGTTTTGTGCTTCTAAATAATAATACTTTTGTTGTATCCTTGTTTATTCTTAATTTCCATTGGTCTGCGTAAGTATTAAATTTATCAATCTATTCTAAAGGTTTTTGAAAACATGCTCCCATGATGACAGTATCGTCGGCGTACAGTAAGATTAATAGTTTGAGGACCGTTGATAATTCGTTGTCTATATGTCTGTATTTTTCAGCTCTTTCCTTACAGTTTTTCCTTTCTAGAAATTCTTCCAGGTCGTCGAGGTATATTGAGAAAAGAGCTGGCGACAGGTTCTCACCTTGTCTGACTCCCAAGTTTACATGTTATTGTTTCAGATAGTTCATTGTGTAGTCTTATCCTTGATTTGCTATTATTGTACATACTTTGAATTACTTTTGAAGACTTTAACATCTATTTTACGAGCGATTAACTTTCCCTAAAGCCCAGGTCTCCAAACTGTATCAAACGCTTTTCCAACGTCAATAAACGTACAATATAGCCTCTTCTTTCGCTTTTGAAATATTTCTATTAATTGGAATATCATGTAAATGTGTTCAGTTGTTGAATATGCATGTCTAAATCCAGCCTCGTTATCGTTTAATACTTTATTTATTCGACTGCTGGTAATTGATGTGAAAAGTTTTCCTAGGCGACTTAGTAAAGTGATGGGTCTATAATTCTTATAATTCGCGTCTCCATTTTGTTTATAAATAGGTATTATTATACCTTCGGTCCATGACTCAGGGACCGCAGACGTGTCTAAAACTTTATTAAAAATAAACATGTTTCATAATATTTTCTGCCGATTTAATGTATTCATTGATTATATTTTCTAATTCGGCTGGCTTGTTGTTTTTCAATAGTTTGATAGCTTTTGAGATTTCTGCTTCAGTAATAGGCATATTTAGATAGTTTCTTTCATTATCTAGTTCAGGGGTGTAGGGTCATATGGACCCAGGTATGTTTCTCCGTTTGCTGGATCGTTTAATCTTTTGACAAACTCGTACATAGTATTAGTATCTATTGGGCAAATATCATGTTTACTTCTACCTTTAATACTTTCCAGTAAGATTTTGAATCATTAGAACTCCGTTCTCGGATTTTCTTTCTGAATTTGAATTTATGTTGCCTGATGGATTTATTCATTACTTGTTTTTCTTTTTTTGGAGGAAATCAGTACATAGGCTAACTTATGAATCGGGTGCAAAAACACCAGAGACAAAACCCGCAGCCATATAGGTGGTGCCTGGAGAAGGCCCAGACTAGCGACCAAAAGGGATTCCGAAAAGTTACACACCTAATGGCTGACTAAATGACCTGTTCCTCTATTGCATTATACACCTTTAAATCAATTATCCTAAAAGCCAGGTCTTATTCATTTAATTCCCCCAACACGTCCATTCCTTGTTTATACAGGTTATTAGCATTGATCATCTTTCAATTTTGCATAATGTTTTTTTCTGGCATTGCAATATTCTTTTCTAGATTGGTGGCTGTCTTGGTCAAACCATGGCCGGTTTGTTTTTTACAAAAAATATTTGAAACGAAATCAGATTTTCTTTCTCAAATTGCGGAGATTCTGGATGTGGGCCCAAACCACCAGCCCCCCCCCCCCCCCCACCCCCCCCCCCCCCCCCCCCCCCTCATATTCCTACGGTCTTGGTTGAATATTCTGACCGGGTATTTAGCTACCTCAGGCAGCAACAGTTTCCAGTGTAATTAGTGACAAAATAATTAACAGCTTATTGTATGACAAACATTCTCACAATTCATCCAGAGTCCATTACTAAATGTTTAAATGTGTCTAATGTACCCACATTTGCCATTTTGGTGTCGTACGCCTCATTGTGTCCCATGTTTATATATCCGAGAAAGAAAAAATAGGTACAAAAAGAATCATGTTTCAGTCGACCAAAGACTAATATTTGTTTCTGGAAATCTAGGAAATGCCCTCTGAGAGCATCTAGATTTTAACATTTTCCGGGGAAGACGCCTGACCCCAACCCACCCCACCCCAACCACCACCCTCATCACCCATTTCCGCCTTCTTTGACATTCAGGAGTGTGGGGCCTTCAAATACTGATTGCATGTGGCCCTGGTCGCCCATGCTACGCTACTCACACATTTTTAATGCCGTTCAAGAGCACAATGGGTATTTCCAGTTTTCCATCCATCGTATGATGTCATAATCAATGCCGTCATGATTGCCGTAGATAAGTTCGTCAGGAACGCACAATTGGTGACGGACTAAGTGTTGTTGTAGGGGGCCTACGAATTGTATGTCTATACTATTTAACAAACATGATGTTGAATACTTTGAAACTAATTTGACTGGTACAACATCCAGTTAAATTAGTTTCAAAATACTCAACAGGTTACCTGTATAGTTTTCTGGAAATTGATAGTCAGGGAGTTCAGGGATGGATCGATCCCAACACGGGCGAAGCGTGGGTGGAGCTTAGCTAGAGATGGGCGGGGCATAGCTAAAGGTCCATTGGCCTCAACTTGGATAGAGGTCTGGGTGGTTTCGTATTTGTAGGTAGTGCGACGAGGGTGCCTTTTCTAACAGCATCAAGATTCATATAATAATTATATGATGAAACTTAAACAGACGTTATATTAGTAGGATCGAGAATACGGAGCAATCTAAAAATAGAGCCTCGACTTTATGGAGATTTCGCGAGACGCGAATGCTATGAGTTGGTTGTGTATTGTACACAGTTGCGTATGACTGGTTGCTGTGGTGACAATTCTTAATGCATTGGCTGCATTGTACGTTTTATGACTCAGTGTTAAAGAGTTAACAATATAGTGAGACACGTATAGTCGGTAATAATAGTGATATAAGTGACCTAGGAATAGTCCCTATAACCTAGGGCTGTTATTGATCTCCCGGCGCCTGTTTTCTCATCCCTATCACCGTTACACTTTTCAACCCTTTCAACCATTTATATATATTGTGGACGGATACAGTTTCAGATAGTGTACAGTTAGTTGTAGTGAACGTGATAGTCAACTGTCCAGGCTATTTTACGCCATTGCCGGTTCTCCTTTGAAGGAGGTATTGAGAAAATACAAGATACTTAGTCTTGTGTTGTTTTCGTTTTGACTGTTTTGGTATATGCGTAGTTTCAGTTTTCTCCGGTTGTTTGTAAGCTTTGTCACAAGTGAATCTTCAACATAGGATCACTTTTGATAGGTGTTTTGGCTGCACTGATATTTTAAGTATGTCCAACGAGAATAGACAATGCACTCCTGCGTAATTAAAAGAACAAGAGGCTCGGGGGGGGGGGGGGGGGGGGCTGTATCGCTCACCTGGAACATAGGCATTTGACCCAGAAAGGTCATCTACTATAAGTAGAACCCTAAAGAGTTGACCAGAATTTTGATTGGAACACGGCGGCCATCTTTGTTTACGTATCGACTTCCCTTGAGCACATTTTCATGACCCTAATCATATCTCGCAAATTTCTACCGGATCCGTTCAGCGGTTCTGTATTAGTCATTCTCACAAAAGCTTTGTCATACAAGATGGGTCGCTAAAGCATTAGGCCAAGCAAGTTCCCTTGAACAAACTTGGTTTAGCTGCTGCAGTAGATGACCTTTCATGAGTTCTGAATCGATACCCAAGCAGATTTGGAAAAGAAGATTTTTAAAGGCGTTTCACGAATTCTGTCAAAACCCAAGATGGCCACCGGGTAAATTGGCCAATCGGCTTTGTTTGAACAAACCCGGATATCTATGGCCTAAGGATTCGTCTTACCAAATATACTTGAAATCGGCTGTGGTTATAGAGCAGCCATTTAAAATTTCCTATTGCTTTAGTATGGGAGCATTTGGTGGGGGAAAGCTCCAAGATGGACGCCAAACCGTGTATCTGACAGTTTCGAAAACGGCAAATTTCGGCTACAAAATCCATCAAATAAACAAAACCTCAATAGCACCATGCTGCTTCCTAACAGTATAGGCAACCGTATAGCCAAGCCTAGTTGCAATATGATTAACTGATCCTGAAATATAAGCTGAAGATGTTTTGCTAAACGCAAAAACTGAACATTGTTGACGCCGTCGCCGTCGTCAGAAAAGTGGCACACACGTCTCGCTTTCTGCTTCTTGGAATGAAGATGTCGCTTCATGCGTTAAGACCAGAATGATGTCCCAAAGGCCGACCTAAAACAGCTTAGACAGCAATGATGGAGAAGCAACTTAAAGAACGTGTCATATGGCTGGAAGCATCAGAAGCAGCCCAAGACAGAAGATTCTAGAATGCTGATATGGGGCTAACATGGTTTAACATAGGTATTGGAACGATACCGAAGAAAAGATTTATGTAGATTTGTAACACTCCTTGCTTATTTGATTTAGCTGTTGATTCCTAACACATTGGGGGTGGTTCAGGGTTCTTCCCCAGAAAAATGAGTCAAATTATTACATACTGAAAAGCCATTTCGTGCCTTCTAAGTGATGAAAAACATTCTCTCTCTCTCTCTCTCTGTGCGCGTGCGTGCGTGCGTGCGTGCGTGCGTGCGTGCGTGCGTGCGTGTGTGTGTGAAATTAATATTCTGTGGATACTTGTGCATATACAAAAATTTTGAAACAATAGTTGATAAAATAAGTCACAATTTTATAAGAATGAAGATGAAATAGTCATTTTTAGACATTTGAATGTGTATATATATTATTAATGTATTCTGACATAAGAGAACAAAGCCCTAACAGTACATTAAACAAGCAGAATCGCTACAAATAAATAACGTCTGTGTTAATAGCAGCGCGTGTTTTCAGTCTAATTTCAGAATATCTCCTGGAAAACTAGTCAAGATGTCTAATGAGGAAGAAGTGAAGAAGTCTAGTGAAGATCTAGTCAAGCATACAGGCAGTTGTCATTGCGGGGCAGTGCGGTTTGAAGCCTGGGCACCTAGAATACTCTTTGTAGTTGATTGCAAGTAAGCGGATGATGGCCAGTTAACTCTATAAATGTCCAGCCAGCCAAAATATCTTCTGCAGTGCGCTCAAGGAATGCTCATTTACAGAGAAAGAGAAGATTCAGACAGAATCAACCAGGCATTCCGGCGTTAATGTTTCAAAATTAATCTTTTATTAGTGTGTAAATGAACATTAATTTAACCTCAATATTCTATCTTTTACTGTGGCAATAGCAAAGAAACTGATGTACATTTTTCAACAATTTTGGTGGACAATGTTGCTGTCTACGACAGCACCATCTTCCACCAAATTTGTAGAAAAACGAACACCAGTTCATCTTTTAATTTAATTTGAAAATTTTAAATATTGACATCAGAGTTTTAAGGGTTAAGAAAATTAAGATTTATTTTTTAAAGATTTATTTCCTCGAGCAATGTTGAGCATTAAAGGGTTAAAGCCATTGTAAGATATTATAACCAGTCTCTAAGTTATGATCTAATAATACACTACACCTCAGAAATACACTAACAACCTTCAAAATAATTTTGAACACTATGTACGAAATGTTCTGTTGAACTATCAATGTCTTCCAATCCAATTATATTCAACATATCAAACAGTACGTTTTTCAATTGTGTTGGGAACTTGTTAAGTTATTTCTGAGCTGTACTATAATATAAACAGATTGACTATCTTTTTCAGTATTATAAGGGAAAAGTATTTTGTATTCATGTTTGTCTGCCCATTTGTCTGTTTGCTGTATAAGAAAATACAGATTTGGTTTGGCTAAAATTTTAACACAAAGGATTTAAGAGGATTAGCAGACTTTGACCGTGATTCAAAAAAAAAAAATCTGGATCCGGATCGGAACAAATTCGGGATCTATAGCTATCTTGGAAATTACTGGCTCAGTTCGGCCCAAAATTTAACATAAGGGGAGAAACTTTACACTAGGATTCCCCAACTTTGGTCGCAAGCCATAAAATCAGATACACCTTTTATAATATGACAAGAACAGGAGGATCTGCAATCTCTGATAGCTCTTGTTGGTGCTGTATTAGTGCTCTTTATGACAATATGGACCCTGCGTAAATGCTGCGTGTCCCTCTGGCCTATATACTAACAAGCAGAATGTAATTTGCAATACATGCCCCCCTACATGGTGATATAAATCTTTAGAGATTGACAGTCAAAAACGCCATTAAAAATTGACAGAAGCAACTAAAACTCGAACTTGATCTGTAACTTCTCATAACAAAGCAACACACCACGTTTCAGTTATATATGGTGAAGGAGCACGAAAAAGTCTTGAAAGCTGATATGTTGGTATTTCATAAGTTGACCGGGGACATAACTTCATCAAAAATGGCCGCAAACGCCTGAAACTCGAACCTGGTCTGTAATTTCTCATAGCAAAGCAACGTACCAATTCTTAGTTCAATATCTTGAAAGACTGCGAGAAAAAGTGCGAAAAACTAATATTTTTCGTATTTCATAAGTCGAAAGGGGGCAAGTATTTTTCCATGAAAAATTGGCGAAAATGTCTGAAACTCGAACTTGCTCTGTAACTCCTTATACTAAAGCGATATACCGATTCCCCCTTAAATATCGTGGAGTGCGAAAAAAAGTGCGGAAGCTGATATTTTTGTATTTTTTAAGTGGAAAGGGGGTCATAACTCCATCAAAAATTTACGCATACGCCTTAATCTCGAACTTGGTGTAAAACTTCTCATACCAAAGCAATGCACCAATTCTCAGTATAATATCTTGAAAGACGGCGAACAAAAGTGCGGAAAACTGATCTTTTTCGTATTTCATAAGTCGAAAGGGGGGCATAACTCCATGACAAATTGATGAAAATATCTAAAACTCGAACTTGCTCTGTAACTCCTTATACTAAAGCGATGTACCGATTTTCGCTTAGATATCTTGGAGTGCGAAAACAAGTGTGGAAAGCTGATATTTTTCGTATTTCTTAAGTCGAAAGGGGGCATAACTCCATCAAAAATTGACGCATACGCCGGAAACTCGAACTTGGTCTGTAACTCCTCACAACAAAGCAATGTACCAATTCTCAGTTGAATACCTTGACGAACTGCGAAAAAGTGCGGGAAACCAACTGCGACAGACGGACAGACAGACGGATGGAGTGCAAACATATAGTTTCCCCCCCCCCCCCCTCCCACCCCGCCGGTTTTGCAATTAGGAGCGGAGATGCCGGACTGCACATACAGTATCCAAACGGACAACATGAGTCAGCTGCAATACCGACAGGCAAACACTGCACACACTACAGAGCTGAAGTCGAAGCACTGGTTCACGCGGGCCAATACCATCAGCAGAACAGCAGACCCTATTGCACAGATTGTCTTTTTATCTGATGCCCGCTCCGTCCTTGAGGCTATCACCAAAGGTAAGCTGCCACAACTTGAAGAAGCACTACAAACCATCAAATGCTTTCGGATAGCACTGCAGTGGATCCCCTCACACTGTGGAGTCCAAGGAAATGAGGAAGCAGACAATATGTCAAAGGTGGGTGCAGAAGAGAATCAGACAGAAAACATGGTTACCCATACAGAGATGAAGACTATCATCAAGTCACTCTATAGAACACCTAAATCAGAAGATGCCTACCATCATCTCTCGAGGCCCGAGCAAGTGCCCATTTTTCGTCTCAGAACTGGACACAACAGACTAAACCAACACATGTACAGGCGGTTCCACCTTACGACATCGCCCGTTTGTCCTTGTGGAGTAGCAGAACAGACCACAGAGCACATACTTCAATGTTGCAGTACGTATCAGCTGCTGAGAGAAGAGATCTGGCCTTTGTCAACCTCTTTTTGAAAAGCTGTATGGGCCTGTGGAAGAACTGCAGAAAACCACAGATTTCATCTTGAGAATGGCTCTCCAAGTGTGAAACCAGCGATCGAAAAGAATAAGACCGGTAGGGGACTAAAAATGAGAAGGGTACAGTCAAACCTGCTTCAGAGACCACCTCTGTATACAGTCCCTTCTATAGCAACCACTTTTGAGTCCTAAAAGTAATTTAACAATACATTTGATCCTAGATACATCTGCCTGATATGAAGGCAACTTTTTCTGGTCTGAATGGTCGTCTTAATAGACAGGCTTCAATATATTCTAAACAAGAGGCCCAAGTGACCTGTGTCGCTCACCTGGAGCATTATGCATTTTTGTCGCAATTGTTGGTGGGTGGTTTAGGAGTAGTCTTCTAAATGAGTTTGTGGACATTTTTGCAAGTCCAATATGGCCGCCATACAACCTACATTTTGATTGGTCTACTGCAGCCATGTTTCTGACATAGCGTCTGCCCTTGAAGACTTTAATGGCACTCAGTGCCTAATCATATCTCACAAACTTCGGCCCAATCCGCTCAGTGGTTCTGGAGTCATTTTGGCAAAAATTAGGTTATCCAAGATGGTCACCAAACCATTTGGCCAATCAAGTTCCCTTGAAACAAACTTGCCCTAGATGATATTGCATGCGTTTTGAATTGACCCCCAAGTGTGTTTGGAGAAGATTTTAAGACATTTTAAAACGCCCAGTTTTTTTGATGGATCAACTTCTCTTCAACAAACTTTAATGGCCCTTAGTCCTTAATCATATATCACAAATTTTGGCCTGATCGCTTCAGCGGTTCTGGGGAAGAAGTCGTTTTTGCGAAAACGAGGTAATCCAAGATGGCCGCTGAACCATTTAGTCAATCAAGTTCCCTTGAACAAATTTGGGTCAGCTCTTACCATAGATCATATTTCATGAGGCCTGAATTGATCGCTCAAACAGTTTTGGAGAAGATTTTTTAGACATTTCTAAAAATCAGCCGAAATCCAAGATGGCCGTTGGCCAAATTGACCGATCAGCTTCGTTTGAATGAAATAGAATCTCTATGCCCTAAGGATGCTTCCTGCCAAATATAATTGAACTCGGCCCAACAGTTCTCGAGAAGACATTTTAAATTTCCCATTGCTTTAGTATGGGAGCTTTTGGCGGGAAAATGATCCAAGATGGTCCCCAAACACGCTATATTTTGATTGGCCCACTGCGGCCATGTTTTTTTTAATGGATTAACTACTCTTGAACAAACATTAATGGCCCTTAGTCCCTAATCATATATCCCAAATTTCAGCCTCATCGCTTCAGCAGTTCTGGGGAAGAAGTCCTTTTTGCAAAAACTAGGTCATCCAAGATGGCCCCTGAACCATTTGGTCAATCAAGTTCCCTTGAACAAACTTGGTTCAGCTCTTACCCTAGATCATATTTCGTGAGTTCTGAATTGATCCCTCGAACGGTTTTGGAAAAGATTTTTAAAGACATTTCTAAAAATGGGCCAAAATCCAAGATGGCCGTCGACCAAATTGGCCGAACGGGTTCGTTTGAACAAACTTGAATTTCTGTGCCTTAAGGATGCTTCGTGCCAAATATAATTGAAATTGGCCCAGGTAGTTCTCGAAAAGAAGACATTTTAAATTTCCCATTCCTTTAGTATGGGAGCTTTTGGCAGGAAAATGATCCAAGATGGCCGCCAAACCATTTATCCGACAGTTTCGAAAATTGCAAATTTCATATCAGAATACACAAAAACCTATATAAAAACAATTTCAGCCTCAAAGTCCATCAAATAAAAAAATTCAATATGGCCGCCAAACATGCTATATTTTGATTGGCCCACGGCGGCGATGTTTTTTGATGGATCAACTTCTCTTGAACAAACTTTACTGGCCCTAGTCCCTAATCATATCTGCCAAATTTTGGCCTGATCACTTCAGAGGTTCTGGAGGTCATTTTCGCTAAAACTAGGTCAACCAAGATGGCCGCCGAACCATTTGACCAATCAAGTTCCCCTGAACAAACTTGGTTGAGCTCTTGCCCTGGATCATATTTCATGAGGTTTCTTTCAATCCCTCAAGCAGTTTCGGAGAAGATTTTTAAAGACGTTTCTAAAGATGGCCGTCGACCAAATTTGCCGATCGGCTTCATTTGAACAAACTTGGATCTCTATGCCCTAAGGATGCTTCCAGCCAAATATAATTTAAATCGTCGTTGATGGACGGACAGACGACGGACACACAACGGAGAGTCACCACGACATAAACTCACTTGGCCTTTCAGGCCAGTTGAGCTAATAATATATATTATGTCTAAACAGTGACAATATACTGCCCATGTTGAGTTGACATTCAGGCTTGATCTCTTGCAAGCCCACACTCAGAGCTCAAATTTAGAATAAATAAATTTGCCTAACTTTGATCCCTTTGTGATTTCTATACATCACAACTTTAATACATATTACAGCACTTAACACTTTAATTCTCCCAATTTTTTCACGAACATTTCAATTTTCTCATAGAAAATGTCCATTTGCAGACCAAGGGAAGACTATTTCTGAAAATTTACTACTGGAATGACTGGCTCAGTTATCTAGCCAGTCATTCCAGTGGTAAATTTTCAAAAATAATCTCTGACATTTCTGTTAAATTGCATTACAATTGCTTTAAGTTTATATAGATAATATTAATGTTATGTTGCTATAGCTACTATTATAAATTTGTTGTAAATGTGCCACCTGATATACCACCTGTATTATATATTTATATGCAGTCAGGTGACATAGGTATGCCTTACTGTTTAAACAAAATTCATGACCTAGTTGAGCATGTTAGAATGAAATATCTAAGATCAGAGGAAATACTAATTATCATCACAATGAATAACAAATACAATGAACCGACATGACTTTCTCAAACTATTAACCGATAGTTTAACCAACTTGAACTATATAACTAGGTATTTTAGCCATGTTTACTATCAGCCACCACCGGTTAACCCTTATTATGTTGAATATTTTGAAACTAGTTTGCCTTAAGTTAAACTAGTTTCAAAACATTTAACAGTATAGATACATACGGGTGTTTGATAATTTAGATATTGAGATTTCATGGTTGGAATGGTTAATTTGATCAGAAGAAATGTAATATTAAAAGTAATCTTAAGATGTTATTCTCAATTAACTGTTTAATAGTCAAGATTGGTGAAGAAAATTCATCACTGAAATGTCTGGCTCGATGTTCGTCATTCCGACTGGCTCACTCATTGAGTCAGACATTTTAGCGATAAATTTGCTCTTAACCAGCAAATAGACATTTCTCAAGACCATTGCAGACACTGCTTCTGGCTGGCTTCTCAATTAAAGGGTTAATTGCTGATAATATTACACATATCTGTATAATAATTAAGATCTTAATCAGGAGACAAATATTTAAGCAATATCCTGCTATCGATTAGCCAGCTATCAATTATCCTAGCATTTCACTAATGGCCCTTTCCATTTTTAGCTATGCCCCGCCCATCACTAGCTAAGCTCCACCCACACCTCACCGTGTTGGGATTGATCGATCTCCAAATGCCCTAGATATCAATTTCCGGAAAACTATACAGGGAAGCTGTTGAATATTTTGTAACTAATTTGACTGGGTGCTGTTGCTGCCTATGCCTATCGACGTCATTCATTATGATGTTATTGTACACATCAAGCAGTTCATTATGACGTCATATGATGGGTGGGTACTCTGGAAAGGTGAATTGAGTAATGGATCACCCACTGATTGATCAGACATCCCAAACCATCAAGTGATACACTGTTTTATTTTTCTCCGCATTTTACTTCGTATAGTTAGGATTCCTTGTTTATCGGATCACCCATTGTTGTAGATTCTGCTGTAGGCACACGGAGGGAAACCAAATTTTCCCTTTCCCCTCGGATAAGGATAATGAAATGAAAAGGGTATAGAAATTATGCAAAAGTAAGTTAATCTCGATATTTGACCCGAAACTATAAGACAGCAATCGCTTAGTCAAATTAGTTTCAAAATATTCAAGTGAATATTCGTTAAATAGTAAATATGTTGTATTGGGTATGTAGGGTTACAGGGTTCATCATAAGACTTTAGCCACTTTAGAAAGGAGGGATCCGATCTGTAACTCAAGTATCTGATATCATAATAAACTAGATGATATAAATCAAATAATCCACCACCCCCCACCCCCTGCAACGGCAGCCATGTTTGTGGGATGACATAATCCCACTGATTTGGATAGACATATGCATGGATACACAGACAAATGGGAGCTAATAATCATAAACTAAGAAGTTTCATCACAATACTCCAAGCAAATATAAAGTTATTGAACCAAAACCCAAAATTTGCACAGACAGACAGACCCAAAGGTATGGACGGATGGCAGGACGAGCTGACTGACCCACAAAATAATGTACATTTCCCTAGAAACATAGCCTATGTTCCCATGAAGTTTCATCACAATACTCCAAGAAAAAATAAAGTCATTGAACGAAAGCCCAAAATTTGCACGGACGGACAGACACCAATTCAGAGACAAAGGGATGGATGGATGCATGGATGGGCTGACTGACCCACGAAATAATGTACATTTCCCTAGTACCATAGCCAATGTTCCCATGAAATTTCGTCACAATACTCCGAGCAAAGATAAAGTTATCGAACGAAAACCCAAAATTTGCAAGGATGGACGGACACAAATTCAGAGACAAAGGGATGGACGGACAGAGGGATGAGCTGACTGACCCACAAAATAATGTACATTTCCCTAGAAACAGAGCCTATGTTCCCATGAAGTTTCATCACACTACTCCAAGAAAAAATAAAGTCATTGAACGAAAGCCCAAAATTTGCACAGACGGACAGACACAAATTCAGAGACAAAGGGATGGATGGATGCATGGATGGGCTGACTGACCCACGAAATAATGTACATTTCCCTCGTACCATAGCCAATGTTCCCATGAAATTTCGTCACAATACTCCAAGCAAAGATAAAGTTATTGAACGAAACCCCAAAATTTGCATGGACGGACGGACACAAATTCAGAGACAAAGGGATGGACGGACAGAGGGACGAGCTGACTGACCCACAAAATAATGTACATTTCCCTAGTACCATAGCCAATGTTCCCATGAAATTTCGTCACAATACTCCAAGCAAAGATAAAGTTATTGAACGAAAACCCAAAATTTGCATGGACGGACGGACACAAATTCAGAGACAAAGGGATGGACGGACAGAGGGATGAGCTGACTGACCCACAAAATAATGTACATTTCCCTAGTACCATAGCCAATGTTCCCATGAAGTGTTGTCACAATATTCCAAGCAAAAGTAGTTATCGAAAGAAAACCTGTGTGTGATGGATGGACGGACGGAAGCGAAAACATAATCCCCCCGCTTTTCACTAAAGCGGGGGGGGGGATAGGGGGATAGGGGATAATTATGTCACATGTAGGCTGACATGATTAAACATTCTACTGAATATTTTCAAACTAATTTGGCTGGGCGTTGTTGCTGCAATAGGCTGCAGCCCAATTATTTTCAAAATATTCAACAGCTTACCTGTATACCTTATAATTAGGATTCTGGAATTTCAGGGTTCAAAGTATATAAATCAATATCCAACACCCACAAAAGGTGGGTGGAGCTTAGTTAGCAATGGGTGGAGCTTAGTTAGCAATGGGTGGAGCTTAGTTAGCAATGGGTGGAGATGGCTGAAATTGATCTCTCTATTAAGCAGCTGCTAATTGTGATTAATATTTTAATATTTACATATTATTCTTAGTTGTAGTATTTGTAAGAAGAAACAGAACAAGCACGTAATTATTCCTGAATCAAGGTTCACGCTTCTCAAGGTAAGCTAGAATATAATAAACAATAGCAATTAGATAGTGCAAACCCTATTACTTAAGTTTTTGTCACTTTGTAAAATTTCTACAAATTTCCAGCTATATCCGGATCATGATCAAAGTTGTGGTTACCGTCACATTCTTTCTTGTGTTAGAATGGACCTTTCAATTTTTAGCTATTCCCCGCCCATATCTAGCTAAGCTCCACCCACACTTCGCTCGTGTTAGGATCGATCGATCTCTGAACACCCTGACTATCAATTTCCAAAAAAATACACAGGTAAGCTGTGGAATATTTTGAAACTAATTTGACTGGGTATTGTTGCTGCCTAAGGCAGCAACAGCGCCCAGTCAAATTAGTTTCAAAATATTCAACAGCGTGTTTATTAAATAGCAAAGAATTACAAATACATACAAGTCATACAACGTGTCGGAATGTTTGAGATTTGGTGATGGTCTATATGGAACCCTTTGTGACATAATGATTGTGACGTCATCATACACGTGCTGCGCTGATTATGATGTCATACGAAGTCAGATGATGGATGGATAGTCTGGAAAGGTGACTTATGAGCAAAATAACGCAGTAGTTTTTAACCGGATGATGGCCAGTCTGGAAATCATTTTTCATTGTAATATATTTGGTTGTGTTAAAATTGGACAAAATCAGATTTAATTTAGAGGTCAAGCCAGCCAAAACAGTTTCTCTAGTAGTCTTGCGGAATGTCCATCTGCAAGTACAGAGAAGAGTATTTTTAAATATATCACTGGAATGACTGGCTTGATAATCAGTGGTAAATTAAAAAAAATGCTCTTCTCTTTACCTGCAGCAGGGCATTCAATAAACAAATATTTTGATTTTCTCAACCAAATTTGACCTGTATAGGGTTAAGCGTTTCAGCTTCACAGACATGAAGCGATACGTTGTATAAGGTGTAAGGAATATTATGCCATGTTGAATATTTCTACCATAGTTGGAATTGAGATAGTAGGAATTTCAGAGTAAAACATTTAATCAGCTGATTTTTTTAAATCTTAGCTCCTCGGGATCATAGAAGAAATTTGATGAAACATGAATATTTTGAAAACAATATTATTGTAAATTCTTGCTGCCTTAGAAAACAATAACTTCTAGTGATGTTTTCAAAATAATAATTTGGATGTTACTTATAAAGTGTAAGAAATATCATCTATAACAGATGTTATTAAAGCTACCACCCACTGAAGAACCTACAGAATACAGCTGGATATCTCCCACTGGCATCAACAGTAATGTGCTGACTTGCAGACTGTGTTATCTCATAGGATAATTCGCTTAGTTTCCCGATAACACAGGCTAAGCCAATAAACTACAAAATAGTAGATTGTCTAACCTCCATATACATCATAAAAGGGCTATTAAGTTACCAAACAGAAAACAACATCCTGACAACAAATAGACGCATAGCACCAACAGATAGATGCATAGTACCACATAGAAGCAAAATCAAAATTAGTCGCTTTTGCAAAATGGTTGGACAATCACACTAAATTGCAGCAAGAGCAATCAGAGATTGCAGACCCTTTCCCTCTTTTGTAACGTTTTCAGATTTTCATTTTTCATTGGATGATGCCCAATGTTGTGGCATCCTAGCGTATGGTCACAGCCTTTCTTGTGTTAAGATTTGAGCAAAATCAGGCCAGTAGTAGTTTCTGAGATATTCATAGATCCAGAATTTGAGCCAAATAGGATCTGTACTTTTTAGATACAAGTGCAGACAAACACCTACCCACACACACATGCGTGCGCACACACGCACGCACGCACACACACTACCCTCTTCCCCTTAAGGGACGAGAGTAATAACAAGAGTTCGCTCACCTGGAGCACCATCAATTTTTGTCAAAATTGTTGGTGGATGGTTTAGCAGTCTTTTAAATGAGTTTGTGGACATTTTTGCAAGTACAATATGGCCGCCAAACACACATTTTGATTGCCCCATGGCGCCCATGTTTTTTTTGATGGATCAACTTCCCTTGAACAAATTTTAATGGCTCAAATTTCGGCCCGATCCCTTCAGCGGTTCTGGAGGAGTCATTTTCGTGAAAACCAGGTCATCCAAGATGGTCGCCGAACCATTTAGTCAATCAAGTCCTCTTGAACAAACTTGGCTTACCTCTTGGCCTAGATGAAGATTCCCCAAGTGGTTTCGGAGATTTTTAAAGGCATCTCCTGAAATCGGCCGAAATCCAAAATGTCCGCTTGCCAAATTGGCCAATCGGCTTCATTTGAACAAACTTGGATCCTTATGCCCTAAGATGCTTCCTGCCAAATATAATTGAAATCGGCCTGGTAGTTCTCAAGAAGATATTGTAAATTTCCCATTGCTTTAGCATGGGAGCTTTTGACGAGAAAATTATCCAAGATGGCCACCAAACCGTCTATCCGACAGTTTCGAAAATTGCAAATTTGAGCTCAGAATACCCACAAACATATACAGAACCAATTTTGGCCTCAAAATCCATCAAATAAAAAAATCCAATATATCCGCCAAACACGCTACATTTTGATTGGCCCACTTTCCTTGAACAAACTTTAATGGCCCTTAGTCCCTAATCATATCTCCCAAATTTTGGCCTGATCCATTCAGCGGTTCTGGAGGTCGTTTTTGGGAAAACTAGGTCATTCAAGATGGCCATTGAAACATTTGGTCAATCAAGTTCCCTTGAACAAAGTTGATTCAGCACTTACCCTAGATCATATTTCGTGAGTTTTGAATCGATCCCTCAAATGATTTGGGAGATTTTTAAAAACATTTCAAAAAATCAGCTGAAATCCAAGATGGTCGCCGGCCAAATTGGCCGATCGGGTTCGTTTGAACAAACTTGAATCTCTATGCCTTAAGGATGCTTCATGTCAAATATAATTGAAATTGGCCCAGTAGTTCCCGAGAAGATATTTTAAATTTCCCATTGCTTTAGCATGGGAGCTTTTGGGGGGAAAATGATCCAAGATGGCCGCCAAACTGTTTATCCAACAGTTTCTAAAATTGTAAATTTGAGATCAGAATACCCAAAAACCTACATAAAACCAATTTCGGCCTCAAAATCCATCAAATAAAAAAATCCAATATGGCCGCCAAACATGCTATATTTTGATTGGCCCACGGCGGCCATGTTTTTTGACGGATCAACTTCTTTTGAACAAACTTTACTAGCAAATTAATTTACAAATTTCGGCCTGATCCCTTAAGCGGTTAAGTTATTTTCGCTAAAACTAGGTCAACCAAGATGGCTGCCGAACTATTTGACCAATTAAGTTCCTTTGAATAAATTTGGTTGAGCTCTTGCCCTAGATCATATTTCATGAGGTTTCCTTCAATCCCTCAAGCGGTTTCGGATAAGATTTTTAAAGACGTTTCTAAAAATCAGCCAAAATCCAAGATGGCTGCCAGCCTAATTGGCCGATCGGCTTCATTTGAACAAACTTGGATCCCTATGCCCTAAGGATGCTTCCTGCCAAATATAATTGAAATTGGCCCAGTGGTTCTTGAGACGAAGTCGTTTAAAGGAAAAGTTGACGGACGGATGGACGGTCGCCACAACATAAGCTCACTTGGCCTTTCAGGCCAGGTGAGCTAATAATAATACAAATATTCATGTGACAAAAAAATTAAAATGCGTATTAACCCGATTCCCATCTCCTATCAGATTTATCACACTCATCGATTGTCTTCAGCAGCTAGATCTTCAATCCTCACTTTGTCAAGAACTCCATTATTGCGCTCAGTTCATCAACTATCACAGCAGTTTATTAGTGCTAGATATCTGCGACATCTTACTAAAACACTTTATTTGAAGCTAATATTAAATTTATTAGGATAAATTTTATATGGAACAAGTTTCATATCCTCTGGGTAGGTCATGCACAATGAACCTTTTCACTGAACATTGTATTAATATTCACACACATATCCACTTTCATGGTGGATAGATGTTAAACTTTATAACAATTTTGAAAATAGCTCGACTGGAAATTGGTTCGTTGTGTAGTACATCATCAATGTCAAACAAGATGGAATGTGTTATATATCAGCCATGGCAATAGTCTTTACTCCTTTAACCCTTTATAGGTCAAATTTGGTCAAGAAAATATAAATATCTGTCACTGAATGTCCATTTACAGGCCAAGAGAATATAATTTTTGAAAATTCATCACTGGAATGACTGGCTCGGTTATCAAGCCAGTCATTGTAGTGGTACATTTTCAAAAATCTATTCTCTTTACATGTAAATGGACATTTAACAAGACCATAACAGAGGCCGGTATGACCATTAAAGGGTTAATGGTTACGTTTCATCAAGTAGACTGACATTTTCTCATTAAAAACGTCAATTTCTAGACCAAGAGGCTATTTTTGAAAATGTACCACTCTAATGACTGGCTGCATCATCTAGCCAATCATTCCAGTGGTCATTTTTCAATATGTAGTCTTCTCTTGGTCTAGAAAAATGGACATTCCTCAAGATCAGTGAAAAAGGCATATTTGGCTGGTTTGGTCATTAAAGGTTAGCGTGTAATTCTCACTTGTTCAAACTGCAGGGAGAAGACCATCTCACCACATACCAATTCAACACAGGTAAAGCTAAACACCCGTTCTGTAAGACATGCGGAGTACAATGCTTTTACAGGCCAAGGTCAAATCCAGATGGAGTAGGTAAGTCACTAATTATGAATAGTATTAGTGACAACATTGCAACACTCAAAAATTTTCAAATATCTGAACAATTATAGCCTTGTAAATCTGTTTTTCGCACATTTTTTTATCTCGTAAGCCGGGACCATACATGTCCTTTTGACCTAATTATATAACTGCACGCTATTATGGAAATTTCCACTACAGTTTGGCACTATTTCATCAGACATATTGTTTCACACTAGTTCTATTTTTAGTAATTAAGAGGGCGAAATTTTGAGCCAAAATTATAATCAAATCATGTGACCTCTTACGCTTATGAGAGTAGTTATAAGATTTCCTTCAGACTTCATGAGCACACTAAATTGTAAGACATTTCTGCAGCAGTTCTAGTGTTATGGAATGTAATTAAGTATTGTAAATATTAATCAAGGGGACTATGGTCATATTTTTGCCGAAACAATCCAAAACGAAGTACCAGTATTGCAAACTTCTTTTAGGGGAGTAATATCCCAGCTAACCTCCAGCCACATCTCGCTCATTTTGGGATCAATCGATCCCTGAATATCAATTTCCAGAAAACTATACAGGTAAGCTGTTGAATACCTTTAAACTAATTTGACTGGGTGCACCACCCAGTTAAATTAGTTTCCCAATATGTTTATTCTATAGTAAAGACATACAATTCATGTGTCTGATATACTGCCTATGGCAACAAAAACACCCAGTTAAATTAGTTTCAAAATATTCGACAGAATGTTTATCCTATAGTAAAGACATACAATTCGTACGTGTCGGACTATTAAGCGCTTAAGACAGACCAATTGACTTAGTTTCCCAACAAAGTTGGTACTTACGGAGGAGACTGGCGTGGAGGTGTCATCTTTCTCCCCCAACACTAACTGTACACAACTCTGAAGGACACTTTATCGGGACTGACCAGGGCAAAGCCGAGGCAATTCAAGAAGGGTTCAAGGAACAGTTCACTGACCACGATGATGAGCCCTTGTACACATTCTCAGGAGACCCCAGGCCATTACCAACACCAATTAATACAGCAGAGGTTGAGAAGGCACTTAAAGCCCTGAAAAATGGACGTGCATCTGGACCTGATGGCATGACCAATGAACTATTCAAATATGCAAGTGACATAATCTCAAAACCAATCACGCACAGAATCAATTCAGCTTTTATGCATCACCTTCCCATCGAGGCTGTAAGCCAAGGCATCCATATCGCGCTACCCAAGCCCAAGAAGCCACCTGTTTAAATACTTAATTACAGTTAAATTAGTTTCCCAATATGTTTATTCTATAGTAAAGACATACAATTCATGTGTCTGATATACTGCCTATGGCAACAAAAACACCCAGTTAAATTAGTTTCAAAATATTCGACAGAATGTTTATCCTATAGTAAAGACATACAATTCGTACGTGTCGGACTATTAAGCGCTTAAGACAGACCAAATGACTTAGTTTCCCAACTATTCAAATATGCAAGTGACATAATCTCAAAACCAATCACGCACAGAATCAATTCAGCTTTTATGCATCACCTTCCCATCGAGGCTGTAAGCCAAGGCATCCTTATCGCGCTACCCAAGCCCAAGAAGCCACCTGTTTAAATACTTAATTACAGTTAAATTAGTTTCCCAATATGTTTATTCTATAGTAAAGACATACAATTCATGTGTCTGATATACTGCCTATGGCAACAAAAACACCCAGTTAAATTAGTTTCAAAATATTCGACAGAATGTTTATCCTATAGTAAAGACATACAATTCGTACGTGTCGGACTATTAAGCGCTTAAGACAGACCAAATGACTTAGTTTCCCAACAAAGTTGGTACTTACGGAGGAGACTGGCGTGGAGGTGTCATCTTTCTCCCCCACCACTAACTGTACACAACTCTGAAGGACACTTTATCGGGACTGACCAGGGCAAAGCCAAGGCAATTCAAGAAGGGTTCAAGGAACAGTTCACTGACCACGATGATGAGCCCTTGTACCCATTCTCAGGAGACCCCAGGCCATTACTAACACCAATTAATACAGCAGAGGTTGAGAAGGCACTTAAAGCCCTGAAAAATGGACGTGCATCTGGACCTGATGGCATGAGCAATGAACTATTCAAATATGCAAGTGACATAATCTCAAAACCAATCACGCACAGAATCAATTCAGCTTTTATGCATCACCTTCCCATCGAGGCTGTAAGCCAAGGCATCCTTATCGCGCTACCCAAGCCCAAGAAGCCACCTGCCCCCCCCCCCCCCCCCCCCCAGCCCAGTGTGCTCCTTAAAGCATACGGAAAATCATATCCAATGTTACTCTATGCCGCATCTGAAACAAGATCGACGACTTTACCGGATCATGTCAAAGTGGCTTCAAACTTGGACTCAGCTGCACAGACATTGTATGGGCTCAACACATGCTTGTGTTGGTAGTCATGTCCAAACACTGGGATTTCCACAAAATGGGCATTGACATGTCACAAGCCTTCGACTTAATTAATCCTTTAGTGACGATACCGGCCAAAACCGGCCTCCTTAGTGGTCTACAGGAATGCCCATTTGCAGACCAAGAGAAGACTAATTTTTGAAAATTTACAACTGGAATGACTGGCCCGATAACCGGGCCAGTCATTCCATTAGTAAATGTTCAAAATTAATCTTCTCTTGCCCTGCAAATGGACATTCAAAAAGCAAATATAAAGGAATAAATTTCGTCACTAAAGGGTTAAGCACTCAAAGATCCTAGATGTACTACGACAGGCCAGTTGCAATGAAGATGAGCTATGACTAGTGAGACTACTGCTTGTAGACACCAAGCTGAGAGTACGAGTCAAGTCAGTGAAGTCTGTAGAGTTTGAGATATCAATCGGCTCCCCACAGGGAGATGGTCTATCCCCTGTGCTTTTCACCTGTTACCTGGTTGCTGCATTGAAATCTGTGCGGGAAAACTCCACAAGACCAAACCCCCACCCCCTGTGTCAATACTGGGCATGCCGCTAGAGATGGAATATGCCGATGATGTGGACTTTATAGATGAGGAAGAGAAACCCCTTGACGAACTTCTCCCAATAGCTTAAAGCAAACTAAAAATTGAGAATCTCTTTATGAATGAATCCAAAACAGAGTTCACCCACATATACCTACCTACAAAGCATGAAGCTAAAGAAAATGACAACCCACTCCATGGCGGCGAACCATGGAGGAAAAGTAAAATCCTGGGCTCACTGCTTTGCAGTACTGCTGATATCGCTGCACGCTGCATCATGGGGAACATAGCTTTCCAGTCCTTCTGGAAGCTATGGATTCGTAGATCAAAGATGCCCTTGGTAAAAAGACTATGTTTATACAATGCAACCTGCATATCCTTGATGATGTATAACTGTAACAGCTGGGCAGCTCCAAAGGCAGCTCTAGACAAAGTTGACGCCTGCCACCGCAAACACCTACGCACCATCACTGGACACCCATGGCCAGAGAGCATAATTTCCAACGATGCACTATACAAGATGTGTAATACGATGCCGCTGTCTGTAAAAGTCACTCAGCAAAGATGGTCCATGTTTGGCCATGTGCTAAGGATGCAGGAAGACACACCAGCACAGGGCCTTGGAATTCACCCTACTCGGAGTCAGCAAATACAGAGCCAGGAGAGGACGTCATTGCATAAATCTGCTAAGCGTGCTACGAGGTGACCTCAAGAAAGCAGGATTAGGTACAATCAAGTCAAGAATGGACCTGAGGAAGCTAAGGCTTTTGGCTGAGGACAAGACACAGTGGGCACAAGCGAAGGACTGATTGCAGCTGTAGGATGTTTCTACTACTACAGCCGCAGAATACAGTAATCATACATAACATACTACACATCATGTAGTTGATTATGATGTCATACAATGGATGGATAAACTGCAAAGGTCCATTGCCTGTCACAAGGTAGCAGCATATCAAACTTGTGCAGGCAAAGGGCTTTGGGGTTAAGTATAGGAAGTTAGAGTAGATTGCTATGTTAAGCTTTTCATTGAGGCAAACTGAAATATGGATGGCTTCATTGAAACAAAATCCCAAATAGTCTCATTATTGACTACAGGCACACCAAGTTACATTATTGTAGCTAACTTTATTCAGGAGTTATGCGCTACTGAATCAGATTTTGTATGGACAGATTTTCTTTAGTTTGCAACAATGTCAGAGGACAAAACTATACACAGGTGTTCTTTCAGCCAACACTTCTGAACACTGAGCACTATAAACAATCGTATGTTATTACATTTTGTCGTTTGTGTCTCGTGAGTAGCATTTTAAAGGAAAAGTTGATGGATGGACCGACAGACAGACAACGGATGGTTACCATGCCATAAGCTCACTCACCTTTCAGGCCAGGTGGGCTAATAGTGGACGAGTAATGGATATATCACTGAATGCATGAAGATATTATAAGCACACATGTAATAACTTATTTATTATATTCCAATTTTAACCTTTTAATGGGCAAGCTGGCCAGAACCGGTTTGACAACTTTGACACATTTACAGGCCAAGAGAATACAATTTTTGAAAATTTATATCTGGAATGACTGGCTCTGTTATCATTTCAGTGATAAATATTCAAAAATGGTATTCAGAGTCGGAGAGAGGTGCCTCCTTCCCATGCTCAGGGTCCTCCCGGGAGAAGTTTTACAAACCAGATATGCTGAGAGGTGTTTTCCTGCAACCTAAGTAATAAACAGCATAATTCACCTTTCCAGAGTACCCACCCATCATATGACATCATAATGAACTGTGTGATGTGTACAATGACATCATAATGAATGACGTCGATAAGTACGTCATGAACGCATATTTGAAGACGGTCTATGCGTTGTTGTACAAATTGTTTGCTTTTACTATTTAATAAATATTCTGTTGAATATTTTGAAACTAATTTGACTGGGCGCTGTTGCTGTCAACACGGAGAGGTGTGGGTGGAGCTTAGCTAGTGATGGGCGGGGCATAGCTAAAAGTGGAAAGGGCCATTGCCTCGCTGCCAAACTAATGCCTCTTTTTTTCCACATATTTATTTGACAAGCTCACACACTTCAAAAATGTATTTATTTTTTATTGAGGGGGGAGGGGGGGGGGCAGCTGGAGGTGACTACACACCCCTGCTTTACCATCATTAGTTGCAATAATTTGTTATCATTTCAGGTTTTATGCCTCACTGCATAGATTCAGATACGGTGGATAAAATCTGTGAGGAGGCGTTTGATGGCAAAGAATGGCAGAAATCCATGGATAAACATCCTAATATAAAGGAAAGATCAAAGATCAATTGAATCACATTATTAGTCCACATAAGAGGCGAAGCTTGATAAATGACAGTATTAGAGAATAGCTGTTCAAGGACCTGTATCCCTCTCCTTGATCCTCAGTATTTGAATTATGGTTCTGATATTAGTCTATTTTCTGCTAATCAGTATATTGTCCCCATTATCTGTTCAATGGTAAAAGTGGTCAAAATCAGCTTCAGCAGTGGTCTCAAAGATAGTCGATTTACAGGCCAAGAAAAGAATTTTTTTTGAAATTTTATCACTTGAACGACTTGAGTCATTAAACAAGTCAGTCACTCCAGTTGTAGCTAAACGATTCAGTCACTCCAGTTGTAAATTTTCAAAAATAGTCAGCTTTTGACCTACAAATGTACATTCTCTATGAGAAGATTAAAATCTTCGCAACCTGATTTGACCATTAAAGGGTTAAATTCACATCTGTTTTATGCAACTACATTAGGGAGAACCAAAGCATGCAAACATGATTAACCCTTTAACCCTCGAATTTGTTCAAGAAAATTTCAATTAGCTCACAGAAAATGTCCATTTACAGACCAAGAGAAGACTATTTTTGAAAATTTACCACTGGAATGACTGGCTCGGTTATCGAGCCAGTCATTCCAGTGATAAATTTTCAAAAATTGTCTTCTCTTGGTCTGCAAATGGTAATTTCTCAAGACCACTGCAGAAGCTGTTTTTGGTTGATATGAGTGTCAAAGGATTAATGCAACGACAACAGTGCCTATGTTTGAGGGCTGTGCATGTGCTCGTGTGCACACATACACACCCAAAAATCTATTTGTACACTTTAAAAAAATTAAATAGTATTGAAAATTATCCACAAGTAATTTAATCAATTATCCACAAGTAATTTAATCAACAATTGGTATCTTCTTCTTGCGTTCATCTTTCTCATGACAGTAATCTTAGACTGTTTTCCTTATTTGGTGCATGAAAGCTTAAGTGGTCATCAAACTGTCTCTGTCTCCTCTGATCTTCTCTTCAAAATATACTTCAATAGGCCACAAGCTTCTCCTAGCCTGTTCGTATCGCTGGCAGTGCTGCAAGAGATGTTCTGCTGTTTCTTCTGCTCGCTGACACTCACACAGTGCAGAATCTGTAATCTTGAGACAGTGAAGATGTTAAACTCTAGTTAGTTCATTTATTACATGAATAAATATTTCTATGAATTGTATTAGTTTGGTGCCGTGTTACACAGTTTTCATGACCCAGAAATTATTTTTCGTTGAAGTTGATTCATTGTGTCACAGCAGTTTGACACATATTACGTTACTATTACAATTCTAAGTGAATATGAGATGAGTGAGTCATTAAAGTGTATAAGGGAAATGTAGGATGGGACAACCGAACACTTGTGGTATTTTTAAAAAACTGGTAACTTGAATGGATTATATGGTATAATGATACAAGAGATATAAGAAATAGATGTATAAATGCATACCTGAAATACACGTCCTGCTGTTTACCAAAGATCTGTCGTGATATTAGGTACAGTTTTGACTGTTTGTCATAAAAAGTACAATCAAATATTTACAGTAATCTAGCATACAGTCAGTGCTGCTTAATTCTGTCCACACAAAATAATCACTGAAAATTTGAAACACAAAAGTTAGCTATATAAACACATGTGTCATAGCTTGTACTGTTCAGACCTGCAATGTATGGGCAGGAACCCTTGTGTTCAGCCCATCAATGTATGCACAGGAACACTACTGCAAAACTTTAGGTGCACCCAGTGCTGACATCTTTCACATTCGGCCTATTTCACAAAGATAATACCAACAAGACTTAAATAATCAGACAACCATAGTGGGGAAGCTTCCATTCAGATGCAACCCATCTTATCTGGATTCCATGTTTGTGTCTGGCTTGCAATTTAAGGCAATGGTTGTGGTATTTGCTGATGTGTGTGGCCACTGGTTAATGGTTAGTTGGTGAAATCTGATGGTAGATTGTTGATTTCCATGATTATTTTGCTTCCAAAAATCCCTCATCTTGGGTTTTTAACACAGTGTCTTGCCAGAGGCTGTGGGTCATTTTGTGCTAAGGAGACATTGGATAGCAGGTAATTCTGTTGGCTGCTCAATGCCGGATGAAGGTAAGATTCAACGGATGGTGAAACCGATGATGGCTTAAATGCGTTAATGCATATTTTCCTAAATCATGATCTCAGGTTCTCATTAGTGCTTTTCCAAAAGTGTTGCATATTAATTTGCAGATTTGGTAACATTTAATGACATACCCATGATGTGATTGTAGGTAGAAATGGCAGTGTTGATTGTAGAATTGTTTTAAGGGTTTGAAAATGGGTATATCTAGTTGTGTAGTGTAACTAGTATGAGAAGGTACAAGAAAGCGCTTGATGTGATGTTTCTTAGTTAATGCAATGATGTCAGGAGTAATGTGTGAAGTGCGTCCATCATAGAGCATTAGGATGGTGACGTTTGATGCTACGTATTTCAGGAAGTGATCTTTTAAAAACTCCAAAAAATCAGTTTGACCAGCATGAGTCTGACACGGCCATCTCTATCTTTTAGACAGCCATCTTAAAGGTCACTATTCCGCTTCTTGACAGCGAATATAAAGGCGGAATTTTATTGCCGAGCACGTTTCTACAGGCTACCATGCTGTCATCCATGATCTTGGTGATGTTATTGATGATTTGCAGCTCGGTCTTTTCGTGAAGATCGGAATTTTACTAGTATGGCATCCAATTCATTAGAGTATGTCCGTTTGTTGTCTCTCTTGCTCTGCTAACTGACAACGATTCTGGTTTCTGCATGCGCAATTCTGGCCACCATGACAACAACACATTTAACCACTGATGTGTCAAAGGATGATCACTCTGCACACATTTGGTTGTTGATGCTATCTCTGATGGTATTCTTCTGACCTGTCACATAATTCACCAATAAAACTGATATGTTTCATCCTCTGAAGTAAATATTGGTGTTCTTACAGCTTGTCATCTGTGATGACTACTTTCCAGATCACTCGATCCCTTTGCTCAGGTACAGCATATACTCCGGTAGTCTTATACACACGTAGCTTTTTGAGCCATACAGCATCATACGTCGCTGCATACTCGCCGCTGAATATGACTTGGGTCTTTTTCCAATCTGAGGAACATAAATACAACAGCAACGTTCACATGACACACACGCACTCATATAATCATGCTCGCACATACTCACACACGCAGACAAACACATACACACGCACACCCTCAGAAGCATGCAGGCTCACACATGCTATTTAATATGTAGGACATACTATAATCAGCTTTTAAAACTTTATTCATTCTACTGAAAATATACATTCTTCTAAGATAAAGCAATTAATCCTACATGCAGCACTATAGGCAGTGCTCTTTGTCAATATCACACAATTAGGTCACTTTTCATGAAATGATTTTAATCTGATATGGTATTTTTAGCGAGGCACCGAGTCCATACAATAGATCATCTCTGTAAAATCTACAATCTCACAACTAGGTCACATGATGTCTGTCAAGATAGTTGTCAGTAATGGACGTCGTTTGTTGAATGAGCACTGTTTGACGAAATTGGGAAAAGTTTAATTTAATATTTGTTTTTCATCAAAGGACATTTATTACTGAGAAATAAGGGGTATATGTGTATTTCCTGTATTTTAAGTGATTAAACTGGGCACACTCACTTGTTTCAACATAGTTTAGCCAGGTAAAGGAAGACGTCACAAATTTAAACAAAGATTTGGCAGTGAGTGCGGTACGTTAAAAGCGTGCATTTACCAATGGTTACCATGGAGTTTGGTATACCACAGAATTAGGTATATGTACCCTACAGTTGGACAGTCTGTCAGTAGCATGGTTAAAACTGCTGAAATATCCTGTTAACTGAGAGAGATGATATTATTCCACAAAGGTCTCTCTCCTCTCCTCTCCTCTCCTCTCCTCTCCTCTCCTCTCTCTCTCTCTCTCTCCAAAAGATAGTTTCTAGATTGGATTTGGATTTGATACACACATCCGAGCAATACATCATCAATAACTACAAGACATGTGGTATGATTGTCAATGTTTCCAGATGTGGCAGAAAAAGTTAAACATCCTAAAGGATGGACAGGCATGTTACGCAGCTGGCAATGAAGAACCGCAAGCTTTCAGCGAAGAAGATTGCATCTGAGGTACAGAAAGAGACTGGTATGAATGTATACCATCAGACTATACAAAATAGGCTTCATTATAGTGGACTGCATTGCAAGGGAACATGCTGAGAAAAAACCTCATTGAACAAGAGAAAGCGTTCTGCCTTTGTGAAGGAATATGTTCACAAGCTTGCAATGTTCTGGTACTTCATTTTAAGGTCAGACGAGAGCAAGTTCAACATGTGCTCCTAAGCATACTGCAAAATCTATTTGAGCGCCCTCCCTCCTGAAGAGAAAACACAACACGTTACTGTATTAGAATGGACACCACAGAGCCCAAATCTCAATCCTATAGCCCATATGTGGGATGAGCTGGAGCGGAAGTGTACAGATGATTTGCCCTCAAACAAAGAAATGTCTAAAGACTATGATTCAGCACGTCAGCAATGGTATTAGAAAAGATGTCTGCACTAAGCTGGTAGATAGCATGCTAAGGAGACTGCAAGCTGTTAGTTATTCAGGCGATAGATGGTTATGCCAATTAGTGAACACTATCCACGTGAACAACTTTACAATTGTATAAATAATTTTATGGTCATGGTAACTATTTAACAAGGCATAATTTAAATTAAATTCTAAATTATGTATTTTCTGTAATAAATGGCCCAACTAGAGTTTAATACCAATTGTTGATTAAATTCCATTTTTTAAAGATGTATAAAGAATTTTTTTGGGAACACTGTAAATACCTTTAACCTATTAACCCGCAAATTTGGTCAGGAAAATTTCAATTTTCTCATTTGCAGAACAAGAGAAGACTATTTTATAAAGTTTATGCCTGGAATGACTTGCTCGGTTATTGAGCCAGTCATTCCAGTGGTAAATTTTCAAAAATACTTTCTCTTGGTCTGTAAATGGTCATTTCTCTGGACCACTGAAAAGCCGCTTTTGGCTGATATGAGTGTTAAAGGGTTAAACTATTCTCACAAAGCGGTATCAAACCCATACATCACAAGTCATAATGAAGATTTTTCAAAGTGAATATTGTATAAAGTTTGTTTATCTAGAAACATATAAAATATGCTATTTTTAAGAATCATCAGAATATATACAAAACAGAAAGATGTATATTTATCGAATGATGAGATCACTCTTTCTTTAGATGAGTTTCTTTATTTTTTCTTCTATTTTTCATCCACTTGACAGATTGAAGAACAGACAGAATAACTGGAATGCTGATAGGTAGAAACAAAGGAATGTAGATAGCAAACCTGGAATGAAACAAAGGTATATCAGCAATATTAGCCAAGTATTAGCCAATTAGCCAAGTATTATCTCTAACACATTATTAAGCACCAATCCTTTAACCCTTTAATGGTCAAATTTCATCAAGAAAATATAAATATTTGCCTATTGAATGTTCATTTATAGACCAAGAGAAGCCTATTTTTGCCTGGCTTGGGAATTTCAATGGTAATTTTTCAAAAATAGTCTTGGCCTACAAATGGACATTCATCAAGACCATTGAAGAGAGCGACTTTGGTCGGCTTAACTTTTAAAAGGTTAATGGTCAAGACTGAACAAAATTAAAATTTTTTGCTTAGTGAATGCCCATTTGAAGGCGAAGCAATGACTAATTTTGAAATTTTACCACTGGAGTGACTGGCTTGATTTTCATGATCACCGCAAAGGCTGGTTAACATGTTACGGAATTACATGTCAATACTCTAAGCATAGAATGTACTGGTGAACTTCGTATATCAGAAAATGTCATCATGCAATTAATTAATTAACTATTATATGACAAGATTATGTGTACCTTTCAAAATCTACTTTGAATAAAAAATAAATCAGTCCTACAGTTAAACTATGGTGTTCTAACGCTGTATTCACTTACTTTTGGTCTTCTGGAAAGTAGAGCAGTTCTAAAAGGGATGGATCAAAGAATGCTTTTTCTGTCCACATGAAAAACAAGAACAGATTGACAGTTAGATTCACGCCAGATACCACGAATCCTCAAAGCTCTCATGCACCGATATACAGTTAATAATCGACCTGAGATAAGGGTATATTATTGTAATATTTATAGACTTCATATTATTTGAATCGATCGTTTGCATAGACATTCTCAGACATAACAACTGGTTCACACGTGAAAATGATCAGTTGCCAGGTAACTTTTGAGGTATACGTACCTAGATATTCATATGCATAGCTCTACCTACAGGTTGTAGCTCAGAAAGGTTAGAATTCTGTCAACAATCTTACTGGTTTTTGGCAATAGACATAAAATATAGCAGCAGTTAAACTACATATGCATGTAGTTATAATTCATTGGTTATATATTGTTTCTACTTGGCGAGCGTATTCAGATTTCATGCCTGATAAGGGAACACACAATTCACCTTTCCAGCTTATCCATCGATCATAGGCGGCAACAGCACCCAGTCAAATTAGTTTCAAAATATTCAACAGCTTACCTGTATAGTTTTCTGGAAATTGATAGTCAGGGAGTTCAGAGATCGATTCCAACACAAGCGAGGTGTGGGTGGAGTTTAGCTAGAGATTGTCAGGGCATTGCTAAACCTGGAAAGGTCCATTGCCTGCTGGTCAAGATAGTGCCCGAACATTGAATTAGCCCATAGCTTGTGAAAATTATTCTCTATTTATTTGTGCATGACAACTTTAAATGGCAGACAAGATTATACAAATGACTTACTGTGATTTGCCATAATGTGAAAGTGAGATTAGCATCAAAATTTAACAGCAGTCTGAAGACTATTACAATTAATTTTAGTGTAGTGGTCTCTCAGAAAGTCCATTTGCAGGCCAAGAGAAGACTATTTTTGAAAATTTACCATTGGAATGACTGGAATAAATGAGCCAGTCATTCCAGTGGTAAATTTTAAAAAATAGTCTTCCCTTGGCCTGCAAATGGACATTCAATATGCAAATATTTTGATATCCTTGAGCAAAATTAGCCATTAAAGGGTTAAACAATGAAAGCAGATCGTGTGAACATCTGCACGCAGGAATCCGCATTGAAACACTGTATATATCTATGATATGTATAGGCTAGACAGATCATGATGCATATATACACCTTTGCAAAAGTTAAGCACCAGCAAAAACAATAGAATGTAGAAACATGATGGTACAACTAGGCTGCCATACTTTTTGTCCCCGCGTTAGCTGACATAATTCCAAGTACGAAATGCACATGCATGCATGACTTCACGCCGCTTGATATCCGTGCATGGCGGGAAACAGCACACGTGTTCAGTTATGTAAAAGTCCAGTTTGAGGTGTGGAACATTACATACAGATTTAGGCGACAAGATTAGGAATTTTGTGTTCATGACGGTGGTTTATTTGTACAGAGAGAATTAGCTCTTGATTGTGAACCGCTATGGCAAGACGAAGGTTAAGTGATCGTGTGAAATGGCAAATCATAGGCATGCATACTACTGGTATGTCATGCAGAGAGATTGGCAGACAGCTGAACATTAACCATACTGTAATCAGTCGTTTGATTGCAAAACATGGGCAAACTAACGAGGTGAAGGACAGGCCTAGATCTGGAAGACCGAAGAAGACTACTGCCCGTGATGATCGAGCCCTAGTACGCCTTGTTAGGAGATCTCCATTCACCAACAGCAGAGTGCTCAGCCAGCAATGGGAAACGCGCAATAGAGTGTCAATGTCTACCGTCAAAAGGAGACTGTATGCTGCTGGCATGAAAGCTAGGAGACCTGTCAGACGTCCTCTCCTCACTGCACACCACAAAGAGGAGCGTCTGAGGTGGTGCAACGAAAGAAGACACTGGAACATGAGATCCTGGATACGGGTACACTGGTCCGATGAAAGTCGGTTCCTGCTTCATGCCACAGATGGTCGAACTCGTGTATGGAGGTCCAGACGCACGGCGTACGACCAACGTAACATCATGGAAGAAGTTCCATTTGGTGGAGGTTCCGTTATGATATGGGGGTGCATCTCATTTGATTGTAAGCTGGATCTGTTGACTGTACCTGGAACACTAAATGGACAAAGATATCAAGATTCCATACTGGATAGAGTTGTGGTCCCTCATTTTGTAAATCATGCACCTGGAACCCACCCTATATTCATGGATGACAACGCCCGACCACATCGTGCTAGAGCTGTGCATGAATACCTCCGCCAGAATGCCATCGAAACCCTACCATGGCCAGCAAGGAGCCCTGACATGAACCCTATTGAGCATATCTGGGACATTCTGGGAAACATGGTGAGGAGGGATCCTCCTGTGCAGAACCTACAGGAATTAACAGACGCACTCCATCTTGAATGGCAACGAATACCACAATGGCGTATCAGTCGGTTGGTGACCAGCATGAGACGTCGTGTCCAGGCCGTCATCCAGGCACAAGGTGGATATACCCGGTATTAATAATGACAGTCTCAAACTCGTGCACAGATGTTAAACTTCGTTTTCAGACACCATTAATGACAATCTAGCCACGTGTGTCAACTGTAGGGCAATAGTTGTCAGTTGTGTCAACGTAACCATATTCAGGCCTCGTTCTCAAGTTCAAACAAAAACATACAGTGTTTCCCCACCATCATAATCAGCATTCCTCTAGTTGCATTATTACCTCTTGCACTAAGATGGATGGGTACATAAATGTTTATGCTATTGCTTCCTTCATAGCACATGAATATACCCTCGCATGTGCGTAAAAATAGGTTGGTGCTTAACTTTTGCACAGGTGTATATATATATATATATATATATATATATATATATATATATATATATATATATAATATATATACACTACTGGTCACAGTCAATGTTTATAATACTGTAGCAGCGCTGCTGCTGGTAATCTTCAGTCAATGGGTAACAATGGATGCTGATGATTAAGCAGGTGTATGTCCTACCTGATGATATGATAGCATCTTTGGAAAATTGGAATGCAGCTTGTAAATCTCCCACTCTGAATGCCTTCTGACACTGCTTAATAGAATTAACAGCATCCTCAACCTGAAAAGAAAATCAACAAAATTGATAGCAACTTTACAGAGTAATTAATTATTAGGCATAAAAACATGACAAGATCTATGAAAGAAGTACTCCTGACCAGTGTGGTATATTGATATATGTAGTATGGGTGATAACTTTTCCACGGCCTGAGAGTTGAATTTTTTTCAGAGCCTAGATGGATAACGTGTACTTATTTCTAAAGGATTTTAGCCTTTAGGCTGTGATCAGGCATGACAATGGTCTAAAGAAAAAAGAGGAAATATCAAAGAAATAGGAGTGTTACCTACACTACAAAAAATACATTTGTTTTGGGCCTTTCAGACAGAATTGGCAATTTCTTATTTTTCAAAATTTTGTGGGAAAAAAGAGGAAATCAGCTGAAAAGGGGAAAATTCCCATCCCTGTGTGATGCATTCATACACATGGTTTGGTGACTATATATGAACAAGCCTTAAAACGAGTATGGATAAAGAATTTCTATGATGAACAGTGAACCGTGAAGAGTAGATTACACAGCCCTCCACAGATCCAAATGTTTCAGACAAACACACATTAAAAGTTGTTTTACTACCCAAAGTAGAAGCGGGTTACCAACCATCCTGTCATGATTTAAGGCATTCTATAACGTTATTTCACACCAACAATTCAAAATTTATAATCACTCCACAAATGTTTCTCTGTCCATCTACATGAACTATTTCCCAAATGTGAAGAAATCTATGCACATAGGACATCACTCAGGAGACAAATTCAAGTAATTCATAAGCAGGAAGACGTCTGGTATTGTTACCACTGCAGAGGCAGTTGTACCATAACATGGGATTTCATAACCCACTTATGAGACATCCACAGGATCTGTCCAACTACTATCAGAAATCTCATTGCCAACTGTAGCATTAATTGGGAAGTTGTCCTAGCTGACATTAAAGAAGCAAATAGGTATAAAGAACTGCCACCATCTCCAATAAGACTGGTAGAATCGAGCGACCACCCACCACTAAGAGCATCTGAGATTCAAGATGAGAGTAACTTGTCATACACCAGCCACATATCTGTCTACTCCGCACCTCTATTCAGCCCAGAATAAGATCAATCCTTCTTGGATAGTATTCCAAAGGACCCAACGCCAGAGGAAGGAAGTGACAGCCTGGACAGCGGTGCCTCTGGCCCTTCCACAGAGGTAAATTAGCAGAGATCTCCACTTTCAATGCTTAGAATTACCACCTTTCAGTGACCAGGAGACGAGGATGAGCTCAAAACAAACACGCGCCTGAGGATACTTGATGAGCTGTAACTTTTTGGTAAGACAAACTGTTCTTTTATCATCATACTTTCAATTATCAATCATCATACCAAGATTGTCTTAAAAAACTTTGAACAGGTCCACTTTGAGAAAAAACCTTTAGCATACCCTCCATAGTAATGGATGAGGCACACATTACGCCTACCAACGAAAAACACAAAAAATCTCTGAATAGATTGCTTGAATCCTGGGCACGAAAAATAATCAAATATTGTTAAATTTCGCCCAAAAATTGCTCCCGGCTACACGTACTGAAACACACAACAAACACACTACTCCATCCCAGGTACACACACAGTGCTCTACTCCATCCCAGGTACACACACAGTGCTCTACTCCATCCCAGGTACACACACAGTGCTCTACTCCATCCCAGGTACACACTAAATATTGTGTATAGTTTAAGAAACATCGTTTATTTTATCAAAATTTGACATAAAATGTTGGCGAGAAATAAATATAAATCACGTCATGTATCAGCTTTTCTTATAGCCTCCCTTTGTAGGACGAGTTTATGTCATTACCCGAGTAGCGCGAAGACGCTAATAGTAGTAGTAATATTTATTGTATCCAACCCATGATCGGTCAGTATTAGTTGTTTAAGATTAAGTCTGTATTTTGCTATATTGTTTGTTTGTTTGTTTTTATATGTTCTTTTCATAAAGTTCTTTAAACTGTACTGTGCTGATTAGACGTAATGGCATAAAAAAGCAATAAATTATTGTTCATAGCGTAAACTCCTATAATGCGGTTTATAGTTGCTTTCAGAATGTACAATTTACATTTAAGAGTAATCAACAGAACGCACAGTTCAAAATCAAACAATCTGGAATGCTGTTGCTTTATTTTCTTTAATTAGACATGACAACCGAATCAAAAAGGAAAAATTATTACGCCGCCTGACCTTGATATTAATTGAAACTGCTAACTCTAGAATTAAAGAGAATTATGTTCACTGATTATTGCCTAACACTCTGCAACTACGTATATACTTAGCATTTCATGACAGACTCGGGGTCTGCAGTGAAAGAAAGAAAATTATATGGCGAACTCGAAGTAACTAGCTGGTTTTCTCAATGATAAAGGTGTTACCTCGCTATTGTTGGCTTGTTTATCATAGCGCATTGTGTTGGCACGGCGGTATATAAACGCAATGAACCTAAAATGTGACGGAAAAGTACACACTTCAGATTTTAAACAAACATGGGATCGACATGTATATGTGTAAATCTGTATGTATATGTGTGCGAGAGTGCGTGCATGATCACTAAAAGTGTGATGTGATGAATTTTCATATTAACCCTCTAATGGTCACACCGGCCAAAACAAGCCTTTGCTATGGTCTTATGGAATGACCGCTTACAGGCCGAGAATATAATTTTTGAACATTTTCCACCGATAACCGAGCCAGTCATTCATTTCAGTGATAAATTATCAAAAATTGTATTCTCTCGGCCTGTAAATGGACATTCAATAAGAAAATATTAGAATTTTCTTGACCAACTCTGATCATTAAAGGGTTAAATATATTATTTATTGCATTGTTCTAACCTCTTGTCCTATTTCATCATTGATGACAATATTGCTGATCTGGCCCAGGAGCTGTGCTAAAGATTTTAGAGTGGATGATGCGGTTACTAAATTCTCAACACATCGTTGTCTCAACCAACCATCTAATTCCTGACGGCAGAAGTGAAAACAAATTAAAGCAAACATGCATTATAATAGTGTTATCCAATTAAGAACCTATTTGGAGAAAGAGTAGGAAGGTCTGGGCCTGCAGGTCAAGTTCATGCATCCACTAGCTGTAAATAAATGCTAGGGGGAGGGTATGAGAGCGCATGGTATGTTAATGAACACTACACTTAGTCATGGCAGGGTAGCAAATGGACCTTTCCAGTTTTAGCTATGCCCCGCCCATCTCTAGCTAAGCTCCACCCACACCTCGCTTATGTTGGGATCGATCGATCTCTGAGGCAGCAACAGCGCCCAAGCAAATTAGTTTCAAAATATTCAACGGCGTGTTTATTAAATAGCAAAGAATTACAAATAAATACAATTCATACAATGTGTCGGACTGTTTGAGATTTGGTGACGGTCTATATGGAACCCTTTGTGACGTAATGATTGTGACGTCATCATACATGCGGTGAGACGCTTATGACGTCATACGAAGTCAGACGATGGATTGATACTCAGGAAGGGTGAATTACTATGCGCATGGCACAGAGTGGGATGCTATAGCAGATGGGGATGCTATGTCATCCTCTATACAATAGCATCTTTGACATGACAGCTATAGATCGGTAATATACTCACCCATTCATTGATGCCCTTATTGCCTACTGCAGCAAACTGGACATCAGACTCACTCTGAAATGGAATAAAAGGTTTTTGCTAAGTATTGGATCACACAGAGATCATGAAAAATGTCTCTATAAAGCACTTCTCTTTTGAAAAGCATATTTTGGCTTTTTATTAATGAATATATTAATTAACATATTACTCATAACACATTCCTACTCAGTATTTAATTAGATTGTCTATTTCCAATTTCTTATATTTTACTACAAGAGAGATAACTCAGCTCAATGGAGATATTTTGCCAGCAGGTGTTATTTCCCTTACTGCCATGTAACCTGAATCAACTAACAAAAAACTAGGAGCCATATTGTTTATCATCCAACTTATATTTGTTATGACGAGGTAAATGTAATAGAAAGTGGTTGAATACCTTAACCCTTTAACTCTCAAATTTGTTCAATAAAACTTAAATTGTTCACAGAAAATGTCCATTTACAGAACGAGAGATTAATTTAGTGGCACATTTTCAAAAACTAGTCTCAAGCCGGCAAATGGACATTTCTCAAGATCAGTGCAGAAGTTGTTTTGCATAGTTAAATTAACTAAAAAATATTCAAATTCTGAATAAAAGAAATCCAGTGAGATTCTGAACCTCGTGTGGTGTTAAACGAGGCATCTTACCTGAGGTGCTACATGTATTCCAATGAGTAACCTGAACTGTGTGATGAACACCTCCATGACAGACTTCATATTGACATCCACATTGTAAGGAAGCTGTGTATCTGCCAGTAAGGCAGGTGGATTATAGATAAGAACACCACCCCAACGAGGACTCAGAAATGAGTTTGTCTCCACCATGCCACCTTTGACAAATCAAACACAAATATTGTGAATTCTAAAGACATGAGCACAGCTATATATACACCTGTGCAAAAGTTAAGCACCACCCTATTTTTACGCACATGCGAGGGTAAATTCATGTGCTATGAAGAAAGCAATAGCATAAACATTTATGTACCCATCCATCTTAGTGCAAGAGGTAATAATGCAACTAGAGGAATGCTGATTATGATGGTGGGGAAACACTGTATGTTTCTGTTTGAACTTGAAAACGAGGCCTGAATATGGTTACGTTGACACAACTGACAACTATTGCTCTACAGTTGACACACGTGGCTAGATTGTCATTAATGGTGTCTGAAAATGAAGTTTAACATCTGTGCACGAGTTTGAGACTGTCATTATTAATACCGGGTATATCCACCTTGTGCCTGGATGACGGCCTGGACACGACGTCTCATGCTGGTCACCAACCGACTGATATGCCATTGTGGTATTCATTGCCATTCAAGATGGAGTGCGTCTGTTAATTCCTGTAGGTTCTGCACAGGAGGATCCTTCCTTCTCACCATGTCTCCCAGAATGTCCCAGATATGCTCAATAGGGTTCATGTCAGGGCTCCTTGCTGGCCATGGTAGGGTTTCGATGGCATTCTGGCGGAGGTATTCATGCACAGCTCTAGCACGATGTGGTCGGGCGTTGTCATCCATGAATATAGGGTGGGTTCCAGGTGCATGATTTACAAAATGAGGGACCACAACTCTATCCAGTATGGAATCTTGATATCTTTGTCCATTTAGTGTTCCAGGTACAGTCAACAGATCCAGCTTACAATCAAATGAGATGCACCCCCATATCATAACGGAACCTCCACCAAATGGAACTTCTTCCATGATGTTACGTTGGTCGTACACCGTGCGTCTGGACCTCCATACACGAGTTCGACCATCTGTGGCATGAAGCAGGAACCGACTTTCATCGGACCAGTGTACCCGTCTCCAGGATCTCATGTTCCAGTGTCTTCTTTCGTTGCACCACCTCAGACGCTCCTCTTTGTGGTGTGCAGTGAGGAGAGGACGTCTGACAGGTCTCCTAGCTTTCATGCCAGCAGCATACAGTCTCCTTTTGACGGTAGACATTGACACTCTATTGCGCGTTTCCTATTGCTGGCTGAGCACTCTGCTGTTGGTGAATGGAGATCTCCTAACAAGGCGTACTAGGGCTCGATCATCACGGGCAGTAGTCTTCTTCGGTCTTCCAGATCTAGGCCTGTCCGTCACCTCGTTAGTTTGCCCATGTTTTGCAATCAAACGACTGATTACAGTATGGTTAATGTTCAGCTGTCTGCCAATCTCTCTGCATGACATACCAGTGGTATGCATGCCTATGATTTGCCATTTCACACGATCACTTAACCTTCGTCTTGCCATAGCGGTTCACAATCAAGAGCTAATTCTCTCTGTACAAATAAACCACAGTCATGAACACAAAATTCCTAATCTTGTCGCCTAAATCTGTATGTAATGTTCTACACCTCAAACTGGACTTTTACAGAACTGAACACGTGTGCTGTTTCCCGCCACGCACGGACATCAAGCGGCGTGAAGTCATGCATGCATGTGCATTTCGTACTTGGAATTATGTCAGCTAACGCGGGGACAAAAAGTATGGCAGCCTAGTTGTACCATCATGTTTCTACGTTCTATTGTTTTTGCTGGTGCTTAACTTTTGCACAGGTGTATACATAAATATACCATATACTTAAATTGATAAACAAGAATTGTGCACAATTAAAAGCCTCATCTCTCCTCCATAATGTCAATAAATTTCAGAATTCTGCTCAACAATCAAATTCATTTGAACAAATAAATGAATTGTTAAAGGAATAGTAATCTCATCTGCAATATTCTATTGTACTGACAGATTATGGTATATCAAGTACAAATCATTCAGTTCCCAGTGGAGCTAAATGCAAATTGGACAATGACGATGCTACTGTCGCTGGATGATGAGGAGTCTATCACAATACAGTTTTACTTTGTAAAGTCGGGCTAAAAATGGTAGATTAGTCCCAAGAACTGGCAACCATACAAAAACTGCCCATTAATAATTTACAAATCTGTCATCAATTATTGTACTAAGCTTTCAATAATGCTAGGCTTGTACAATTCATGGAAACATTCATTGGTGTGTTGATGTTATCTAAATCACAGAATACAATATAGATATTATAAAAGAGTTAAACAAGATATTTCTACTGGACTCCATACAACCTTCTTTAGATGTTAACCATTCGGCAAGCCTAATGAGCAATCAGGTAGACAGACATAGAATTTGCCCACCAACTTGTAAAAGCAATTTTTATTTGCTTAGTTTTGTTTTGCAAAGGTTTGACATTCATGAAAATATTAGATTAATCCATGTACTAGTTCATCAGACTGGTTTAGTCACTCGCCTTGCATTAGGGTAAAGAACAAACATGGAAAATCCATCTGTAAATTAGCTTCTCTTCATCAGGCACATTGCATTGGAAGTTAATGGAACATGATGAAATGTTATCTTGAACTATCATCTGATGTGAACCTCTAGAACTTAGTGCTAGCACCAAACCATATACAGCCATAAAGGAGTAAATTTATATCTGTCGGTGAAAAGTCATGATCATACTTCTTTCTATTCCAACAAATTCATTCTATCTTATGCTGATATAAAAATTTATAACCCTTTCAATTGCTAATGAGATATGAGAAAATGAAGAGCATAGATAACACAAACATTATATTCAGTGTTAAAACTAACAACATGACTTGACCTCTCCCATTGTGCTGTTTTCTCATGAAGTCTTTGAAGAATCAGAATAACAAACCAGTTCTAAGAAGAAGTTATACAGGTGACAATACAAAACCCCGCCTCTGCTCTGCTTAGTTACCTGTTGTATCATAGATATAGAGAGGGCTTTGATCTTGTGTAGGAATATAAACAATAAACTCCAGGCTTGGACAGTTTGAAACATGCGATCCTGCAATACAGAAATACAACGCAAAATAATAATAACGCTACAAGTCTGCAATGTTCCATTAGCTAATTTAGACAAAATTGATTATTGCGTTTGTGAGGCCACCAAAGGGCAGTCTGTGTAGCGGCTCCCTCCCCCCTCCAAGTGAATCATGGGAATTTAGATAGCTTTCTGCATCAGAGTAGTAGTAGTACACATTATTGGTGACAATTTGAAGCAGATTTACCATATTTATTAAAGAATGCTAAAATTACAGACCACAATTTTTCACAATTGTTTTACAGGACAAATGAAACCTGGTATCAGTTGATGTTACATGGCAGTTGCTGCTATATCGATACTGAAGGGGTTCATTGCCAATCATTACCCTCACCCTCCCAAGGCGAACAGGGTATTGCATGCATGTATGTGTGCACCCGTGCATGCATGTATGTGTGCACCCATGTGTGGTGTGCATGCATGTATGTGTGCGCCCATGCGTGGTGTGCATGCATGTATGCGTGAGCCCATGTGTGGTGTGCATGCATGTATGTGTGCGCCTATGCGTGGTGTGCATGCACGTATGTGTGCACCTGTGCATGGTGTGCATGCATGTATGTGAGCACGGGGCATGCATGCCATACCCTCTTCCGTTTACGGGGTGAGGGTAATGATTGGCAATGAAAACCTAAGTCAGTATCATTATAGCAGCAACTAGCTATATCATGTACAACAAACCATCAATTGACACAAGTTTTCATGTCTTATAAAACAATTCTGAAGTCTGTGGCGTGCGTGTGCACATGTGTGTGAACGGTGCGAATAAATTCTGATGATACAGCTAGCTTGTGCCTCTTGTTTTAAATTAGATCACGGCCAACATTTTGAAATCCTCTTTCATGGTCACAACCTTTGTTGTGTTAAGATTTGAGCAAAATCGGATCAGTAGTTTTTCAAACACCATTGTGTATATGGGTGTCATCAAGCTTTATCAAGATTTAATCATTGATAATGAAGCAAAGATGTTTAAGGTTCAAGGGTGGGGTGCCATTCTAAAATGGGTGAATTGAAAATTGAGCAGTGTTATGGTGTCGACAGCTACCACTAAAAGATCCTCATTAAGTTTTATCAGGACCAATTCATCAGTAACAGATGAGTGGTGATTTAAAAATTTAAGAGCATTGTGCCCTTCTAAACCCGACAACGGGGTGAATAAAAAATTGGCTCTATTATTATGTCAAAAGTTACCCTTGGAATATTACTCCTCAAGGTTTATTGAGATATATTCATCAATAATGGGAAGTAGCAATTTTATAATTTAAGGATCACCAACAAATACCTGAAAAAAAGTATTTTCTTTAAGATATAATTCCTATTCTATTGCATATTTTGAAATTAAGTTCACTGGAAGCCGCTGCTGCCTGAGGCAGCAATGGTTTCCAGTCAAATTAATTTCAAATTATTCAACAGTTTTCCTATATGGTGGCCTAGAAAATGAGATATGAGGAAGTCATCTGTGAAAGGGTTAATACCCCTAGAATATGTGTGTGAAGTCACAAACCTAAATTGCCATTAGTCGTTTCGAAAGTTTTGGCGTGATTGGCTCAGCCATTCCGGAGTAGATTGAAAAAAGATTAACCAAGCATGTTCTCTCGAAAAAATTCATTCAGCTATTGTCCTAGATGGTGTTTCTTGAGCTTCAAGTCAATGAACCTTAGGCCCTAATTATGTTTTCCATGTTTTGGCCCCATCTCTTAAACAGTTCGGGAAGAGAAGTTGGCTTTGTGAAAACTATGACATCCAAGATGACCTCCATCAGCCAAGCGGAGATGTTTACCTGTATTTTTAAAAACAGTGCAAAATCCAAGGTTGCTGCTGACCAACCAAATCGAACAATCTGCTCCATTTAAACAACCTAATTGAATGATCTGGTTTGAACATGTCATATTTAGCAGGCAGCAAAAATCTATAATTTTGCAATTTCTCTCAAAATCCATCAACCAACCGATGTTCAATTTTGCATGGTCAATACCGGGTGTGTTTTTAAAGAACATCAATTTCCCCTGAACAAACCTGAATTGCTGTTAGTCCTTCCGATAAAATTTTGGCCAGATCGTCAAAGTCGTTTCGGAGTAGTTTTTAAAGAATTTAAGAATTGTGTTCTCTTGAACAAACTTCATTGAACTACTGTCCTAGAAGGTGCTTCATGAGCTTCAAGTCAATGACCGTTAGTCCCTAATTACATTTTACAAGTTTCGGTCAAATCTCTTTAACAGTTCCGGAGAAGTCGTCTTTGTGAAAACTAGGTCATGAATCCGAGATTACCAACAATCAGGTTCTTGAACAGACTTGGTTTAGGTCTTGTCATTTTTCTTAGTTTCAAAACAAATGGCCAATTGGTATCAGAGATCAGATAGCTAAATGTGTATCTAGAAGTGGCACAAAATCCAAGAAGGTTACTGCCCAATCAGTTTAGTTCGAATAATCTTGCTAAATTTAATTGCAATTGGCCCAGTGGTTCTTGAGAAGCGGCTTAGAGAAAAAAGTTGTCAACAAACAGAGGACGGGTGGTTGCCATGGCATAAACACACTAGGCCAGGTGAGCTAACAAAGCAAGTTTCACTGTTTACAGTCAGCTATATACAGCACCAATTTAATATGAACATATAAACAATCATATAGATCATACAAAAAATCAATCTATTAGATTTTTCTCAAACACACACATACCGACACGCACAGACATGTGAGGACCGCAACAAGTAGAGGTAAAGGCTACTGAAGGCATAAGTACCTAGTTTGCTCTCGAGTGGGTTAATCATATGTGGTAAATCCTCTACACTGTAGTAATATCTGTGATTGTTCCTATCTTTCTTAGCTTGAGACACTAGGCCAGTGTAGTATAATACCTAATAATGAAAACACAGTGTCATACACAAAATTAAACTAACTTCATGAGTATGAAGGGACTGAAAATATCCCTCTCCAACCTCATCATTTTTCATAACTTCAATTTATGTAGCTCGCAGACACCTGCATGCTCATGTAAATAACAAGATTGGCATGTCCTCCAACTAATATTGGCATCCCCCCCCACCACAACTAGTCACATAACAGGAAGACATTAAGCATGTTCTATAAAAAGCTCAATGGATTCAATGACATTCTAACAGCAGAAACAACCATGTATTCAAGTTAGATTTTGCATGTGAGACAAAACATAGAAAGAAGAGAGATAGAGGAAAAATTAGATTACATAAAATTAGCTCTATGTCTAAACCAGTTAGTCAGATTCACATCTTGTCAGTCAAGATATATTACACCTGTATAATAATTAGAGTATTCAATAAAGGTTGTTATTATACACATGCGTGTGTTTATCCAATGAAATGCTTCCACTTGTACCACATGACAATCCAATAATTTTTCCATATTGGACGATGCAAAACATGTATTGGACAGTAAAATCTGTATTTGATGCCGCTTAAAACCTGTATTGAACGTTTAAGAATGATAACTGTTTCCGCATTAATTTCCTCAGACTGCGTTGTTGAGGGAGGTAAGTTCTATTGCGTTGATAAAGTTTGACGTTGATGGAGTCAATAGAGACATATGAACACACGGGTGTAGACAAAAAAATTAACCCAGTATCATTGATAATAAACCCATTATACCATTTCGCAAATATTAGCAGTAGTACGTTCAATATCACTGTAAATATTGGAAACAGTAGCGACTCATAATATATAGCCTACATGTACATTTTGTCATGAAAAAACTCATTGTATTTCTGAGATTAAAGTAAATTTCTGTTGCTTTTTGGTGTATTTGCTGATACATGTACTAGGTGCAAAACAAATAGGTCATTTTACATGGTTGAGCCCAATATGGATTGTTATTTTACGAGTCCACGTTGTGTTGAAAAATCTGTACTGGACTCGATGCCTTCGTTGTCTCGTCCAATACCGATGTCAAACACAATGTGGGCTCATACAATAACAATCCATATTGGACTCAATAATGTAAAATAACCCAATAGTATTCTTACCTGAGACTTGACATTGATTTGAGCATATTGTGACATTTGATCCAATAAGGGCTGCAGGTAATCTGAAATGATAATTAGACAATATCCAGTATTTTCTGACAGGAAAACACAATGTCTCAATTTCAAAGCAAATGCAGTTGAATATTTAAAATCTAATCAGACTTGATTCTGCTTCAAAAACGCCACCTTCCTGCCAAATCATAATCAAATATTTCTTATGTTGTAATAATATTGTAACAGGACTTCCATCCAACTTTTCCTAGAATGAGTTCAATGGCATCCACAGTTACCCAAGATACCTTCAGAGGTTGGTTTAAATTTACCAAGCCATTTATAAGCAGCAGTCTTTAAAACAATTTGGTGTATTTAAGAAAATTCTAGATGACTGAAACATATTTAACTAACCATATTTCTCAAACGCCTTTGTGCCATTTCAGAATTTGAGAATTGCTGTCGACTTTGTAAATCTAAGATATCCACTGACCAAATTGGCCAATCAGACTTTAATATGTAAAGTATGAAAATTCTATGGGAATTTTAAAATAGCGAAGCTGGTTTCCATCAGCCCAAAAGGTTTAGAAGGAATAGTGAGTAAAAGGAAATATATGGTGGACAGATGAACACCATAGCATTCAGCTCATTTAATTCTCTTGGTCAGATTATGTAATAACTATTCACATTGATACAAACCTTTCACAGCGTTCTCCATATCCCAGTGTGCATGCACAATGTCTGGCTGAGGGTTGACCAAGGTAAATGTGACATCATAAGCTGGATTAGACTTGACCGCTCTCATACTCTCCTTATCAGGCTGCTCAAATAACGTTAAACTAATACATACATAAACAGGACACACATTATCACGAACACTGACAAAAAGCTGTTTCAAAGGAACTCATTATTTGCTGAATATTTTGAAAACAATTTAACTGAAATGTTAGTACGTAACAAATTTCTCTCACATTGTTTTCTAAGAATCAACACGAACAATGGTTTAAACAAAATGAGACTATATACAACATATATAATGAAATTGTTCAATGTTACAAATATAGATATAATATCGCTAAAGATATTAGTTATGTCATTAACACTCATATCAGCTAAAAATGGCTTCTGTAGTAGGGCAGATATGTGAAAAAGATGTTCCATTCTGGCAGCATGAAATTTGGCATATAGGTGGTTTAAGTTATTCTGATCATAATTAGATGCGGTGCCATGTGATTCTACCAAGGGAACCCATTCAAAATGGCGGATTCAAAATGGCCACATTCCCAGCGGAAAATTCGCTTTACTCAAGCTCTAGCTGAGTAGAGAGATGGGATTAATGTCAAATTAGGAGTTTCATGGGTCAATCGTTATAATTCTACTCACTACAATACTCTAAATATGTAAATATCAATCCTTCCATAGCGACCACCTGTGTTTGATGTCAAAAGACGGTGGCTCTTTAAGATGTGTTATCTAAAAGATCCATCTCTTGAGAACAAAAGCAATATAGCATCAAGAAATAGTTTAAATTACTTGATTTCTTAATATCGAACCAAGTAATGGTCGTTATAGATATGTTCAATTATCCTATTAGAGTATGCAAGGCTATACATGATGCTGTTGATTGTTGAATCATGAGTCACAGATGTCACATGCACTGTGCACCGCATGATCACAACTGTGTACGCGGTAAGTTGGATTTATAGCATTTGCATCTGCCAGTGCAATTACTTTTGCAAGCACATTTCACGAGTTCCCGGCATGCCTTAGATGCGTCTGCAAGCAAACTCCATTGCGGTGACCAAGTGTCTCCATCTCTGACCCAACTAGGGCTGCGCGATATACCGATACCATATTTAAAACTGATATCCTGCACTGACGGTTTCATAACCGATTATAAGAAATAAATATCGAAAAACCGAATATGAACATATTTTCGGTTTTTCGTATCAGGATTGTTAAAAATAAAAGATACTAACGAGCATGAAAAGTGTAATGAATAATAATGACCATACTTTCCATTAAGCTACGTTCGGGGCAACTAATAATTGAACGTGGCCCCAATTGCGCATATTGTGTAACTCCATGTAACTCGCTGTACGCCGAGAGAAATCAAGCAGCGAATTAATTAAATAAATATCCTCTCGTCTTTTCTCTGGTAGACTCCGATAAATTTGCAATATAAAACACAATACTAACGCGGGAATTTGTCATTGAAATTTGTATCGGGGGAAAAACATTTCTAAACAACGGCATCCATTTTATTTACGTCACCGGCTAATTAACATAATGCAGTCGTCCCAAAACTAAATCGCCCGAATGCATAAAAATCTCGCCAATAAATATAATGCTGAATACATTTTGCTGATTAGGATATAATTTTAAATAAAATTATTACTCAAACCGTTTTTAAAACGTTATCTTCTATACACAATATCATATTAACTTATGAAATTCGCGTTCGCACTATTACAGTTAATATTTTCTTCAAGGCATGATTTCGTCGCCGGGCCGAATTTGAAATGAAAGAAGAAAGGGAGATAATTACACCTTAATCAATTACAATCACGTGATTTACGTCTTTTCGCAACCTGTTTTGCTGATGATTTATGATTAATTTTGACAAAATAAACGATGTTTATTTAACTGTGCGTAATATTTAGGTGGTCTAATTAATAATTCCACTCCCGCGATGATGGATATTATGAGGTATATTAAGCTTTAAATGCGTAAAATGTTATGAATGTATCAGGGCGTGAAAATACGTCTGTTTTCGTGCTATTTTTTATAATTTAAATTTTTTGTTTCATGTCCATAAAACCGATATTCGGTTAAAACCGATATGAAAAGTCATATCGAAACCGATATGGCTGTAAGCCAAACCGCGCAGCCCTAGACCCAACCCCAGTCAGCTGGCGAGTGCATTTTTGCATTTGCGTGGAGTGATTGGCCCCAAAGATGACCTGCCTGGAACGCAGCACGTTTGGTGTGTTGCAGCAGAGCTGCACTGGTCGGAGGAATGTTTTCTAGCTACCTGTTGCCAAAAGCGAAGCCGTTTTTGTGCCTCATTAACCTTTGACAATGGTGATGTGCATTTGTATAGTAGTACGACAAACCTCTCCAGCGTTTCCATGTCATTGTCACACAGAGACGCCAAGGCATCAGACACTCTCGTAAATAGTGACTTGAATAGATCTGAAGTCCTCCAAACTTCCCATGCTGTCTTCTTGCCAATCCCACAAAATGCAGACACAGTGTCACACCCAGAGAAAGCATGCATAAAATGCAGTCCTTGTGACGCTTCTGCACCCAACTGTTGCAATGCCATGAGCTGATACATAGCGGAAGGTCTTCCCATGGTGTGTCTTCAAGCTTTCCGCCTTATACACGTCCCATACAACATCCAATCTTTTAACCATCTGTAGTTGTCTAGCAATGTGCGGGAGGAAGACGTGCTCTGCAAAATCTCCAAAATGTGTTCACAACCACGTTTGATTTCTTGGGATCTAGATTATGCATCATAGCTGCTCCATCAATGATCTTCACTTCAACCTCTGGACAATCAGCTGCACGAGCTACTAATGCTTCCAAACATCCCATCAGATCTGATTTGCTGCCTTGGCGCATTGCGTTGCTCTCAGCAAGTGATGGGGGCCATGAATGATTCTCATGCTCAAAGAATGAATCACTTGAGGTCTCCATCTCTGGATTGGCAGGAAATGTAGTCTAGAGAATAACTGTACATCTCTCTTCATTGCAACAAGCTTCTTGTTGGTTCTGGTATTCTTCCTCTGTTTTGATTTGAACAAAGCCAAATTGTTCTTTTGGATTGGGTCATATACCGATTTTGATGATACAGATAGTCGATCTGCGACGAATGCGTGGTACTATTTGATGCCTAGTTCTTCTGCTGTTTGGATCGCATTCACTACAGACTCAGACATAATGACTTTGGTATCTAGAGTCACTAAGTCAAAACTGTCATCTAAAAATGGGTTTCCCATTTCCTCGATTGCATCAATAAGACAAATTGTGTTTAAAGCAAACAATTTCTGCTTACTCGGAATCTGCTCATGGTGACAGTTATCATTGATATTTCTGTGTGTATGTTTCACTTCGTACTCGCTGATCATCCTTCCTATTTCTGGGCCTGACACCATCCATCATTTCAAAGCAGCGTCATTTTCTGATTCCAATAATTCCACCATCGCCCTTCAGAATAGCATTTTGCTGCTCATGGATTTGATCATGTGCCAAGGCTGAGAACTTGTGAGCCATTTTCTGAGTAACGAAGTTTCCTTTGACAAACTTCCTATGTACAAGTGGGCATCGGTTCTCAAGTTGCAACAGATCAGCCACATGGATGCTGAGCCATCGTGCATAGTGTACATGATCCAGGGTAAACATCCACGGGATAATCTTGCCCAATGTCTCTACATACAATGCTGAGCTCTCATGAATTGAAGAAACAGCAGCTCTAATTTCAAGACTGAATTCCAGTACTTAAATCGTAGGATACCGAAAGTCCATGTCTGAAGAGTTCATCCACAAGCTCCCGCTTTCGCGTTTTGGCATGAATTAGTAGCCCTAGGTAGAGTGGCAATGCTGTTTCACGATCAGGATTATGGCGAGTTCCCATACTGCTTTTACGCGCTCTTTTAATGGCATTAAAGATGAGTAGCAGGGTCAATGACGACACTTCCCCCTTGATAGTTTGGGAATTCCCATTTTGATTATGAATGTTGGTACCGCCAAGTATCATCTGAACTAAAGTAACAAGTGATTGAGGTAAGTTGTCATACTGGTCAGCATCAAGTGAACCCTTGCAATCATACTTAATCTGAAAAATCTCTTTGCGGACTATTTGAGCTGCCCTCATCAACGCAATTGTGTCACTATCAGAATCATTTTTGGTGGCTAGCAATAGAGCATCACCTATGTCTTTCTTGAATGTGAGAATCACTTCATAGTTACTCTTGTTTAACTCCACATTTGGCATTTTCGACAAGATCTTTTCCTTCAACCTGGTAGAGTTAATCCTACTTGGCATAGCACCACCAAGTTGTTCAAGACGGCGAGTGTATAATCGTGTGAAATCAGAAAGCTTAAATATGCTGCCAATAGGATGCTCAGAGGCTTGACGATCTTTCATGTATGATATTAGCTCTGCAAGAGCAACAGAGTAAAAAAAGCATCCGCTTTTGTTTCTACGAGAATTCTTAATACTTACCAGATGTACTATTATGATAATGGATATTATCTAGTCTAGCTCAAAATAAACAATTAAAACTCCGCACTCTCCTGGTCCTGCCCATTCTGTGTCCGGGAATTACCATAGCCGCAGGTACCGAGTCAATTCCCAATCACAGTCAGATTCATCTTATATTTGCCTTGACAAACACCGAAAGCAGCTCAGCCTCACCTCAGCGGGGCGGCTGAGGGAGGGCCATAGTACATCTGGTAAGTATTAAGAATTCTCGTAGAAACAGAAGTGGATGCTTTTTTGATTCTACTTCGAATAATACTTACCAGATGTACTATTATGATAAACTCCGGATTTCGACAGCCAGGAAATACCGGTGGGAGGAGGTGAGGCTCGAACCAGCACTCATCTACCATCCAACAGAGAAGGTTGTGAAGAGACTAGAACCCTGGCATACGCTTGGGTTCTGCCATCTGACTCATAGAGTGCTAAACTTCCATGGTCTAGACCGCGCTCCCCCTCTTTTGTCCGCACAAAATCCAGAGGGCTGTCAATGGGGATGCAACACCCACCAGACCCGTGTCAGCCCCAAATCTCAGCTAGGGCAGTCCAGTAGAGTGCAAAGAAGCTACTACAACTTCTAATTTTGAAAAAATATCAGTATATCGATTAGATTTTCAAATTGGAATGAGTCTAATGTCTGTTTGAGAGGATAAGTATACTCTTGTACCAGACTATTTACCTAAGCAGTCTGGTATTTCGACTGTAAGTAAATATATTTATAGTCACTTAATTAATGTAAACATTCACCATTTTGAGTGCTTGATCTTTTCTTGTTCATCACAGGAGCACGGCCCAATCCACGGTCGTACTCAAGTCATGTGCATAGCCATTGTTCAGTGTAAGTGGAAGACTTTGTGATGTGTGCGAAGTAGTGGTCGGATGTGGCTTAGTTTAGATTCGATAAATTGGCGACGGCTACCGGATTAAGTGCGCTGGAGATGTCGCGAAGGTAGAAATCAGTGAATGACGACTCGGCATGCCATTGTGCTACAGACATCACCTCCTCTAATGAGACACCCTTATAAAGGGCCGATGATGCTGCTAGTGCTCGGACCTGATGGGCATTCGCACGATCAATCTTCTTTCCTGTAGCGATTTTGTGCGACATCTGAATAGCGTCAACTATCCAACGAGAAATAGTATATTTCGAGGCGCGTAAATGAGGAGCTTTGAGACATAACCACAGAGATTTCGGGTCATCTCTCCACTCCTCAGTACGTTTCTTATACATTTTCAGACATCTGACAGGACACCAAGCAGAAGAGTTTGGGTCATGTCTAGTTAAACTTGGCAAATTGATCGGCTGTCCTGGACATTTAAGTGACTGATTCTTTGCCAGGAAACAAAGACGTGGAAGTAGTCTTAAACCTTCACCCGTGACGACAAAACGGTCTTGTTCGGCAGAAAGCGCATGTATTTCGCTTCTCCTTCTCACCGACGCTGCTGCAACCAAGAAAACTGATTTAATAGTTAACAGTTTAATGTCTATAGATCTAATTGGTTCAAAGGGAGCATGCCCTAAAACCTGTAGAACAAGAGATAGATTCCATGCTGGGATAGGAATTGGCTGTCTAGGTCGCAGATTGCTCATTCCTTTAACAACTTCATTCAAGGTGTCATTCTCAACTCCTTCAATGGCCAGACTGGGAATGACTGAAGCTAATGCAGACTTATATGCTGCTAGGGTTGAAGGTACAAGTTTGTCAACCTCGTATAAATGACAGATAAAATCTGCTACGTGTTGAACAGATGCAGAAAAGGGATTGATATCTCTTCCCTTACACCACTCTGCAAATTTGTTGATTCTATAATTATATGTTTTCATGGTTGACCCTCTTCTGGCTGAAGCAACAAACTTCGCTGCTTGCTCAGAAAAGCCACCCTCAATTGCACGCTGCTTGATAACATCCATGCAGTCAATTCGAACATTTCTGGTCTGTCGTGAAGGTACAGACCCTTGTTCTGAGAGCTTAGATCTCCTCTGTCTGGAAGAGGGATTGGATTGCAAACCAGAAGGTCCAGCAGATCCGTAAACCATGATCGGCCTGGCCAATAAGGGGCGATCAGTAGCACTTGGCACATTCCCTCTCTTATCTTTGCCAGAACTTTTGGGATGAGAATTGTTGGAGGATACGCATACGCGTACATTCCCTTCCAACTTATCACCAGTGCGTCTACCGCTAGAGCTAGCGGGTCCGGGATCGGTGACACGTAAGTGACCATCTTTGCGTTTTATTTCATCGCAAACAGGTCGACATTTGGCTTGCCCCAATGTTTGAATAGAACCTCCGCTACCGACTGGTTGAGCTGCCATTCCGTCGGACGACAAACCGTCCTTCGACTGAGAGCATCCGCTAGGATGTTCAATCTTCCTGGAATGTGTGCTGCCCAAAGAATAACATTCCTCTCTTGGCACCACAGCAGAAGGTTCCAAATCATCATACACAACTCTGGTGATCTCGTCCCGCCTTGGCGGTTCAAATAAGACACCACTGTTGAGTTGTCTGTCCTTATTAGGACAATCTTGTCTTGAATTAGACTCTCAAACTTTCGAAGTGCCAATACCACCGCTAATAGTTCGAGCACATTGATATGTTTCTGCGCATTGGTCCGATCCCATTCCCCTGACACTGACTGATCGTCCAATACTGCTCCCCAACCGGTCGTTGATGCATCTGTGAAGATGGACATCTGAGGTTGAGGAGGTTGTAGAGGAACACCTCGCAGATTCTGTTCCGATAACCACCACTGAAGGTGGAATATCAATGGTTCTTTTACTGGTATCCTCAGAGATAACGGATCCATTTTTTGAGACAAGAATGACATTAGATACATCTGAATTGGCCTGTGCGTGAGTGCCGCATATGGAACCACCTTCTCCAGAGATACTAGTAAACCCAGTATCCTGAGAAATTGGCGCGCCGTCAGATAGGCTCCTAGATAAACCGACTCCAAAACTGCAATCAGGCTCTTGACTCTGCTCTCCGCCGGAAAAGCTACGCCGTCCCTGAGATTGAAAAACAGTCCCAGATAAACAAACTCCTGGGATGGAGCCAACTCTAATTTCTCTAGATTCACAATCCATCCTAGATCCTTCAATAAGGCTAGGACTACCTGAAGATTGTTGCGCGGAGTGACTGGATTCCCCGCCTTTAGCAGCCAGTCGTCTATGTAAGTATGAACAGGTATGTTTCTCCTGCGAAGGAAAGAAGTCATGGCGAGAACCACTTTGGTGAAGACCCTCGGTGCTGTGGTCAGGCCGAATGGAAGCGCATTGAATTCCCAAACATTGTCTTGGAATGCAAAACGAAGGTATTTCTGAAAAGGAATTGACATTGGAATATGAAAATAAGCATCCTTCAGATCTATCGACACTGCCCACATGCCTTTTCTCAGCCCTGTCATTACCGCTGCTACAATCTCCATCTGAAATTTGGGAGAAAATAAATTTGCTCAACGGTTTGAGATTGAGAATTGGTCTCCATCCTCCGGTATGCTTCGGAACGAGGAACATCATCGAATAGAAGCCTAGAGAAGACTGATTGCGGACTAGATGAATCGCATTCTTCTGACGAAGAGATTCTATTTCTGAGCAAATGGCATCTAGACGATCTGATTCCCTTGGAACGGGAGTCCATATTAGAGTCGATGTTAACGGAACTAACGATTGATGGATGAGCCAGTCCGGTTCGTAGCCGTTTCTTATCCACTGACAGACTAAACAATCTCGCACGACCTGTTCCCATTGGCTTAAGAACAGTTGAAGTCTGCCTCCGACGGTAGGAATCTGCACACAGCTGGCGGTCAAGATTGCACGAGAAGACGCTAAATCGCTTGGGTGAAGATTCTCGACTCCATCCGTTCCTGACGTCACCGGGACTGGTTCCGCCGGAAACCCGTCAGGACTGACGTCCACCCCGCGGCTTTTTGTAATATGACGGTCCGGAACCGCCGCCACGGTTATCCTTTCGGTAACCGCTGCAGTCCGAACCGCCACCCTTCTTGTCATCCTCATACGGCCTCTTATTAGAGGGCTTGTACAAGGATGAACGGCCAGGTCCTTGAGAGCCGGATGGCCGATGGGCATCACGGCCAGAAGGACGGAAGGGCGATCTTGGACGCTGCCTCTGCTGCTCCTGTCGATGTTGCCTGTAGGACTGCTGCGGCTGTGTCCTCTTAGTCGACTTCCATGACTTGCCGACCACTTCTTGCTCCGCCACCATTGACGCAACCTTGGAGAGCGCTTGCCGTGCCGAGCCGCCGAACAAGCCTAGACCGATGAAAGGCGCAGAAGACAACGCAGCCCTCATCTCCGGTCCTGGTTCTACGCAATCGAGAACCATTCTCCGTCGCTCTGCCAATGTCCTGGTGATCACCCTGGCCAGGCAATCTTGAGACAGGCGCATGGTGTCCCGAACAACTCCGGGAGCAGCCTCTGGCACCTGCCCACCCTCCGCTGTGCAGGTTAGCATACCCTGCAGGATGGTACATCCGTGCGAGAGCGCAGCCATGGCTGCCCTCGCTGCATCTTCAATGAGCGTCAACTCATTGAACGGATCTTTATTGGTCTGCGAAACCAAAGGATGAGAACGCCCCTTAGACTTCCCAGCCAACGGCCTGTTCAGCGCCTCTCGTTCCCCGATGGAAAGCCGTGGAACCCGGGCATACTGATGGTAGGCCTGCTCCGGAAAACGGACCCTACTCCTTATCCCCTTCGGGGCCTTGGGCAGTGCATACTCCGGCTGAACCCGACGGTATGCTGCAACTTCCAGCATGTCGGAAGTCTGCGTGTCCAACGGGAGTGTTGGCATGGCAGAAGAGCCACTTGACAGAGCGCTAGCCGCTCGCTCTGACATCCGCTCCATCGCCGGATCACGCTGAGATCCAAGATCAGATGCCAACCCGAGACGGTCGGACATCCATCCAAGGACCTGCACCCATTCAGCTCCGGTGCAGAAAACGGATTCGTCCATTAAAGAACTTCCGTTCTCATCCTCCCTCTCTCCCTTGGATGAGAGGGCCACCGACGATCCATGCTGAGAGCTATGAGACACAATTCTACCAACATAGAGCGCATCCATAGCCCGACTACCAGCGGCACCGGTGTCCAACGAATCGCCGGACCCGGATTCCCCGCAGTCCATCGGCTCCAGCACGGGAGTCGGGACCACGACCGCTTTACCTACGGCAGGTGATGGCATTCCGATAGGAGCCGCCGGGATGCCGGTAGGAACCGCAAAACACGACTCCGCCGACACCTCTGGTTGCACAAAACCCGGATGGAAGATACCCGATGGAACGTCGACATCACCATCCGCTTGGCAGACCCGTACAAATCCCGAGGAAGACCCCTGGGAAGTACTGGGCATAGCCATCACCGAGATATCCGGCATGCCAGAATCTTCCATAAGAAGATCTTCCTCCTCCACCGTCGGCTCTTGAGCCAAGGACAGAGAAGGGGCAGGTGCTTGTCCCTCCGCAGAACTAGCCGGACCACCTAAGGGTTGCCCTGCACTAGCTTGCATCGACGGGACCGTGGACTGGAAAGAATCGAACATAGCCTTAAACTGGGCCACCCATACGCCCAGAGCTGAATCCATGCGGTCATTCAGACGACCTTCTAGTCCCTTCAGATGCCTGGTTCAGCTTAGCCGCCTTGTCCTTCGCGATCCTCTCCAGGCGCGCACGTCAATCCCGATCAAACTCTGCCACCATCGCCGACGACCACTTGGCGTACACATCACATGGGCTTCCAACTTTACACTTCGCGCAAGCTACACAGTGATGGCCTAAGTACTTGGGCTTCATGAACCTGTTGCACTTTTGACAAAGCGTGTCCTGGTTCTTTGCTTTCTGCGAACACAGAGAAGAATTAAAACGCTGCACATGACAAACGATGACGAGCAATACGCACAATCGACTTGATAGTAAAGGAATTACTTAGAAAACATTAACTTTCTCTTAAATTAATGATAATCAAGGCAGGAAAATTTTTGAAACTTTTTTGAGTGAAAATTAAAAAACACAACTTAGAAGTTAACTAATGTTAAAACAACCAAGAACAAAACGCCGATCGCTACAAACACCCTCGACAATGAAGCGAGAGCTAAAAATCGGCGTAAAACAGAGTGCCTAGACACGCCAAGCCAAGCGAAATATTAATCATGGGCGCCGCCATCTTGGCTAAGGGCGCATCCATCTTGAGAGGAACCGAGTTGCAAGAGAAATTAACCGAGTACCCGAATTAAAACTAAAAGTTAACGGGTACATAGCGACTCCAACAATGGCTACCATTTTAGAATAATGTGCCAATTTAAGGAAATTTCAAACAGTCATTATGGCACAAATGTATAAATTCTAGATTGATACAACCTGTCCATGTGATGATTTTCATTTGTTCTCCATAATGCCAACAATGACGCACTCCAACAATCCTTGTGTTCGTTTTAAAATTGAAAATTTTAACAGCTACAAAACGTGACTTTCTCAAGTCGCAAAATAGACGAATCTGACTGTGATTGGGAATTGACTCGGTACCTGCGGCTATGGTAATTCCCGGACACAGAATGGGCAGGACCAGGAGAGTGCGGAGTTTTAATTGTTTATTTTGAGCTAGACTAGATAATAGACATTATCATAATAGTACATCTGGTAAGTATTATTCGAAGTAGAATCAGGTTTCATATCGTCAGCAATATCAGATTCACTTCTCGAAAGAGATCTATGTCGTGTGTATAGTTTTGTCAAACATGTCTTGTGGTAAATAGCATCCAATGCTGTCATGTCTCCAGATGACATTTTAACAAGAAGTTTAGTATCTCTCAGTTCTGTCACCATTTTGCGTGTTTTGGTCAAATTTTGCTGTTGCGGCTCTATGAATGTCATGCTCTATCGGTTGGTCACAGAAAAAGCAGTGGTTGAGTGGGGTCATTTATACTTGGCATAGTGAAATTAGACCTCAATCTAGATTTGACTGGTGACCTGAGATCCTCGTTGGATTCTAATTTCGCATTTCTTTTCACGGCGCGATCAACCCGAGTCCGGCTACAGAGATGCCAACAAGATTTGTGCCACCTAGCACAGTTTTCTATGAGCGTCTCCGCAATTCCAGATCCATCAATCAACCTACATAGATCCAGGTATGGTGGAAGGGCATGGAGTTGCTGTAGCCTATCAAGGTTATCAGCCAATGACCTATGCAGATATTCCGCTGGGAAGGCGGCCATTTTGAATCCACCATTTTGAATGGGTTCCCTTGGTAGAATCATGTGGCACCGCATCTAATTATGTTCGGCATACCTTAAACCACCTATATGCCAAATTTCATGCTTTCTGCCAGAATGGAACATCTTACCTCAAATTTGTTACATATCCGCCCCACTACTGCAGTGGTCTTGAGAAATGTTCCTTTGCAGACCAAGAGAAGAGTATTTTTGAAAATTTACCACTGGAATGAATGGCTCGATAACCGAGCCAGTCATTCCATTGGTCAATTTTCAACAATATTCTTCTCTTTGTCTGCAAATGGACATTTTCTTTGAGAAAATTGATATTTTCTTTAACAAACTCGAGGGTTAATCTAACAGAGGCTTCCACACAGTAATGGTATTTATAGAGATTTAATACAATGCTAGACTTTAGACATAGTTTTTGTCATAGAATAGCTAATGGAGAAAATTATATAGTGAGTAATAACGTAGGTCTTAGTGATATACTCTATCCATTAGTAGGTGTTATATTTAGAGCTGTGCCTTTGGAATGGAAAAGGTAAATAGTTAAACGTTCCTTTATTAAACTTTATTAGTCTTTCAGCTATGAAAAGATTTAAACTCAAGATACATGTCCTAATAAGTACTATGGGCATTTCAATATATTTATTGTGGTTGTTTTCTAGAACAGATGAAGGGAAGTAACTCTCAACATGCTAGCTTTCATCATGGCATTGAATGTAACCTCAGTAAATATGGGTAACAATATAATTTCGATGTTTGACAATGAATAATATTTACTTTCACGATATGGATATTAGATGACTAAAGGAAAATTTTTATGCCATTTGGTAACAAAAGCTTTGCAAACTGTACATAATACACCACCCTGATGATGAGTCAATGAAAATACTATCAGTAAGAGAAATAACTAATCCTGTGCTCAACATTTATAACTCCATGTCAAAGATCATCATTATTCATGGTTGGTGGCCATATTGGATTGCGAATCATCATTGATTTTGATAAGTTTCTTCCACATACATACTGCAATGAACTTATGAATTTGAAACCGATCGAGCAAATGGTGGCAAAGTTATCATCTGAATGCCAATTATCAAGATGTCAGCCATATTATATTTTAGATCATTTTCAATTTTGAATAATCTCCCTCAGGACTAGTCAAATAAACACATTAAAGTTGAAACTAGACACAACAAATGGCAGCAGCGCTATAATCTAGAAACCAGTTTTCAACATGGCCACCATTGGCTGATGGCCATATTGGATTTCGGATCATCATCGTTTCAATGGGTTTCTTCTACAGACCGAGTCCTATCAAACTATGACGTTCAAACGCAATCCGATAAATTGTAACAGATTTATCATTTGGAAACCAATTTGAAGATGGCCTGGCCCCTATCTTGGATTTCGGATCATCATCAATTTGGAAAACCGATGAATTTCACAACAATCTGAAAAAACCTGTTTTCAAGATGGCCGCTGGTGGCTGGCTATTGAAATTTGCATCCTCATCGGTTTCGATTGCCTTCATCTCCAGTCCTAGTCCAATCAACCTATCAAGGGTCAAAGTGATCCAATAAATTGTAGCGAAGATATCATCCGAAAACAAATTTTCATGATGTTCATCAGTGGTTGTAGGCCATCTTGGATTTTGCATCATCGTCAATTTCGAAAGGTTTCTTCCCTAGACCTAGTCCAATCAATCTATGTTTCAAACCAATACGATAAATAGTAGAAGATATCCTCCAGAAACCAAAACCAATCAACCACCCGCCACCATCACGCCATTCCCCCACATACTTTTTAGCAGGGTATGAAAATAGTTCAAAAGATAACCAAATCGGCTGCCTAAGTAATCTACTATTAATCTCAATGAGAGAATTGACATTTGACCTTCCTGTAGAAACCAGGTTATGCCCAAATGTGCCCACCAACCAAGTCAAAAGTCAAGACCTCTAAATATGAGGAACTGCACCATCGAAGAAATATCTTTCCTCATTGGTCTCCATACTGTAGTCAGTGTAGAAAGATTTCAAGGGTGATAGCTCTGGAGCTTGAGATGGAATCAGCTACATTTTCGGAACACAGATATTAGACAGTATTTTGAATGTCTTGATCAGGGCACATGTTCCCGAAGCTATTGGTAACTAGCGATATTGCTACACCCATTGCTTTAGTATGGCGTAACGATATCGCTAACATAACGAGAGCTTCGGGAACATGGGCCCAAGTTTGTTATCAATGTGCAGAAATAACAAACGTGTCACTATTCTTCACCTTGGACAGACAGACACACAGATGCTTAGACATCAGGTAAATTACTATAGCTCTACTAACTGAAAAGCTATGCTAAAAATTTAATAGAGTGATAGACTAACATATACCGGCTAATGATGGGTAGACGTAGTGTAGATAATTAATTAGTCATTGTATGTTTGCCTGTATTATGTTTTGTGTGCATTACCTTGAGATGCCTGGACCCTTTAGATAACTGCAATGTTCTCTCCAACCATGTCTCATGTACAACAATATCTTGTAGTGTCTTCTGGATCTCACTGCATACAGTGTTAATACCTGGGAGAAGCAGACATGCTATGAATTTAATGTAATGGATGCCAATAAAGACCAGCTAGTGACTAAATTAAGAAGAGTACAGAAATGAAAACTACCTGAGTATAATGCTGAAAGGGATGCTAATCTCATAACAAATGTTGTATTGCACCTATAGATTGTTTTATAGATTCCATATCATTCATGTCCTGTGACATTCCCGTATCTCTATCACAATTATCTGCTTTGCAATATTGCGTTAATGTTGAACAGTAATTGCCACCATTGTGTCTCCTCAAGCGATAGTGTGTGATGTAATGTAAGTGCTAAGGCATTATATTCTTTATTATGCAATCCTTATCTCTATGGCAGCAACATCTTATCCTATCAAATGTTACTCTATGCCGCACTCGAGACAAGATAGATAACTTCACCGGATCATGTCAAAGTGGCCTCAAACGTGGACGCAGCTGCGCCGACATTGTATGGACTCAATGCATACATGTGTCAATAGTCATGTCCAAACACTGGGATTTCCACAAAATGGCCATTGACATGTCACAAGCCTTCGACACAATTAAACGCTCAAAGATTCTAGATGTACTATGCCAGGCCAGTTGCAATGAAGATGAGCTACAACTAGTGAGACTACTGCTTGCAGACACCAGGCTGAGAGTATGAGTCAAGACAGTGAAGTCTGTAGAGCTTGAGACATCAATCGGCTCCATAAAGGGAGATGGTCTATCTCAGGTGCTTTTCACCTGTTACCTTGCTGCTGCATTGAAATCTGTGTGGGAAATTTCCACAAGACCAAACCCACCAGCGGCAATACTGAGTATGCTGCTAGAGATGGAATATGCCGACGATGTGGACTTCATAGACGAGGAAAAGAAACCCCTTGACAACTTCTACCAATAGCTGCAAGCAAACCAAAAATTGAGAATCTCTAAGTGAATGAATCCAAAACAGAGTTCACCCACATAAACCTATCTACAAAGCATGAAACTAAAGAAAATGACAATCCACTTCATGGCGGCGAATCATGGAGGAAAAGTAAAATCCTGGGCTCACTGCTTTGCAGTGCTGCTGACATGGCTGCATGCTGCGTCATGGGGAACATAGCTTTCCAGTCCTTCTGGAAGCTATGGATTCGTAGATCAAAGATGCCCCTGATAAAGAGGCTACATTTATACAATGCAACCTGTGTATAATTGATACTGTAAAAGTGTAACAGCTGGGCAGTTCCAAAGGCAGCACTAGACAAACTTGATGCCTGCCACCGCAAACACCTACGCACCATTATCGGCCATCGATGGCCAGATAGCATAATTTCCAATGATACCCTATACAAGATGTGTAATATGTCACCGCTGTCTGCAAAAGTCGCCTAGCAAAGATGGTCCATGCTTGGCCATGTGCTAAGGATGCCAGAAGAGACACCAGCACAAAGCCTTGGAATTCACCCAACTCGGAGCCGGCAAATACCAAGCCAGGAGAGGACGTCATTGCATAAATCTGCTAAGTGTGCTACGAGGTGATCTCGAGAAAGCCGGACTCGGTATACTCAAGAATGGACCTGAGGAAGCGAAGTGTTTCGGCTGAAGACAAGACACAGTGGGAAAAAGTGAAGGACTGATTGCAGCTGTTGGATGTTTCTACTACTACAGCTGCAGAATACAGTAATCATACATACATGGCAGCAACAGCTTCCATTAAAAACAGTTTCAAAATATTCAACAACTTACCTGTATTATTGCTTTTAATACCAAAATTGTCAACAATAGCTGGCACCTCTATGACTGAGCATATATACCAAGGCAGACACACTAGCTTTTTTCTGACTGGTTGAAAAGTAAATCATGACAGCCATCATAGGCTGCAGAAATGTATCAACATTTAGCTACTAAAGCCTGAATATCTTTCATTGTTGGCATCTAATAAAAAACTAAAATGCCTTGGATGGATTATGGGTGGCAAATTCTATCACCTGAATAGTTGGTATAACATAAGGTGAGATTTTTTTGAATGTTTGATAACAGATTGGTGCAGTATCAGTGAATTTGTCAAGCACGGGTTAGCAAATAATCTCTCGTGTTAGCAAAGCATACAAGTCTCTAGCCCTGCTGGTTAGTGGCCTATCCAGGTCAATATCAAGCCAGGGTAGTTACTGACAGATGACAACCAATGGCCTGACTGACTTCAAAACCCATTCAACATGAAAGACCAATACAAGATAAAACTATTTCCGAAAATGTTGGTCCCGATCCCAGGATGATTCATAATAAAGAAATATTAGTTACTTCTCTGGGATGTAGAAATTGTTTGAGTGTAGCTTCCGTGACCATCTCGGTCACTTCTTCAGCACTTCAGCACAAAAAGCTAACTTTTCGTTCTTTATCAAGATAAAACTAATTAATTACAAGATGCTCTAGGGGCCTGTATTACTCATCTGGGCCATAGGCATCTCAACTAGAATGGTCATTAACAATAAGTAGAACTCTAATGAGTTGAGCAGACTTGTAACAAGAAAACAAATGCCATGTTTCTTTATGTATCAACTTCTCTTGAACAAACTTTCATGGCCCTTAGTCACCAATATCATATCTCCCAAATTCCGGCCCAAGCCATTCAGTGGCTCTGGAGACGAAGTGGCTTTCATGAAAACCAGTCCATCCAAGATGGCCACACAACCATTTGGCAAATCAAGTTCCCTTGAACAAACTTAGTTCAACTCATCCCCTAAATGATATTTTATGAGTTGAATCAATTGCTCAAACAGTTTCGGAGAAGATTTTTAAGGACATTTCTACAAATTGGCTGAAATCCAAGATGGACACCATCCCAATTGGCCGATCGGCTTCATTTGAACAAACTTGGATCACTATGCCCTCAGGATGCTTCCTGCCATATATAATTGAAATCGGCCTAGTAGTTCTCGAGAAGACATTTTAAAGTTCCCATTGCTTTAGTATGGGTGCCTTTGGTGGGAAAATAAACCAAGATGGCTGCCAAACCGTTTATCCGACAGTTTTGAAAATGGCAAATTTGACCCCAGAATACCCAAAAACATACATAGACCCAATTTTGGCCTCAAAATCTATCAAATAAAAAAATCCAATATGGCCGCCAAATACGCTACATTTTGAGTGGCCCACGACGGCCATGTTTTTTGATAGATCAACTTCCCTTGAACAAACTTTAATGGCCTTTAGTCCCTAATCAGATCGTCCAAATTTTGGCAGGATCCCATGAGCGGTTCTGGAGAAACCATTTTCGGGAAAACTAGGTCATTCAAGATCGCCACCATACCATTTGGTTAATCGCGTCTTCTTGAACAAAGTTGGCTTACATCTTTCCCTAGATGAGGTGTCATGAGTTCTGAATCGATTCCCCAAGCGGTTTCAGAGATTTTTAAACACTTTTTCTATAATCAGTCGAAATCCAAGATGGCCGTTGGCCAAATTGGCCGATCTGCTTCATTTGAGCAAACTTGGAACCCTATGTCCTGAGGATGCTTCCTGCCAAATATAATTGAAAGAGGCCTAGCAGTTCTCCAGAAGAAGACATAAAAAATATCCCATTGCTTTAGTATGGGCGCCTTTGACGGAAAATAATCCAAGATGGCTGCCAAAACCGTTTATCCTACCATCTCGAAAATGACAAATTTGAGCTCAGAATATCCAAAAACATATATAGAACCAATTTCAGCCTCAAAATCCATCAAAATAAATAAATCCAATATGGCCGCAAAACACGTTACATTTTGATTGGATCACATTTTTTGACGGATCAAATTCCATTGAACAAACTTTAATGGCTCTTAGTCCCTAATCATATCTTCCAAATTTCGGCCTGATCCCTTCAGCGGTTCTGGACAAGTCGTTTTCGGGAAAATTAGGTCATCCAAGATGGCCACCAAACCATTTAGTCAATCAAGTTTTTTTTAACAAACTTGGCTTATCTCTTTCCCTAGATGATGTTTCATGAGTTTTGAATCGATTCCCCAAGCGGTTTCTGAGACGATTTTTAAAGATGATTCCTAAAATTTGGCCAAATTGGCTTCATTTGAACGAACTTGGATCCTTATGCCCTAAGGATGCTTCTTGCCAAATATAACTGAAATCGGCCCAGTGGTTCTTGAGAAGAAGTCGTTTAAAGGAAAAGTTGACGGATGGACGACGGACGGTCGCCACGCCATAAGCTCACTTGGCCTTTCAGGCCAGGTAAGCTAATAATAATCATATTAATTTATACGGATTTATAATTTGAAATACACAATAAAAGTAATATTATATGGAATATTTAAAAGTTAATGTCAGCGGCTTCCCGGTAAATTATTTTCAAAATGGTCAACATCGTTTCTGCATGGTTAACTTGGAATGAAATTACCAGGATCTAACAAACAACATTTTTATGTAAAGAATATTGTGTTGAATATTTTCAAACTAATTTGACTTATTGCTGTCTCTGGAAGCAACAGGTTCTAGTCAAATTAGTTTAGACATACCAGAATATTCATGGAATGAATTGCGGAATTTTCCAACATATGGCATCTTATTGGAAAACCTGGACCTATCTGGCAGTACTATAGCTGAATGTTGGTTCTGTTTCTTCTCAAATACATCATAAAGTGCTCTGTCAAGATCTGAAACACAATTCAGAAGATTGCAAAATACAGATTTCAACACTCACATCTACAACACCATTATTATTATGAGAAAAACAGTTAGAAAATATGCCAACAGACTAGTTGTGTAAAACTGTTGAAATGAAGTGAGTTTCGATTGATAAAGTGTGCTGCCACTAAGCCATAGTATTAGTTCATGTGTACAGTGACTTACCATCAATATCTCTTGCATTCTGATACAGTTTCACTTCACTCCTCTGAGCTGTCTTCACTGAGACGCGATACATAGATGATATCCCATCATTGCCACCACTCTTTACATTTAAAGCTGCAAGTGTAATGTATGTAATAAATTTACCCATGATAACTATAAATATACGTTAACACATTACTGGGTACATCATTTCATTTGAACAATACAGCGACAACATCTAGTGAGTAACTGACAAGATGGGTAAGGTCACTGGGGCTAGATCTGCACATACAGAACCAATGTTATGTATTAGATATGACTTTTACATTGGCAGTGTCAAACAAAAAATCAATAGAAAACAATCATAACAAGGATTGCAGACCACTGGCGTGAAACAATTTTCCGATGCTCTGGATTTTTTCTCCTGATCACGACCACAGCGATACAAATTTTTGTTCTTTTACTTTTAGCAAATAAAATCAGCGAGAATTGCTAACATACGGTTAGCAATTCTGGTTCAAAGTAAAGTTTGCAGGTCCTTTCAGATATTATCAATACTAGCGGTAGAGCTAGTCGAAATATTCCCTGTTGCATAGTGATTTGTGTTGAATAAAACTTTGTTCACGTTTCCTCGCCCTAACACACAATGACATGTACGATATAATCGAAAATCACGATTATTTTTTCAAAATGAACATGATTATGAAGAATGATGGAACCCTAAATGACATCTCACCTTTCTGAAGGCAGTCTGATACTATGTTTAGTTCTGCCGATTCTAATTTTTCATCAAAGACAATGACATCTAAATTCACAGTATACTCTATCTACAAATAAACATCGAATATTGTTAATCAGTTGATAAACCATAATGAACCAGTCATTCCAGATAAACAAACAGTCTTATCTTGACTGACAAATGGACAGTCAATATTTCAATGAGACAATATTTGATTTTCTTGATTAATCTTGACTGTTCTGAATTCACAGTATATAGCTATCAAAGCAGCAACTTCTAGGCAAATCAGTTTAACCCTTTAATGTTCAAGCCAGCCAAAACAAGCCTTTACGGTCTTGATGAATGTTCATTGGTTGGCAAAGATAAGAGTATTTTTGAAAATTTACCACTTGCATGACTGGCTCGATTATCGAGCCAGTCAAAGTGGTAAATTTTCAAAAATATTCTTATCTTTGCCAACCAATGGACATTTTCTATGAGAAAACTTAAATTTTCTTGAATAAATTGACAATTAAAGGGCTAGAAAGAGTCAACAGAGTAATTCAAATATTTCTCACATTCCTGATAAAGTTATCACAAGTATAATGTGTAGCAATCGCCTTGAGACATGTCCATCTACAGGCCAAGAAAACAACATTTTTGAAAATCCATCACTAAAATATGTGGCTTAATAACAGTCAGTCGTTCCAGTGGTAAAGTTTTAAAAATATCCTCTTGGTCTGCGCAGCTATAAATAGGCATCCACTATGCAGAAACCCGGCTTTTCATGACCGATTATGCTAGAAAACGGAAAACATTGCAAAGAATCGGTCACATCTGGCCTGCATTGTCGAAGATGTTAGCAGGTACATACACATATAACCATGCTGGTAAATGACAGAATGCACTGATGACACTACTTTTGATTGAAAATGGATGGATCTGATCTGTCACTCAAGTATATGACATCACATCACAATAAATTATGTCATCTGTCGGCTGACAACCAAAATTAAAATGCATAATGAATAACGCATCTAGCTCAGTCATGAACATTTCAAACTCTATCAGGCATAGGCAGCAACTGCACCATATCAAATTATTTTAAACATGTTCAAAGGTTACCTTGAAGATGGAATTCTGAGAGGTCAAGGTTCAAAGTATATAAATCGATCCCAACATGAACAAGAGGCCCAAGGGGCCTGTGTCGCTCACCTGGAGCGCCATCAATTTTTGTCAAAATTGTTGGTGGGTGGTTTAGCAGTCTTTTAAATGAGTTTGTGGACATTTTTGCAAGTGAATATGGCCGCCAAACACACTACATTTTGATTGGCCCACGGCACCCATGTTTTTTTTGATGGATCAACTTCCCTTGAACAAATTTTAATGGCCCAAATTTCGCCATGATCCCTTCAGCGGTTCTGGAGGAGTCATTTTCGTGAAAACTAGGTCATCCAAGATGGCCGTCGAACCATTTGGTCAAGCAAGTCCCCTTGAACAAACTTGGCTTACCTTTTGGCCTAGATGAAGATTCCCCATGTGGTTTCGGAGATTTCCTGAAATCGGTCAAAATCCAAAATGGCTGTTGGGCAAATTGGCCGCTCGGGTTCATTTGAACAAACTTGGATCCTTATGCCCTAAGGATGCTTCCTGCCAAATATAATTGAAATTGGCCTGGCAGTTCTCGAGAAGACATTTTAAATTTCCCATTGCTTTAGCATGGGAGCTTTTGATGAGAAAATTATCCAAGATGGCCACCAAACTGTTTATCCAACAGTTTCGAAAATTGCAAATTTGAGCTCAGAATACCCAAAAACATATATAGAACCAATTTTGGCCTCAAAATCCATCAAATAAAAAAGTCCAATATGTCCGCCAAACACGCTACATTTTGATTGGCCCACGGCGGTCATGTTTTTTGATGGAGCAACTTCTCTTGAACAAACCTTAATTGCGCCTAGGCCCTAATCATATCTCCCAAATTTTGACCTGATCCATCCAGCGGTTCTGGAGAAGTCGTTTTCCCGAAAACTAGGTCATCCAAGATGGCTGCCGAACCATTCGGTCAATCAAGTCGTCTTGAACAAACTTGGATCATCTCTTGACCTGGATCATATTTCAAGCGGTTTTGGAGATTTTTAGACATTTTCTAAAATCGGCCAAAATCCAAGATGGCCAGCAGACAAATTGGCCGATCGACTTCGCTTGAACAAACTTGGATCCCTATGCCCTCTTTGCCTAGATGAGGCGGCCATGTTTTTTGACGGATCAACTTCTCTTGAACAAACTTTACTGGCCCTTAGTCCCTAATCATATCTGCCAAATTTTGGCCCGATCCCTTCAGCGGTTCTGGAGAAGTTATTTTCACTAAAACCAGGTCAACAAAGATGGCTGCCGAACTATTTAACCATTCATGTTCCCTTGAACACATTTGGTTGAGCTCTTATTTCATGAGGTTTCCTTCAATCCCTTAAGCGGTTTCGGAGATTTTTAAAAACCTTTCTAAAAATCAGCCAAAATCCAAGATGGCTGCTGGCCTAATTGGCCATCGGCTTCATTTGAACAAACTTGGTTTCCTATGCCGTAAGGATGCATCCTACCAAATATAATTGAAATCGGCCCCGCGGTTCTTGAGAAGAAGTCGTTTAAAGGAAAAGTTGACGGATGGACGATGGATGGTCACCATGACATAAGCTCACTTGGCCTTTCACGACAGGTGAGCTGACAAACCATAGGCATAGTTTATGAAAACTGTAATCATTACTCACATATTGTTGAGCCAAACTTTCCATATCCTCATACGGCAGCTGTACACGGTAGACATCTGTTGTCTTCCACCACAATGGTAGTCCAATGATGAGACACACAAAGCCAACACCTAATGCTGCATAAGCTTGCGACGCTTTATCTGAAACAAATGTACATTAACCATTTAACTCGTAAGCCAGCCAAAACGGCTTCAGCAGTTGTCATGAGAAATGTCCGTTTGTTGATCAAGAAGACGATTTTTGAAAATTTACCACTAACCGAGCCAATCATTCGAGTGGTAAATTTTCAAAATTCATGAGATCTGTTCGACTAAATTACTCATGAAGCCGGCCCTTTAAGAATCTTGAGACAGCGACGACTTCCAGCCAAATTAATTTCAAAATATTCAATAGAATAAGTTTTATATTGTGTCAAACTAAGAAAATTTTAATTAACCCCTTCAGTGATTAATTCCCACATTTTTAAGGCAACCGTACAAAACTTCAACACTTTGAAATTAATTTGATTGGAAGCAGTTGCTGCCTCAGTTTTATATCTTGTCAAACACAAAAAGATAAAATATTATTTATGATTATAAAAAATAAAGTTTGGTTTTTGGCCATTTAAAATAAATTTATTAATTGTTCAATAATTATTTTTATTTTCACCCACACCAGTCACCCACCCAATAGCCTACAAAATCTGGTGCTATCCACTCTTTATACTTATCATTACATTGCCATATAGAAGAATATTTGCACTTTCCCATGATCGCGACGTTTGTTTAACTCAATCTACCATACAAACATTATATAATTATAAATGCGCGGACGTTACTTCCGTGATGGCTATCTAAACACAACTGATTCAATGTTTACAAATTCGTAAAAACAATGACTTCTTACAATTGACAAATTCAGACACGTATTACCCAAGCCGAAGTGTGTTCCCGGTACGGTTACCGTTAACAGCGCAGTTTAACATACACCGGGAACCAAGCTGATGTTGCCGACCCTAAACTCTTGCACAATAACGGTGAGATTTTGCGAGACTGGCGAGAATTCGTGTTTGATGACGTTTTACACAAGCCAAAGTGTGTTCATGGTACGGTTAAACGCGGAGTTTAGCTTACACCAGAAATTAAATGGCGAGATTTTGCGAGAATTCGTGTTTGATGACGATTTATGAGAAAATGTCTGCTGGGAGAATTGCAATTGCCGATATTTTAATTTTCCATACCTTTTCCATAGCAGACACGCAAAATAATGATTTTCCGTACTTTTTCAAACCATGGAAACAGTTTTCTTAATTTTCCATACTTTTCCAGACTTCCATACCTGTGTACGAACCATGCAGTACAAGCAACGAGGTCCATGGAGAAAATTCTGACACATCAAAAGAAAATTCTCATGAAACAACAAACTTGGACACTTCAAATCTACCACAACACGTTGTTATCCATCTTCCCGAGGACCACGTCAGAACAGACAAAGAACAAGAGCCTTTCCAGTGCATGTATGTTGAAACGCCATATGTTTCAGATAGGCTTGCACGATTTTTCGATTTAATCGTGAAGTTTGATTTATTTTTAAAATCACGATTTTTACGATGTAATTGAGGAAAAATCGGAAAATCATCAAAAATTGCATGCATACAAAGTGTGTACTTTTCCGTCGCATTTTAGCAGTACATGAGTACAATTATAATCGATTTACACCTGTGTTCATATCCCACTGTGCCATGCATGTGTCGAATGATTACTAATCAAAACACGAAGCGCTACGATAAACAAGCTAAAAATAGTGAGGTAACACCTTTGTCATTGAGAAAACCAGCTAGTTACTCCGTCGAATGGCCATATAATTTTCTTTATTTCACTGCAGACCGACCCTGAGTCTGTCATGAAATATCAAGTATATACTTAGTTGCAGTGTTAGCCAATAATCAGTGAACATAATTCTTTTTAATTTTAGAGTTAGCAATTCCAATTAATAACAAGGTCAGGCAGTGTAATAAATTTTCCTTTTTGATTCGGTTGTCATGTCTGGAATTTCATCAGCCAGTCTTCTTCCCATTTTGCTAGCTTGTTGAGATCTGCTTGGAGCTCTCTTGCATCCGAGTCTGAGGATATTATCAGGTATACGATTGTGTCATCAGCGAAGTCGCACTTTGAATTTTAGGCCTTCTGGTATGTCATTAATGTAGAAGAGGCTTGGTCATAGTACTGATCCTTGTGGGACTCCAGAATCAACCTCAATGTAGCTTGATTTCTTCCCCTTCAACAACGACTGACTGCATGTGTCAAGAGAGGAAGCTGTGTATCCACCTGTTTGTTTTGCCTCGGATACCATAGTGATCAAGTTTGTGGACTAGGAGGCTGTGGCTAACCTTATTGAATGCTTTTGAGAAGTCCATTATGATACAATCTGTCTGTTTGCTATTGTCCATGATTTTTGTGACATCATCAATGAATTCGATGACTAGTGTGTCACATGAGACTCCTCGGCGAAATCCATGTTGTAGATGAGAGGATGTTATGTGAGTCTGCATATTTCATTATATGACTGGTTACAATATGTTCCATAAGCTTGCAACACACACAGGTCAGAGATATTGGTCTGTAGTTTTCTGCTTTGTTTCTTTGGCCCTTCTTGTAGATGGGGGCTCACATTTTCAGTACACCACTCATTTGGTAGCTCTCCGGAGATAAATGATTTGTTGAAGATGATTGTCAATATTGATGCTATCTCTTGGGCTAATTCCTTGAGGATGCATGGTCTTATGTTGTCTGGCCCTGCTGCTTTGTTGACATTTAGGTTTCTGAGCAGGGTCTCGATTCCATTCCGAGTGATTTCCGATTCACTTATAGTTGGGTGCGTTCCCTTCATACTGAAGCGTGACTGGAATTCCTGTTTGCTGAAGTGATTGCTCATTGAGAAGGCTAATTGGAACTGTATGCTTACTGCTTAGGATATCAGCTTTGTCGATAGTTTCTTGATATAACAAGCCGTCATGCTTAAGGGGTGAAATGCCACAGTTGTCAGATTTTTTGTGTTTAATGTATGACCAGAACCGTTTCATACTGCTGTTCTGGTGGCCCGATTCATCTACTTTTGGTGTTATGATGTCTTCAATGTGTTTCCAGATTTTGGACTAGCCATTTTAGCTCTTTGTATTTTGCGATATTTTTGTCATTGGCAGATTTTTTCTTGGTCTTGTAAGCTCGATCTTTTTTCTTGATCATCGGAGAGAAATATGTACAAATCCAATAAATAGAAGGCATATACAGGTATATATATTTGCCTATGTCCGCCCGTAGATTTGGCCACCTGCGCCCAAAGCATGGCCTTTCCCGCCTGGGCGGAGATAACCAAAGGCGGCGATCAACATGCAGACACTGGTAGTCGGATGGATAGCCGAAAATTCAAAGGCCTGTAAGTGTAATTGAACCACAGGCACATGGTACAGGTCTTTTGGGATGATGATGATCATATGCTGATGTTCCTATATAGTATATATAGTATTTCTAGAACGTCGTAAGATTCCCAAAAGACCGGTGTCAAGTCACGCAAGTTCTGTGGTTGGACTATTACGGAAACACAATACATTGTACAAACAAGCTCAACTGTGATATATAGCTGCTCTGTTCATTAAAGTACGAACATACCCTGCTCATCTTGCTCATTTTGTGCCATATTACACGTTAAAATTATTGAGTATAAACTATAAAAATCATTCTGGCTTTCGTTGTCTTCTTCTTCTTCTGTATGTATCATCCTCCACTTGATTGGAGCACCCACAACAACGTGTGGTAAAGCTTCAAGATTCAAGATTCAAGATTATTTATTCAATAATTCCAAGATAAACGAATTCACAAATCATACCAGATTGTCCGCCTAAGGCAGTGCCTATTGTTATGGCGGACACCTTACACACATATATACAGGCATATATAAATTAGACAAGACAGTACTTACACAAACAATTATAAATTCAGACATTACATTTACTACTTCCTTATTAACCCTTTGACCCTTGATCCACATAAACAGTTTAAATTTCAAAGAGGAAATATGTCAATTCGCTGGTCAAGAGGAGACCACCCCTCTCCACACCTCAGCGCCCTCCCACACACAACCCCACCCCCACCCCCCACTCCAACCCCCCCCCCCCCACCAGAGTTCACCACCGGTTCAATTATCTTGTCAGCCATTACAGTGGAAAGAAAAACTCCAGGAGTGGGCCTCTCTCAGTCCGCGAACCAACATATAATACTGTAACAGGGTGTGTGTAAGAGTTAGTCACGTGGGTTATTATTATTATTATTATTATTATTATTATTATTATTATTATTATTATTATTATTATTATTATTATTATTATTTTGCGATACATATGGGTAGTAAATAAGGACAAGACAGTTACGTAACAGACAGTATTATTATTATTATTATTATTATTATTATTATTATTATTATTATTATTATTATTTTGCGATACATATGGGTAGTAAATAAGGACAAGACAGTTACGTAACAGACAAGCACAGAACATAGTCAAGTTCAATAATATACATGGATGTCTATGATTATAGATACAACAATAAACATTTATAAATTTTGGGGGGAGGGTACTTTTACTTATAATGATGGTATACTGTTTACAGGATGCTGGCTAATGGAGAGCATCCTTGGACAAGGGAATGGGGATGGAGGGGAGGGGTGCTCATTCTCCTGCTCGTCCTGTGGTTTATTGAAATTATTATTGGATCTAATAGCAAGTGGAATCATCTAGTCATAGTTCTAGTAGTAGTAGTAGTAGTAGTAGTAGTAGTAGTAGTAGTAGTAGTAGTAGTAGTAGTAGTAGTAGTAGTAGTAGTGGTAGTGGTAGTGATAGTGGTAGTCGTAGTAGTAGTAGTAGTAGTAGTAGTAGTAGTAGTAGTAGTAGTAGTAGCTAGCAATAGTAGTAGTAGTAGTAGTAGTAGTAGTAGTAGTAGTAGTAGTAGTAGTAGTAGTAGTAGTAGTAGTAGTAGTAGTAGTAGTAGTAGTAGTAGCATTCTTTACCTTGTTTTGTAGACGAGTCGGGCCATTTTTGAGCTGTACTGCATGAGTTAGATAATACTAGTATGTGTTAATCAAGTAGTTTTTTTATTGTTTTCTTGCAGAATTTTGTTGATAGAATTTCTCACGTGTTTCCTGTTTTGTGTTGTTCCGTAGTTTAGTGGCTGCAATTGATATTCGGTGTTTTCTTATGTCTGTCCGTGTGTATTGCTCATGTAGTTTATGTCTGCTTCTAGTGTTATGTTGGTGGATGTTAATATTGTTTATAAAGAAGGGGGCTATAGATTTGGGTAAAGTGTCGTGGTGGAAATCTTTGACAATAGTTAGCATTTGAGATTTTCCTATGTCGGTGAGCTTAAGCAATTTTTAAATATAAAATATAAACTTTGAAAGTTCTTCTAAATTGCGAATTATCACAATGAAACAAATCAAAATGTCAATGATTCTAATTAATATATAACGAATACGGTCTCTGTCTGTATAACTTTGGCAAATTATTGCCGGTACCGCGTGCTACCACAGTGAACATCATAACAGTTGCCTAGAGATAATCTCAATTTGATGACAGCGATCTGGAATATCTTGGATTATTCCTGATTCCACGAATAATGCGCAGTCGATGATCAATTTGGCTAACAGACGGACATCTCTACAAAGCAGTGTCCACGTGTGACCACCTAATTGTTGTTCAATGAGAGTTTTACCTGTATTACGTTCCAACAAGCTTTTCTTTCTGTGTGTGAGTAAGGCACAACAAGTAATGGGCATATGCGGATAATCTTCTGGCTGCTGTTGACATAACGGACATGTTGGATCGATTTGCATTTTGTTAAATCTGACTATGGTAGACTGGACGAGATATGTTCCTGTTTGTAGTCTGAGTTTTATGCTAGATCTTCGCACATCTTTGACTTCATTCTGAATGCTGCTGATTGACAAATGAGGTCTTCCAACATAAACTCCTGTGGTATGGCAGTAAAACAGTGTTTTCTTTGTAAGGCATTGTTGATGTAGCTCGTGTGTCCACCATTTATCAACGGCACATTTGATCATTTTCTTCCATTGCTGTTTGCTGGGAGACTGATTTCGTAGGTCTTTCAATTTTGGAAGATTATGTTTTTGGAGAATAGTCTGTATATAGATAAACCAGCTTTGCGATTTGGATGTATTGGGCCCTATAGCCAATTGTCGCTCCATTATAAGGTTTAGTGTAATATTTCCACTCCTAATGATTCCACCCAGGAGTGTGAGCTGCCGGAGGTGAAGTTCCACTACAAAATGCCTGGCACCAATTAGTAGGAGAATACCACATCTAGCTGTGTGAACCGGTAATGCAAGTATCTTTCTCATCATGTTGAGGTGAAAGCTCTCTAAGGCCTCTACTTCTTTTAATGATAGTACAAATATTTCCAAGCCATATAAAAGTATTGGAAGAATATGCATGACATATATATGAACGCATTCTTGGCTTGACATTGTAGTTCCCTCACATCTTGTGAGCCCGGTTTAAAAAATTAATATTGAAGAACATCATCATCATCATCATTTTACGAAGCATAAGACATTGGCTTGTTATTGTCTGTGTTTTTTGTTGTAGTATGGCTTGCTCAGTCCAATTCAAAAGTTCTTTCGTGGATATCTAGTTTGTTCTTGAATGATTTGTCTGTTGTTGATTAATTAAGTCTCCTCGAAAGCGATAAATTTGAGAGTTTACCTCTTACCACTCCGATGTCAATATACTCTATCTTTTGCTGTGTAAATAACAACAAAGCTGGTGTAGATTTCTCAATAGTTTGGTTGATGCTGTTGATGTCTATGACAGCAACATCATCCACCAAATTTACCCAAAAAATAAACACCAGATCATCTTTAATTTAATATGAAAATTTAAAATCCCAACATTGGAGCGGCAAGGGCTAACACAGATTTGTAGAAATGCTGTGGTGCAGATGGGTGTTCCCCGCATCAGCTGTGGTGTGCCGCCTACACTCATGGTTACGCCCTGCTGTGCCTAGCATTTGTTTGCACGCTGACTTGTGGAGGCCGTGGTTGGTCTTATTGCTGTTGTTTTCATTTTCTGTGTTTGTCGCTATCAATACCATTGCTTCTGGGGCTAATGACTGGTGTAGAATGAAGATTTTATGAAGTGAACATACATGAGAAGAATTTTTTAAGAATGTTGGCTTTTTCTTTATCATCTGTAGTTACAGCTGGGTTACATAGCTTGCTAATTGATTCACATAGAACTGTTTTACTCTTGACACAGGTCCAAAAAGCTTTGGGATTTCTCTTGCTTTCACTTGCTACTTTACGTTAAAATGTAAAAATGAGTGTTGGGGAGTATTGGTTTGATCTATCTTTACATCTCTGGTAAAAACCCTATGAAACAAAATACAAACACAACCCAAAACAGGAATAACTATCACAAGCAGGCACACATCCAATTTACTAGTTAACCGATTCCCGTATACAATACACTGGGCAAGACACACCACTACATAGATGGGAGAAAACCAGTCCTTGTTATTGGAAGCTCCACTCTCAGAAACCTCAGTGGCAGATACATGTCCAGCAATGAAGTGAACATAAATATAAGAACTATGAGAGGAGCAAAAATTTGTGATGTACATAGCCAGATACAAAACCACATTTCTCCAATGAGCCATGATGCAATAGTGATACCAGTGATTTACCAGTGATTGCAGTCAAATACTTCAGTGTAGAAGAAGTGACTGCAATTTTTGGGAGTTAGACGACCTTATGTCTATATAAAACCCTGTGACTTGAAGAATGAGTCTAGGTTGTTTTTTAATGTGTTTAATGTTGGAGTGTTAATTGCTTCTGTTGGTAGAGAATTCCATACATTAACAACTCTATTTGTGAAGAAATACTTGCGTAGATCAAGCTGAAGGGTTGTTTGTAAAGTTTAAGTGCATGCCCCCTAGTGTGTGTAGATGCCATTGTGAAGAATTCATTTGGATTAATATGGTCCTGGTTAGAACAAATTTTGTAGACTTCTATCATGTCAGCTCAGATTCTCCTGGTTTTCAATGTTGTAAGATTTAGTTTCTGGATACGTGTTTCATAAGGTATGCTTGCTAAACCTGGGATCATGCATGTCATCCTGTGTTGTACCCGCTCCAGTAAGTCTATGCCTTTTTGTAGGTGTGGGCACCAGAAGGGGATACAGTAGTCTAAGTGAGGTTTTACGAGGGATTTGCAAAGCTGGAGAATAACAGGTCGGGATTTATATTTTATTGTACGATGTATCAGGCCTAGGGCTTGATTTGCTTTTCTTGATGCTACTTCACATTGTCTTGACCCTTTCATTGATTGCTGAACCGTTATTCCCAAATCTTTTTGTTCAATGCTTTTTGCTAGTGTGTTGCTTCCAATTTTATAGCTATAGCACACGTTATTGTGTCCTAAATGTAAAACACTACATTTATCTAAGTTAAAGAGCATCTGCCATTCTTGAGACCAGCTACAAATTCTGTGGAGATCTGCTTGGGGATTAAGTGTACTTTCTTGGCTCAGAATTTCTTTACCTAATTTAGTATCATCAGCAAATTTACCAATTTGGCTTGTAATGTTTTCGTCTATGTCGTTTACATAGATCAGAAATAAAAGGACCGATCCCTGGGGCACTCCACTCTTTACGCTTGTCCAATTGGATTTCTGTCCGTTTATTACGACACAATGTTTCCTGTCTGATAACCAATTTGTAATCCATTGGAGTATCTCCCCATCTATCCCGTGAGATTTAATTTTCTTGCACAGCCTCTGATGTGGGACTTTGTCAAATGCCTTTGCAAAGTCTTGGTATATTATGTCAACTGGGTGTCCATTGTCTAATTGAGTAGTAAATTTGTCAAAAAAAGCAGAGTAGATTTGTTAATGTGGATAGGCCTTTCCTAAACCCATGTTGTGATTGGTTTATTAAGTAGTTGTTCTCTAGGTGGGCAATGATTTGATTTCTGAGTAATGTTTCTAAGATTTTCCCTATACACGAGGTGAGACTGATCAGCCTGTAGTTACTTGGCTGGTCCTTTCCCCCTTTTTTAAAGATTGGCGTGATGTTGGCTAGTCTCCAATCCACAGGCACTTTTCTAGATCTAATCGATTTGTTCATAATCTTAGATATAGGGTCAGCAATTTCTTTTGAGGCTTCTCTCAGTACCCTAGGGTGTATATTGTCTGGCTCCGCTCCATTATCCGGCTTTAAGTTAGCAAGGGCTTCCTCGACAATGATGGCTGATATGTCTATGTTACACAGTTTGGTTTGTATATTGGTTTGCTTTGGAGTTGGGATGCTGCTTAAATCTTTTGTCGTAAATACTGATGAATTTGATTATTCCCACTGTTTGATTTGCCTTCGACACTGGAATTTATATGTTTATCAAAAGTAAGTGTGTCATCAATATGGACTCCTAGGTCTTTTTCTACTTCTGATGTCGATACTGTATATGTTTGTGAGGAATCTGTCATAGTGTACTCCTTTCTTGGATTATTATTACCAAAGTGAATAACATGGGTTTTGTTTGAATTAAATGACAGTTGCCATCTTTTAGACCAGTTGCATACTGTATTTATATTATCCTGAATGTCATATTCGCTGGGATTTCCATAGATCTTAGTATCATCTGCAAATATTTTGCAATAACGGCTTAAGTTTTCTGACAGGTCATTTATATATAACTGGAAAGGGGTAGGTCCAAGTACACCACCTTGCGGTACACCACTAATAACGTCTACCCAGTCTGATTGAGTGTCATTGATTTTGACACGTTTATTTTCTATTAGCTAAACAATTTTCTGTCCACTTTACAATTTTTCTCCTATTCCATATTTCCTCATTTTAATTAGGAGTCTCCTATGTGGAACTGAATCAAATGCCTTTGAGAAATCTAAGTAAACAACGTCTGTTAGATTGATATTGTCTAGATTAGTAGTTATGTGGTCAATGTACTCCAGTAGTTGTGTTTTGCACGATCGATTTGGTCTGAAGCCATGTTGGCATAGGGAAAGTAAGTTGCTGTGTTCTAAAAATTTCATAATTTGATCTCGCACACGAATGATTCAAGGACTTTACAGAGAGTACAGGTAAGGATTATAGGTCTGTAGTTAACCGGGTCACTTTTTGGCCCTTTTTTGTATATAGCACAGATGTTTGCTAATTTCCAAATTAGAACTCCCACTTCTAATGATTTTCGAAAGAGTATACATAAGGGGTTACTAATATCTTTCACTACTTCAGTAAGTAATCGTACAGGTATTTCATCTGGCCCGTTACTTTTGTTTGGTTTAAGGGCTTTTAATTTTTTCTCTATACCAACTGGTGTTATTAGTATATCAGTTAGCACATTTTCCTTTTGTTGAAAGCTAGTATTTGGCATCAAAAGTAAATTTTCTACAGTGAATACGCTTGAAAAATATTTATTGAGTATGTTAGACTTGTCTTTATCGGCAAATTATTTTTTGCTTCTTTTAGGACAGTTTTACTTTTAACATAGTTCCAGAAAGCCTTTGGGGGATTTGTACTTTCGGATGCAATTTTCTGTTCAAATTCACGTTTTGCTGTTCTTATACAGGATGTAATGCTGTTCCTAGCAGTTTTGTATTTGACGTGGTCATTTAGATTTTTACTCTTTTTATATCTATTGTAAGCCCCTTTTTAATTTTGAGCGACTTAGTGGTTGTGATGTTAAACCACAGGTGCTTTCCCCCACATTTATTGTTATTTATGTTACAAACATATACAGTATCGACATCAGAAGTAGAAAAAGACCTAGGAGTCCATATCGATGACACACTTACTTTTGATAAACATATAAATTCCATAGTGTCGAAGGCAAATCAAACAGTGAGAATAATCAAACGAGCCTTTACACAGTTAGACCCAGACACATTCACATTATTATACAAGTCTCTTGTGAGACCGATCCTCGAATATTGCAACTGTGTGTGGGCACCCAGATTCAAAAGGCAATCAAAACTGATAGAACGGGTTAAGCGTCGGGCAACAAAATTTGTTCCCCAAATCGAAAACTATACATACCCAGTGAGGCTTGAAAAGCTTAATTTAATGTCATTGAAATATAAACGATTCCGTGGTGATCTAATAGAACCATATAAGTTTATTAATGATAAATATAACATAGACAAAAATATCTTCTTTGAAATCTCCCCAATTACACACCCCAGAGGACACAAACACAAACCCAGCACAAATCATAGCAATAATAACGATATCCACAGAAACCTTTTCGAACAGAACAGTATCATCTTGGAACTCATTGCCAGCCCTAGTTGCTGAGGCATCAACTCTAGACACATTCAAAACCAAATTGGACATACATTTGAGAGGCATGATATTCTTATTTGATTAAAACATATGTGTTGAACTTTCCAGAGTAGGTATATGGCCTACATAAACAACTATGTTTAAAAAGCCCAAGCAAAACCGAATCCATATGAACGGGTCAATAACAAGCCAGTGGCTTATGTCCTGTATTTTTTATGATGATGATGATGGTGGTCCGGTACACTCCGGTTCTCTTGTTTGCAGGTAATTGTGATAGACGTAATCTTTCTCTGAACTGGTAGATGGCATAACAGAGTCTGCAAGTATGAAATTCACAGAGATAACAATTGCTAACAAGTGGAGCACTCAGCTAGCTAGAGTACTTGAAAACATTTATAAGAAAGGTAGAAGAGCAATATACGCATTACTTGGAGTTGTACTATACGGTATCAATGGATTGAACCCTAGAGTGTCACTACACTTGATTGAAACATACATACTCCCAGTACTCACATATAGAAAATAATCCTTACTATTGACTCAGAGTGACTTATGTCACTTCCACAGAGAGAGAGAGAGAGAGAGAGAGAGAGAGAGAGGGGGGGGGGGAGGGGTGAGGGAGGGGAGAGAGAGAGAGAGAGAGAGAGAGAGAGAGAGAGAGAGAGAGAGCTGAGATAATACCTCCCTGACGAACACATTGTTGAATATTAAATGAACTTGACAGCTTTCCATTCCACATTACATTTGACACAGCGTTCTGGCACAGGTTCTTTGTTATTATCCATAAAGCACCATGCATCCCACCCAAGTATAGCTGCTTACCAAGAGTATCCTGATATACCACATCAAATGCAGTCTTAGAATCTAGATATGCTTCATATACAGCCATGCCTTGATATTTTGCTTTTATATACTGCTTCTCTCACTGAAAATACGCATTGCAAAAGTGAACCGCCACTTGTGAAGCCTCTTTGCACGAAGCTCTGTGTTGGTAACAGCGTTTTCGCTAGCTCTACTCTCAAGAGCACTTCTATCACGTTTCATATCACTGGCTGGCATAACTGTGATCCCTCTGTAGTTATTGCCGCCATTTGCAGAGTTCTTTTTATCGGATACTCTGGTCAGCAGCCCTTCCTTAAGACTATCAGGAATCTTCTTACGAGTTTTGATATCGTTTATAATGTCTGTAATCTGCACAATCAGATATGTACCTCCATACCTCAGATGTGAGGCTGTGAAAATCAGATGACTTTTTGGTAGACAGCTTACCAATAGCTTCTCCAATTTCAACAACAGAATAGTCGCTGATTTCTGTGTTTTCTTCACTTGCTAGCTTTTGTAAGACTATCATATCAAACTCAGTTTCATGTTTGAACATCTCTTGAAATGAAGGGTTGTCACTTGGTGTGGCTAACTAAGAAATGTTTAGCACAGCCATCGCCGAATTCATCTGGATTTCCCATTACCGTATTGTGTACAATAAGTTCGCTTATTGAAGTATTTTTGGAAGTTGATTGCTGTCAATTCTGTGGTATAACCTCCTTATTGGGAGTTCGTCCAATTGAGGAAATCATTGATGCCAAAATACTAATTCTGCTTGGTAACCTGTATCGGGACAAAACACGGCAGAGTATCTCTGCTGAAAAGGCAAGCTGTAATGAAAGGGTTTGATGGGGAGATCTGGATCTGCAATGCCAGAAAACTGCTAGCGAAGTATGAGTTACAACCAATTCACAGTATCATGGACGAAACACCCTCCAAGAACTCGTGGAAAACAATAGTGGATAGAGATGTAAAGTTACTGGTCAACCAATCTTAAAGGCAAAATTGATATGTATCCATCTATGAGACTTTTCTCTGACAAGAATATTTTCAAGAAACCACACCCAGTAGTGGCATCAAAGAGATGTCTATAGGGTAGTGATGAAAAGCTGGATGACTACAGGAACATACAAACAATTCTGACCGAAATCCTGTCTGAACTGATAGATGTTACACAAGGAAATTGTGAATTATTACAGATATTCAACTCAGATAGCAAAACAGCTGCTGAAGACAGTCAGTTATGCAATCTTCTTCTTGATGTCAGCCTAGCAGAACTATCAACAGAAGTCACTGAACAGCTATAATTTATGAGAGATAGACTCTGCTATGCCCGGTAACAGTTTCGTGAGAATTTTGCAGCTCTACCTAGTAACAAGAACACTGGTTTATACCAAATAAGAGGATCAATGGTGATGAACAATGTCAATAATACTCAACAATATTGTTAAAAGGTTACTCTGAAAACGGGTCTCACCAGAATTGAGGGATTTACATCGACAAGACAAGTACATAGCACTGTTAGTCTAGGACATTGGCTATGGGCGAGCATAGAGTTTGAGAGAGTTAGTCATAGAGTTGATATATAATAAATGCAGTTATCAACCCAAACAGTTAATGAGTATGGTTTTAAACGATTGCCAGCAATTTTCCGGCAAATTCAAAATGGGTGCCAAACAAATTGACCCATCAAAATTATGTATACAAGTTGTGAAGCACACCACTCTAGGGTCCTCTCAACCGAGTTTGCTTGAAATCAACAAAGTGGTTAATGAGTGGTAGTATTTTAACTGATTTCCCGAAGTTTACAGAAAATCCAAGATGGCTGCCGGAAATATTGACCAATCAGAATTCTCGTTAAAGGACAATTCCGGGATTGGTAAAAGTGTACTTTATTTGAAAGGCTATTATATGACTAACATACTGGATCCTAAATAAAAACAATAGACAAATAATACGAGTAATTATACCATCGTAAACATGGGATTATTTTATCTCCCGGGTGGCGCCATTTTCTTGCAACGAGAGCGAGATTTCACGAGATCCTGACGTCATCCCCGCACCAACGCTATCTTTGCCGAGCACGAAGGCTGTACAGTAAATATGTATATGCATGGAGGTCTAACATGTGCTAATTTGTAATAGTTAGGACATTGTCTAGTTAAGCTAGTAAGTTTTTATATTCCAAGAAAACATATGATATGATATGATGTTTCCGGAACCACAGAACCGATTGTAATAATTCTGATACCTACCCGTTGCTGCAAATTCGAAGATTTATCCAATGCTAGGGAATCGGCCTAATGGGTCAAAAGATCCACTCTGTGGGAAAAACTAAGCCAGCAAAATTTCCAACAAAAATTTCAGGATGCGCTCCATCCATCATCCCATATCAGAATGAATATTACTGCTACAATGACAGAATTTACTGTGCCGAAGATTTTCAATGTTATCACATAACGGGAAAGATTCCATCAAAATATCATAATTATTGAAATTACTACAGCTTGCCAGGCAATATGAAAATTCCCAGATTTTATGTCAAAATCTTAATTCATTTGGTGATATCTCTGGCAATATTTACGTGAGCAAAAGTATAATTGGTCAGGCAAATAGCCATTTCTTTCAGCTTTAAGCACACTCCAATTTAATGACAATACGCAAAGATAGAGTTTACAAGACAAAAAACATCTCACGCTGAATTTTACCAAAAAAGAATAACATATTCTCAGATCGTATATTAGATGAATAATTTTTTTTTATATATTCCAGTTTTTTTAACCTCTTGTCCTATATTAACATCCATTATATCATATGAATCCCGAGGTCGACACCTATTTAGAGATCCTAGAATCATTGGAATCGCTTCAGCGGTTCATTTGCTATTATCATTTACGCATACTTCCTTAAAATATATATACCCGCATCTATTGGCCTCGCTCCTCCAGTCATAACAATAGCGGTGGTGCGGGGCTACGCTATTTCTATCTGGTTATTATTCTGGCGCAATTTCATTAAACATGTAATAATCTTTCAAATAAAGCACACTTTTTATCATCCCGGAATTGTCCTTTAAGTGTTGAAGCCTCCCAGCATAGAATTAGTCCACCTAAGTTCCGTTGTAGTCGGCACATTTATACTGGAGTAGTAGCATTTTAAATGATTTTCGGAAAACCCAAGTTGGCCGCCAGAAAAATTGACCAATCAAAATTATGAATAGAAGTTCTGGAGCTTACCACCATAGGATCCTTCCAGCCGAATTGACGGACGCCGGATGGCTGCCATGGCATAAGCTCAATTGGCCCTTCGGGCCAGGTGGGCTAAAAATACGGGTGTCCTTGCCACTAATGACCAATGGGGGAAAATAACACTGGCCAAAGTAGCAGGCATCCATGACACCATTGACCAATGGTTCAGGTATTCCAACATTACCAAAGTGGCAATGGTTAGTCAAACAATTGAATGTGGAAATGCATACCAAACGATGCCATTTAACAATACGGCAATGGTCACAAGCAGATTTAATACAAAAATATTGGTGTTCTTGACATGCTTGACCAATGGGAGAAGTGCCATTGATCAATGGGGGTGGGGAGGGGGGCAGCGATCACTGACACTATTGTCAAATGATTAGTGTACTAAAGGAATATTTCTCCCTAACCTTGTTTTACTCCATTAACAATTTATTAAACGTGACACAGATGCTTTAAAGAACCAGAGTTGTGGCTCTTGTTTCATGTCCTGGCCACTTCATATTCATGGTGCAAATATATATTGCCTGAAGGAACATAATATTATATTCGGTTTTAATTCATCAACAATTGATGAAACAAATGTATTTTCACCATAGGGTTCTATACTTTAAAAACCTTAAGGACCCCGAGTCACGGCCCTTGTTTAAAGGCCACTTCCTATTCATAGCCCATATAGATATATATATATATATTACCTAAAGAAACATATCTGCCAAATTTTGGTTTAATACAATAAGAAACGACAAGACATACCAAACATATTTTCCCCGATAGGCTTCAATACTTTGAACATATAGCAAGGGCCATAAATCTGCGATTTGTGGGTGCGGCCACTTTCATAGTCCAAATAGATAGTGCCTAAGGGAACATATCTGCAAAATATGGTTTTAATTCATCGATAAATGACTAAATGTGCTACAAACGCATTTCCCCCATAGGCTTCAATACTTTTAAAATATAGCAAGAGCCATAACTCTGCTATTTGTGGGCGTAGTTACTTCATATTCAACTAAAGGATCATATCTGTCAAATTTGGATTTAATCCATCAACAAATGGTGAAATGTACAAAAATTGTTGAGTGACAAACAGATGACGGACATACAGACAAATCGTGATTGTACAAGCTCAACATGGTAAGCAAAAAATTTGAGGAATGTCAGAGGGTCATAGGCTCAATGGCATAAGCAGATTTGGATGGTAGGCCATGTGAGCTAAAATGGTTATGGTGTAGTTATAAAATGCAGAATTAGGAAGCATGAGTCTGCATATAAAATTCCCATATCTATGTGAATTCATGGATGTAACAAGACGCTAATCAAGACCCTCGTCCAATATGTTGAAGCCTACCATCATAGGATCGTTCCACTCGGGCTATTGATTGAAGGAGTACTATTTGTAAAGTGTTTGTAAATGCTTCCGGAAAACTTTCAGAAAATCAGAGAATGCTGCCAAAACATTGACCTATCGAAATTCTGAATAGAATTTCTAGAGACTACGACAATAGGATCCTTCCAGCCAAATTTGGTTCAAATTGCCCAAGCGATTAATGAGTAGCATTTTATATGAATTCCCGTTTTTCGGAAAATCAAAGATGGCCACCATCAAAATCAAGCCATCAAAATTCTGTATACAAGTTCTGAAGCGCACCAGACTAGGGTTCTTCCACCGGAGTTTGGTTGAAATCGGCCAAGTGGTTAATAAGGAGTAGCCTTTTAACTGATTTCCCAAAATATTCAGAAAATCCAAAATGGGCACCGGAAAAATTGACCAATCAAAATTCTATATGCAAGTTCTAAAGCCTACCGCCCTAGGCTCGTTCCAGCCAGTCTCGTTGAAATCGCCCAAGTAGTTGAGTAGACGATTTTCAGCCATTTTTCAGAAAATTCAAGATGGCCACCGAATAAATTGACCAATCAAAATTATAAATACAAGCTCTGAAGCACTGCACTTTAGGGTCCTTCCAGCCGAGTTTGCTTGAACTCGTTCAAGCGGCTAATGAGGAATAGCCTTTTAACTAATTTCCCAAAATTTTCAGAAAATCCAAGATGGTCGCCGGAGAAATTGACCCATCAAAATTCTGTATGCATGTTCTGAAACCTATCAGTCTAGTATCCTTCCAGCCAAGACTGGTTGAAATTGCTCAAGCAGTTAATGAGTAGCGTTTTAAACAATTTCCCATTTTTCAGAAAATTCAAGATGGACGCCGGAAAAATGGACCAATCAAAATTCTGTATACAAGTTCTGAATCATACTATACTAGGGTTCATCCATCCAAGTTTGATTGAAATCGGCCCAGTGGTTATCGAGTAGGCTTTCAAGCGATTTCTAAAAATTTTCAGACAATCCAAGATGGCTGCCGGAAAAGTTGACCAATCAAGTCTGTATACAAGTTTTGAAACTTACCAGTCTAGTATTCTTCCAGCCAAGTCTGATTGAAATTGCTCAAGCAGTTAATGAGGAGTAGCGTTTTAAACGTTTTCCAGCCATTTGTTTGGAAAATTCAAGATGGCCACCGGAAAAATGGAACAATCAAAGTTCTGTATACAAGTTCTGAAGGATACCACGCTAGTATTCTTTCATCAAAGTTTGATTTAAATCGGCGCAGTGGTTATCAAGTACGCTTTTAAGTGATTTCCAGAAAATCCAAGATGGGCACCGAAAAAATTGACCAATCAAAATTCTGTATATAAGTTCTGAAGCATACCACTTTAGGGTCCTTCCAACTGAGTTTGCTTGAAATCGGCCAAGTGGCTAATGAGTAGGCTTTTAACTGATTTTCAGGAAATCCAAGATGGCCACCAGAAAGATTTACCATTAAAAATTCTGTATACAAGTCTGAAACATCCTAGGGTTAAGCAGTTAATGAGTAGCGCTTTAAGCAATTTCCCGCCATTTTTCGGAAAATTCAAGATGGCTGCTAAAAAAATTGTCCAATCAAGATTCTGTGTATAAGTCTGAAGATTCAACTCAAGGGTCATTCACACTGAGTTTGATTGAAATCAGCCCAGTGGTTGGTTAATTAGTAGGCTTTTAACTGATTTTCAGAACTTTTCAGAAAATCCAAGATGGCCGCCGAAAAAAATTGTCCAATCAAAATTCTGTACACAAGTTCTGAGCCATACTACTCTTAGTGTCTTTCCAACTGAGTTTGATTGAAATCGGCCCAGTGGTTAATGAGTAGGCTTTTAACAGATTTCCCAAAATGTTCAGAAAATCCAAGATGGCCACTGAAAAAATTGACCAATCAAAATTCTGTATACAATTCTGAAACCTACCACCCTAGGATCCTCCCAGGCAGGTTCGATTAAAATTGGTCAAGCAGTTAATGAGGAGTAGGCTTTTAAAGAAAAGGTTGACAGACAGACAACGGACGATGGATGGCTGCCATGCCATAAGCTCAATTGGTCCTTCGGGCCAGGTGAGCTAATAATGAGGAAAAAGATATTTGATAGTATTCAGACACTTTTTATTGACTTTATTTCATTCACAGCCCATTATTATACAAAATATCTACAAATGTACAGTAATAATATAAAGTTATAACAGAGTGCAGTGCACACACACGCATGCACACACGCACGCACACACACACACACAGCCATCCACAACAAGAACTTTTGTCAATGCATAATAATAAATATTAAATTGACAATTTTGGGACTGGGAGATCGAAGTCCATTAACACATTTACATTTACCTCTACAGCATCGATTTCCATCACTTATTTTATGTCTCAAGCTTACAGTATTTGCAGCCGAAAATTTGTTTATAGTAGTGAATAAGAATTTTCTGACATTGTACCCTGTTATATATATGCTATACACATTGGCTAATCTTCTAATGTTCTCGACCCTAACTGCTATTAGATACCTCATATGCTGTGTGGTAAATTGATCATAGCAAGAGGAAACAGACCTTCATTTGACTTTAATCAACAAAATGGATATTTTTGCTTAGTAAATGTTCATGCAGATAGAGACCCGAATGTAAATACCCTCTTCCTGCTTAAAGGGTGATGATAATCATATATTATAAGCAACGCGGAAGAGTTAGTGAATCGCCCAGGAATACTACACCATCTATGTGTATCACAAATGGACATACCATGAAGAATTACAGAGAGAGAATGAATCTCTATTCTCTATCTGTTGACCATCAGGGATGGCAGACTTCACACTACCGGTAATTGGACAGCCTCAGGAGGTGCTTTGAAACATGGTGTTCTCCAATTAAATCCAAAAACTTCATCTTCATATAATTTTCTATAAGTAAGTATTAATTAAAGAGGACAAAGCTTCAAGTAACAAGAGGCCCAAGGGCCTGTGGCACTCACCTAGGCCATTAGCATTTGAACCATTTGCATTTAAAGACATGACGGATAATTTTCGGAAAATCCAAGGTGGCCACCAAAAGAATTGACCAATCAAAATCTGTATATACATTCTGAAGCCTACCCACCTAGGGTCCTTCCAGCTGAGATTGATGGAAATCTGACAAGCTGTTAATGAGCTGTAGGCTTTTAACTGATTTACCAAAACTTTTGGAAAATCCAAGATGGACACCCAAAAACAGACCAATCAAAATTTTGCATACTAGATCTGAAGCCTGTCACCATAGGGTCCTTCCAACCAAGTCTGGGTGAAATCGACCAAGCAATTAATGAGTAGCGTTTTAATCGATATCCGGTAAACGTTCATAAAATTAGATTCTCACAAAAATTTACCAATCAAAAATCTGTATACACGTTCTGAAACCTACATCCATAGGGTTCTTCCAGCCAAACTAGGTTGAAATCTGCCAAGCGATTAATGAGGAGTAGCGCATTGACAATTTCCGTAATTTTTTTGGACAAAATCTAAGATTTTCACCCAAAAAATTGATCACTCAAAGTTCTGAATAGAAATTCTAGAGCATAGCACCGTAGAATCCGTCTAGTCAAATTTGGTTGAAATATGTCAAGTAGCTAAGGTGGAGTAGCATTTTAATCATTTCTGGTAGATTTTTCACCCCAAAAAATTGAAAAATTAGAATTCCGAAAAAAGGTCTGGAGGGTACCAGCATAGGATCCTCCTAGCCAAATTTGGTTGAAATCAGTCAAACCATTAAGAAGAAGCGATTTGATGGACGGCTGCCATGGCATAAGCTCACTTGTCCTTTCAGGCCAGGTGACCAAAAATAAATTTCAAAGAATCAGTCAGAAGATTATCCCTGACAGCGAAAGAATGTGCAATATTTGCTCTGCATGGCTGAAGGTGTTAGAGCGAGGCATACGTCTCAATATTTAGCTTAGTAAAGGGACACTACTCTCATCTCAACTGTCACATTTTATTGATAGATTATGCACTCCATATCATCCACATTGAAATGCGGACAATAATGGATGACTCCACTTTTCGCTGTGCAACACCCCATTTCTAGCTAAGCTCCACCTATAAGTTACATGTGTTGGGATCGATTTATATACTTTGAATCCTAAATTCCCAGAATCCTAATTTCATGGTAACTATACAGCTAACCAGTTAAATATTTTGAAACTAATTTGACTGGGGGCAGTTGCTGCCTATCGCAGCAATAGCAGCCAGTCAAATTAGTTTCAAAACATAATGTTTATTAAATAGTAGACATACAATTCGTACAACCGACATCATTCATTATGCATTTTGATTTGATGTCAGCCTACCGGTACATATGACATTATTGATTATGACATCATATACATGACTGACAGATCAGATTCATCCATTTGCTTTTAGTGCCTCAATAATGTTGGTTCATGAGCATTACCATTGTCTCCTTAAACGATAATCTGTGATGTTGTGTAGGTAGATGTATAACGCATTCTTTATCATGTAATAACTATCTTGTTCAATAATTTGGAACTAATTTGGCTAGAAGTTATCATTGCCTAAGGATTCCAGTCAAATTAATCAAAATATTCAACAGCTTAATTGCATGCTGTCCCTATATCAGAAGAGTAAACTAAATTGTAACTGTTGTTATTATATGACTTTAAACATATACACAGGCAGACAGTTCATGTTTGCTCTGATTGTTTAAAAGATAAACCATGTCAGACCTCGTAGACTGGAGAAATGCATCAGCAATCAGCTTTTAAAACCAAATTTCTTTTTTTCATGGCATTATAAAAATCTAACATGGTTGATAGAATCTCGTTAGCTGCAGGATCTGGATTCTCCCCCAGATTTTTCAGATTCTGTCGGATCATGGCCAAAGTTGTGGAATCCTGGCGTATTGTCACGCCCTTTGCTATGTTAAAATTTGTGCCAAATCGGACCAATAGTTCTCAAGATATCCACCAATCCAGAATTTGATCAGATCCCGATTGTTTTATCCATATTTCACCCAACATCCACAAAACTTCTTGCAGGGTAAGTTCCTTCGTTGTGCTACGATTTGGGCCAAATAGGATCTAGTTCTTTGAGATACATTCTGGCAAAAGCTTTTGTGCCTGACTGACTGATGGCCTAAGGGACATGGCGTTTTATCGAGCTGCTATCCACTGCTAAAATATCATTAAACATCCATGGCATATTTATCACTTGAATAGCTCGTACAAAATGCAGTTGTTCTTTATATGAATGCTTAGAGCTATCCAACTAGCTACTTTATATCAAGGGAAACAACTACATTACATCTATCTGTCTAATATGGAGCATTGTGAGCATGAGCTATCTCCCACTATAAATGTGTTCTAATACTGTGATAGATCATTTTCACCTACAATTCCTTAAATTCAATCATGTATGCTAAACATGAATACAGAGTTGTTTGACTGAAAGTTGTTGCTATGTAGTGCCATCAACAGTTAACACCTACACTATAATAGTGCAACCTTTGGTAAATAGCACAATAACAAACTTATGTGGATGTGTATGCATCTATTGGTCAATGGTGCCAGGTTTTACATTCAATTATATATTATCATGATAAAAACGAACATAGAAGATAGTTTAATACGTTTTAAATGTTGGTTTGAGATAATGAATATCCAATTGCTCCCAAAACACAAATATGCATATGTGCACACACGCACGCATACACACACACACACACACACACACACACACACACACACACACACACACACACACACACACACACACACACACACACACACACACACAAAGCAGCCCATACTTTACATACATATTGTATGCTTTAATATTGTTTTGTATCTATATACATTATTTATACATAACAGTGATTAATCATATATAGACATTAAAACAAGATAAATTATTAAAATCACAGACCATATTTACCGCTCATTATATGCACCAGCTCTACACTGAATCAGACAGATCAATACTGAACCAGACAGATCAATACTGGACCAGACAGATCAATACTGGACCAGACAGACCAATACTGGACCAGATAGATCAATACGGAACCAGACAGATCAATACTGAACTAGACAGATCAATACTGAACCGGACAGATCAATACTGATGTAAAATACAGACTACCGGAAAGACACAGGCAGAATTAAGTTCCCAATAGAGGAATCCAGTTTATTGATCAATCATATGATGTCATAATCAACTACGTCACATGTAGGCTAATGCCAAAATCAATAAACGTCACGAATGAAGTGATTTAGTCGATCATAAACGCTTAACAGTCTATCAAGTTGTACGAAATTGTATTTACTATTTAATAAACATTATGTTGAATATTTTGAAATTAATTTGACTTAGCGTGCAGCACCCAGTCAAATTAGTTTCAAAATATTCAACAGGTTACCTGTATAGTTTTCCGGAAATTGAGATTCAGAGAGCAGGGAGTGATTGATCCCCACATGGGCACAGCATGGGTGGAGCTTAGCTAGAGATGGGCGGGATATAGCTAAAACTGGATTCATCCATTGGTTAACTAATGTAGGCATGTGTGACACTCAGAGATTCCTGAAATCTAAAGGCCACACTCCTGGTACATATTGAGGTTTATCTCCAGCCCATTTAAGATTGGGACCATCCACATACTGCACCCAATCCATTCACAGAGACCCGTATCAATCAGACAGAGCCAAGGAGGGCTAGAAACGAAACCAATTCTCATGATGGCCATCTGGCCACGAAATTCTAATTCACTGTTGTGGCTACTTAACCCTTTAACACTCACATCAGCCAAAAACGGCTTCTGCAGTGCTCTTATGAAATGCCCATTTGCAGATTAAGACAAAATTTATATTTGAAATTTTACCACTTGAATGACTGGCTCGATAATCGAGCCAGTCATTCCAGCGGTAAATCTTCAAAAGTAGTCTTCTCTTGGTCTGAAAAAAGGACATTTTCTATGAGAAAATTGGAATTTTATTGAACAAATTTGAGTGTTATAGGGTTATGACTGATAGGTTTGACTATAGTTATAAAAGGAGGTAATTCATGTTATCGTATAGAGCTAGTGACAGCTTTAGCTTATTGTAGAGCATTCTAAATAAATAAATAAATAAGTCAATAAATGACATTGCACTGCTTGACCTAACTAGCAAACATTTAGCGAAACCAATGGAAGACATACTGTGAACATTTTGAAGATTGTGCTGCTGAACGCTGTTGCTGTATTAGATACGTAGCAACATCTTCCGGCAACATAATTTTTAACCTGATCACAACACAATATTATACGAAAGCTTGATATTGAGCAAGACAAGAGTTAACATACTGGACTTAGCATAATAAGGGTTAACCCTTCAATGGTTAAACCTGTAACACTCAAATTTGTTCATGAAAACTTAAATCTTCTTAAGGAAAATGTTAATTTGCAGAGCAAGAGATTATTTTTTGAAAATTTAACACTGGAATGACTGGCTTGGTTATTGGGGCAGTTATTCTAGTGGTAAATCCTAAAAAATAATCTTCTCTTGGTCTGCAAATGTACATTTCGCAAGACCACAAAGAAGACATTTTTCACCAGTTTGAGTACTAATGACTTTGCAGTGGTTTTGAGAAATATGTACTTTGCAGGCGAAGAGATTATCTTTTAGGATAAGAGAAAACTATTTTTAATTTCCAACTAAAATGTCTGGCTGAATAATCAAGCTTAGCCTGCAAATGGACATTAACTGAGCAAAAATTCTGAGGAATCTTGACCATTAACCCATTGAACCCTGAATCCCAATTTCAAGGTCGCTATACAGGTAGGCTGTTGAGTTCTTACACCAACAGCTTCTGGTCAAATTTGTTTCGAAATATTTAATAGAATATTCATTAAATCGTAAAGGATTTTGTTGTTTTGGCCTCTCTGTTTCAAAGGGTTAATTTCCTAAGATCACACTGCACTAGCCACTGGAAGAATCAACCCACAAACACAGATCATAGTGTATGATGAGTGAGTCGAGTGATGGCAGTGAATTCAGACATATGCTTTATGTCTACTGGCAAAGCACAGGCAATAAGATTCTCCCATCTTTAAATTACAGCAGACCAGTCATTGACAGTTGAAGTCTCAGTCTCGATGTGAAGCTTACACTCTACTGACCTACATATGTAATAAATAGAATGTTCTTAAAGAGTCAACTTTGGTTGATCAATGGAATGCATAAGCAAGAAGCAAGACAATACAAACACCAATAACAATGGAGAGAATGATTGTGTCCCGTCGTTTCCGAATGTTCACACGTGTCATAAGGCTGTTAATCACAGGAAATCGATCTGTTTAATACGAGTTAAGGACATCATTTGTGGGCAGCAATTCAGATTGCTCAATAGATAGATAGACAGGTTATCATTCACAATAAGCCATGGACCCTGAAGTGTACATGATACAATATACATTCATGACAGATACATTATATTGACATAATCATTTTAATCAGCTAAATTTGTACATCTATGATCTCAATCACTCACCAATTCAATATTATACCACACACAGATTAATAAAGATCACATGGAAAGGATTATCATGATGTACTGATACGATGATAAATCTGATGCAATTCTGTCTAGTCATTCACATGTCTTTGATGGCAAAATGATAATTTTATGCAATTATATCAATACATTTAACAGCTCCTAATTAGGAGCCAGGTGCATCTGTTTATTATTTATGAATCATAAGTTAAACAAGTGTGTTAACAATATATTTTTAGAAGCTTCAATCACTTATAATTAAATCATTGCTGTATAGCTATTTAAAGTAATTATAAGTGTCGGCTCAATTTGTTCTTTCAATTAGACAAGCATGATTTGCATTACAAGAAGGACAATCAGAGACTGCTAAAATCAATGCCCCACCATCATCACACAATGGATCAATGTAGCGTGAAGATTGTCTAAAAGGAAATTGATACAGCACATGTATTATGTTTATGCTTATTTATGTACTTAAGTATGTACCTCATTGATGACATTCACTCAGCCACAAAGGACATTATTATGCCACCCATATAAATATATGGGGTATATAGCGTTTGCTTTGTTGGCCCGTCCGTCAGTTCGTTCAGGCTTTCATTTACGGATGATAACTAGTTCTATTCAAGGGATCATTACCAATCTGGTGTGGGAGCTTGTCCTTGGTGGTCCGAAGAACCCTATCGATTTTCGTGCCATAGGGTCAAAGGTCAAGGTCACTGTGACATAATGTAATATTGCGTTTCTGGATGATAACTCGAGTTCTATTGAAGGGATCATTACCAATCTGGCATGCGAGCGTTTCCTTGGTTGTCCGAAGAACCCTATCGAGTTTGGCGTTAAATGGTCAAAGTGACCTAATTAATTATGTAATATTGCGTTTCCGGATGATAACTCGAGTTCTATTGAAGGGATCATTACCAAACTGGCATGGGAGCATGTCCTTGGTGGTCCGAAGAACCCTATCGATTTTGGCATCAAATGGTCAATGGTCAAAGTTACAGTGACCTAATTAACTTTCTAATATTGCTTTTCCAGATAATAACTTGAGTTCTATTGGAGATCATTACCAATCTGGCATGGGAGCGTTTCCTTGGTTCGCCGAAGAACCGATTTTTGCACCAAATGCTCAACGGTCAAGGTCAGTGTGATCTAATTAATTACATATTGCGATTCCGGATGATAACTCGAGTTCTAATGAAGGGATCATTACCAATCTGGTGTGGGAACTTATCCTTTGTGGTCCGAAGAAGCCTACTGATTTTTTAGCCAAACAGTCAAAGGTCAAGGTCACTGTGACCTAATTAATTACATAATATTGCGTTTCTGGATGATCACTCGAGTTCTATTTAAGGGATCGCTACCAATCTGGCTTGGGAGCTTGGTGTCCCAGCTTGTCCTTAGAACCTTATCGATTTTGGGGTGAATGGTCAAGGTCACTGTGACCTAATTAATGATGTAATATTGTATTTCCGGATGATAACTCTAGTTTGATTGAAGGGATCATCACTAATCTTGGTTTTGGTGTCAAAGGGCATGGTCACGGTGACCAATGTTGGGTGGGAGATTGTGCTTGGCACAGTAGGGGGCATACATTAGCAATCTCTGATTGTTGATATTGTTAGAATTTAAAGCATAATTTCATTAATTGGGTCATTGTGACCTTTTAATCCCCTAAAGTAATAGTGTTTTCCAGACACTGGCCAAAATTGGTGAAGATTCCTTGAGTAGCACTTCAGGTATCATCCAGAAATGTAATCCAATTTCCGTAATTTGGCAACTCTTACCTTGGCTTTTGACATTTTGACCACAAAATGAATAGGTTCTTCAGACACACAAGAGCAATACACACGCCAAGATTGGCGAAGACCTTTTTTGTAAAACCTTTGTTATTATGAAACGCAAATAAATTTCCTTAATTGGGTCACGTGACCGTGACCTTTCGACCCAAAATACGGTGAGATTTTGGGAATTCAGCATACAAAGTATTACAATCGATTCAATCGAGTATAGAAAGTGTGCAGCACCTAGCTAGAAATGTGTGGGGCATAGCTAGAAATGTGTGGGTATGGCTAGAAATGTGTGGGTATAGCTAGAAATGTGTGGGGCATAGCTAGAAATGGGTGAGACATAGCTAGAGATGTCTGGGGCATAGCTAGAAATGGTTGGGGAATAGCTAGAAATGTGTGGGGCATAGCTAGGCAATCTCCTTCACTCCCTGATGCTGCGTCATTCATGTGACACCTCCAGGGAAGCAGCTCAAGATAGAGTTATGGCTCAAATACATACACACAAATGTGTGAGGAATAGCTAGAAAGGTTTGGGGCATAGCCAGAAATGGTGGGGCATAGCTAGAAATGGGTGTGGTATACCTAGGTAGAAATGTGTGGGGCATAGGTAGAAATGTGTGGGGCATAGGTAGAAATATGGGTATAGCTAGAAATGTGTGGGGCATAGCTAGATATGTGTGGGTATAGCTAGAAATGTGTGGGGCATAGATAGAAATGTGTGGGGAATAGATAGAACTGTGTGTAGCATAGCTAGAAATGGGAGGACATAGCTAGAAATGGGGCAGGGCATAGCTAGAAATGGGGAGGTATAGTTAGAAATGGGAGGAGCATAGCTAGAAATGGGGCGGGTATAGCTAGAAATGGGGGGGGCATAGCTAAAAATGGATCCTTATATTTTATGTATTGTTGCACTGTTCATCAAAGGATACTTGCTAATGTGTTTACTTTCTGAGTTATTGCACCAAGTGCCCCTTTTTGAGACTGCAGGTTTTCCTTCGTAGACATTGCTATGCTGAAATATAAGAGATTTTAACAGTTAACACTCAAGGTGCCCAAAAACCGCTTCTGAAGTGTTCTTGGGAAATGACCAGTTGTAGATCAAGTGAAGATTAATTTTGAAAACTTGCCACTTAAATGACTGTCGAGCCAGTCATTCCAGTGGTAAATTTTCAGAAATAATCTCTTGGTCTGCAAATGCACATTTTTTCCTGATAAAATTTAAATTTTCTGGAAACGATTTGAGGGTTAAAAATTTGTGTTTTTCATGTCAACAATCCAGAAATCCAGTTTAAGTCATAAGCAACATAAAATTTGCTGATATTTTTAAGACTACATGAGAAAACGAATGTTATCAATTTATACCAGTTCATATCTTATTCTAATATTCCTGGATAACATTGAATCAAGGAACTAAAGATTAAGAAAAATGCTGGATAGATTGAAAGCAATTTGAAGCTGTTTATCAAAAGCAGTCAATATAGTAGGGCGATATGTGAAAAAGATGTTCCATTCTGGCAGAAAGCATGAAATTTGGCATATAGGTGGTTTACGGTATCCTGATCATAATTAGATGTGGTGCCACGTGATTCTACCAAGGGAACCCATTCAAAATGGCGGATTCAAAATGGCCGCCTTCCCAGCAGAAAATTCGCATTACTCAAGCTCTAGACGGAGTAGAGAGATGGGATTAATGTCAAATTAGGGGTTTCATGGGTCAATCATTATAATTCTACTCACTACAATACTCTAAATATGTAAATATCAATCCTTCCATAGTGACCACCTGTGTTTGATGTCAGAAGACGGTGGCTCTTTAAGATGTGTTATCTAAAAGATCCATCTCTTGAGAACAAAAGTAATATAGCATCTAGAAATAGTTTAAATTACTTGATTTCTTAATATCGAACCAAGTAATGGTTGTTATAGATACGTTCAATTATCCTATTAGAGTATGCAAGGCTATACATGATGCTGTTGATTGTTGAATCATGATTCACAGACGTCACACGCACTGTGCACCGCATGAGCACAACTGTGTACAAGGTAAGTTAGATTTATAGCATTTGCATCTGCCAGTGCAATTACTTTTGCAAACACATTTCATGAGTTCCCGGCATGCCTTAGATGCGTCTGCAAGCAAACTCCATTGCGGTGACCAAGTGTCTCCACCTCTGACCCAACCCGTCAGCTGGCGATGGCGTTTTTGCATTTGCGTGGAGTGATTGGCCCCAAAGATGACCTGCCTGGAATGCAGCACGTTTAGTGTGTTGCAGCAGAGCTGCACTGGTCGGAGGAATGTTTTATAGCTGCCTGTTGCCAAAAGCGAAAAGCCGTTTTCGTGCCTCATTAACCTTTGACAATGGTGATGTGCGTTTGTACAGTAGTACGACAAACCTCTCCAGCATTTCCATGTCATTGTCACACAGAGACGCCAGGGCATCAGACAGTCTCCTAAATAGTGACTTGAATAGATCTGAAGTCCTTCAAACTTCCCATGCTGTCTTCTTGCCAATCCCACAAAATGCAGACACAGTGTCACACCCAGAGAATGTTGTGTTAATGAGATTGCTGTCCCATGGAATGCAGTTCGTGCTGATATGGATGTAGGATTATGGCCTATGTTATCAAGGTTCCCAGTTGTGAACAGATTACCATGCAAGTTAGTCGGACAAACAATCCCATCCTTTTTAAACATGTCTATAGCCTTATTTCCTACATCAGTCGAGAGCTGCATGACGCGATCGTAGGATACTGAAAGTCCATGTCTGAAGAGTTCATCCACAAGCTCCCGCTCTCGCGTTTTGGCATGAATTAGTAGGCCTAGGTAGAGTGGTAATGCTGTTTCACGATCAGGATTATGGCGAGTTCCCATACTGCTTTTACGCGCTCTTTTAATGGCATTAAAGATGAGTAGCTGGGTCAATGACGACACTTCCCCCTTGATAGTTTGGGAACTCTCATTTTGATTATGAATGTTGGTACCGCCAAGTATCATCTGAACTAAAGTAACAAGTGCTTGAGGTAAGTTGTCATACTGGTCAGCATCAAGTTAACCCTTGCAATCATACTTAATCTGAAAATTCTCTTTGCGGACTATTTGAGCTGCCCTCATCAATGCAATTGCGTCACTATCAGAATAATTTTTGGTGGCTAGTAATAGAGCATCGCCTATGTCTTTCTTGAAAGTGAGAATCACTTCATAGTTACTCATGTTTGACTCCACATTTGGCATTTTCGACAAGATCTTTTCCTTCAACCTGGTAGAGTTAATCCTACTTGGCATAGCACCACCAAGTTGTTCAAGACGGCGAGTGTATAATCGTGTGAAACCAGAAAGCTTAAATATGCTGCCAATAGGATTCTCAGAGGCTTGACGTTCTTTCATGTATGATATTAGCTCTGCAAGAACAACAGAGTCAGGTTTCATATCGTCAGCAATATCAGATTCACTTCTCGAAAGAGATCTATGTTGTGTGTATAGTTTTGTCAAACATGTCTTGTGGTAAATAGCATCCAATGCTGTCATGTCTCCAGATGACATTTTAGCAAGAAGTTTTGTTTCTCTCAGTTCTGTCACCATTTTGCGTATGTTTTGGTCAAATTTTGCTGTTGCGGCTCTATGAATGTCATGCTCTATCGGTTGGTCACAGAAAAAACACAGTGGTTGAGTGGGTTTATTTATACTTGGCATAGTGAAATTAGACCTCAATCTAGATTTGACTGGTGACCTGAGATCCTCATTGGATTCTAATTTCGCATTTCTTTTCACGGCGCGATCAACCCGAGTCCGGCTACAGAGATGCCAACAAGATTTGTGCCACCTAGCACAGTTTTCTATGAGCGTCTCCGCAATTCCAGATCCATCATTCAACCTACATAGATCCAGGTATGGTGGAAGGGCATGGAGTTGCTGTAGCCTATCAAGGTTATCAGCTAATGACCTATAACTCGTAATCACATTGTCATCATTTGTGTTACTACATGGATCTATGAGATGCTCCGTTGTGGACTGCTGGCAAATAACACACAGGGACCAGTTCATGTGTGCTAAATCTACTGTGGGATCAGATGTCAATTTCACTTTCTTTGACATATTGACTTGAATGCGAGAATATAATAGGCTATTGTCTCTATCTATAAGCAGAGCACAATACGAGTGTGCGTGATTGCTATGCAGCTATGTATTCTCCTGATATATTTAAATAGTCAGTGTGAGTTTAGGAAACTACAATAATTATATGGAAATCCGCAACGAAATAATGCTTGGCGAAGCGAGGGGCTGGCATACAATTACTTTTACTGGAGAAAACGTGTAGACCAATTGTTTTGAGTAGCGAAAACCTGTTTCTAAAATGTTCCGCCCGGAACATGTGTGTACAAACATTTAGCAATAATACTACTAATTTACAAATGTTACAACGACGACGACAATAATATATTTTTCAGCATGTTTATCTATTTAGAGCATTGTAATGGGTAAAATCATAACCAGTGACCCAAGAAACCCTTAATTTGACATCAATTCCAGCCCTCCACTCCATCTAGAACTTGAGTAATGCAGATTTTCAGCTGGGAAGGCGGCCATTTTGAATCCGCCATTTTGAATGGGTTCCCTTGGTAGAATCACGTGGCACCGCATCTAATTATGTTCAGCATACCTTAAACCACCTACATGCCAAATTTCATGCTTTCTGCCAGAATGGAACATTTTACCTCAAATTTGTTACATATAAATAATATGTATACACTAATAAAATTGTAAACTAGTATATAAAATAATCGGCATGATTTTGTAGTAAATTTTAGCTTCCAGTTATGACATAGATATATGTGGTGATGCGTTCAGAAACCAGAAATATGGTTACTTTATGTAGCTCAACTTTACAATGAACTATGAAGCTTGTCTTCAAACATAAAATAAACATAGAAGGATTATCAATACCCTTATCAACAAGAGGTTCAAGGGCCTGTAACGCTCACCTGGCCCATAAGCGTTTGAACCATTTGCATTTAAATACCGGTAGAAATGATGAATAATTAGCAAAAAATCCTAGATGGCGACCAAAGAAATTGAGCACTCAAAATTCTTGTTTGATATGTTGAAGCCTACTGCCATAAGATCATTCCACCCAAGTTTTGTTGAAATCGGGCCACTAATTAAGGATTAGCCTTTTAAATGGTTCTGGAGTTTTCAAAATATTGAAATGGCCACCAAAAAATTGACCAACCATAATTCTGAATAGAAGTTCTAGAGCCTACCACTACAGAATCTTTCCAGGCAAATTTGGATAAAATTCACCAAGCGGTTATGGAGGAGATGCATTTTTACAATTTCCGTAAGTTTTTCATAAAATTTATGATTTCCACCAAGAAAGTCGACCCATTAAAATTCCGAATAGATTTTCTGGAGCATCCTGCTGCTGGATATTGTTTGTCCAGCCAACTAGGGTTGAAATCTGTCAAGCGGTTAATGATGAGTAGCATTTTGACAATTTCCTGTACATTTCTCATATAATTTTCACCAAAAAAAAATTGACCAATCAATGTTCTGTATACAAGTTCGAAAGCCTAGTCCCATAGGGTCCTTCCAGCCAAAGTAAGTTTAAATCTGCCAAGCGGTTAATGAGGAGTAGCGATTTGACAAATTCTGGTAATTTTTTTCCATAAAATCAAAGCTTTTCACACAAAAATATTGACCAATCAAAATTATGCATAAGTTCTGAAGTCGAAAGCATTAGGGTCCTTCCAGCCAAATTAGGTGTAAATCTGCCAAGTTGTTAATGAGTAATGATGTGACAATTTTTCATTAAAAAAAAGAAGATTTTCACCAAAAAAATTGAACAATCAAGATTGACCGCAACATCATTATGTGATGCCATGTCATTATAAGGAGACATGTGTCCATGTTTGGGTCCAGTATGATCAAACAAACACGAGTTATAAATAGAAAAGTTGAGCTAAACGGAAAATGTTAAAGTTGAAAAAAGGTTTTTACCAAGATCACAATGACCATAACCTTTGACGTAAAATAGAAAATGTTAATGTTGAAAAAAGCTAGGTTTATACCAAGGTCACAGTGACCGTCACCATTTGACCCAAGGTCATTATGTAATGCTGTGCCATTATAAGGAAGCTGTGCCTAAGTTTGGGTCCAGTATGATTGAGCGAACGAGATATAGACAGAAAACTTGAGCCAAACACAAATTGAACGTCGACGCCACCACTGCCGCCGGACGATGTGCAAGTAATCACAATAGCTTGTTTTACTTCTTAATTTTGAGCCAGAAATGGACAGACAGACCCCCAACACGTAAATTCCAGGGCAAGCCGATTTGAAGCTGGAAGATTATAATGAAAGAGATGCTATTCTATACTATTGAAAATCTAACCCTACAGCTGGACAGACAAGTGACTGATGAATCTGATAGATGTATTAATGAATGGGAGGTTCTTCTTGCGTTCATCTTTCTCATGACAGTAATCTTAGACTGTTTTCCTTATTTGGTGCATGAAAGCTGAAGTGGTCATCAAACTGTCTCTGTCTCCTCTGATATTCTCTTCAAAAGATACTTCAATATGCCAGAAGCTTCTCCTAGCCTGTTCATATCGCTGACAGTGCTGCAAGAGATGTTCTGCTGTTTCTTCTGACTGCTGACACTCACAAAGTGCAGAATCTGTAATCTTGAGACAGTGAAGATGTGCATTGAGACGATTGTGACCAGTCCTCAATCTGAAGATACATGTCTGATCCTCTATACTGAGGCTGTGTATTGCATCATTATGCTGCCCGCTGGTGGTTCTTGTGGCTTTAATGATATATGAATGGGAGGTAACTCCGTTAGCTAAACCTCATTGCACACAATTATTTAAATCTGACTGACACAGTTATCTCCCTTGGGATGTAACTGCCAGTTAAATCTCAATGCACAGGACTATTTCCATTGGACTAATTTAACAGAATGCCATTTGAAAGAGTGCAACTTCTTACCTTATCTGCTCATCTATAAGCCTCTCGGAACTGAAATAATATAATACATAATTATTCATTTATCTAAGTAAACAATTTTTAGTCAATTTTTTTAAATAGCTTCTTGGCCGGCAAATGTACGGTCACTGAGCAAAATTGACATTTTCTTTTACAATGTTCACCGTCAATTATTAGACATGAGATATCAAGATAACGGAATATAAAACAGCATGAATATTTGGAGAAAAGAAAATTACCATTTAAATTCAAGCGAAAGAAGCGTCATTTCTTTTTCCGGTTGGTATTCGTTTTGGGAATAGTGTTGCTCGAGGCCGTTGCTGTTCATGACAGCCAGTCTTTAGCAACGAAAGTCAATATTAAGCTCAACATTTCATTATAGAAAATAAAATCATGTAACTCTGACCAAAAACACCCATTGCTCCTCCCCACCGCATCGCCATGAATGATTCCCATTATACAACATCCGAAAACATTGTAACAAATACCAACTTATAGTATGAAATACACATATCATAGGGAAAACTATTTGTAAATCATTTTGCATTCCAATTGCTTTTTTCATATAACCAGTATTTCTGTCTTTTTTAAATTACATAAAAAAGCAGAAATGTATTTTTGTTGTAAGAATTTTGTTATAAAATAAAATAGAATTTGTCATTTTATGTCTATAAGGGATAATAGACAATGTCTTCTTTGGTGGACATCCTGTTTTGGATTTTATACAAATCTTTAAACATTAAAATGAAATAATTTTGGTAACTCTTCCTTCTGCAATGAATAATGTATTTGGACTAATTAGTAAAAAAAATTTAATGTCAATCTATAGGCTAAGAGCAGACTATTTTTGAGGAGTTACCCTTGGAATAACTGACTCGATAACTGAGCAAGTCATTCCATCGGTAAATTTCCAAAGATAATCTTCTCTTGGCCTATAAATGGAACTTTACTAAGCAAAAATCAAAATTTTCCAGACCAGTTTAGACTGTTTAAAGGGTTAATTATATGTCAATATTATTTGTAACAGATATGATTAAATGAAGGTTAATAATTTGAGTCAATGTTGTGCTGCCTAAAGGATTGTTTTCATAAGAATCCTCACTATATTATCTATACCATTGACTAAATATTACAGCTGTATGATCAAAACGTCAGCTAAGTGCACACACAAATAATGCCCTAAGGTTATATACATATATACTGACTGATTAGAATTTTAAAAAGAAATATCAACACTAATTTTATTTAGTAAATATAATTAGTATAAACTGGAATTTCTACCATCATCCTCTCCGTTTGAACTAATAGTAATACACAAATATATGCTTGATACACGTACATTACAAAGTAGAAACAAGTAACTTTGAAATAAGCAAATTAGGCCTGATAACCTTTCTTCTTATTTTATCATCAGCGATTCCATGAATTTTTTCAGAGTGGGCAAACAGTGGAAAATTTCACTAACACATTGTATTTACCCAGCTAGTCAACATTTGGCTTGTTGGCTATTAATTTGCTAATGTCAGGGGTCTGTTAGAAAGGAGGTGAAGAAAAGGAACAAATAAATGGCCCCTGGTGCTCACCTAGCTGATGAGGAACTGTAAACTTGTTTACATTAATTAATGCACAACAAGCACCATTGGTCACTTAGGCAAGCATAACTGTTGCTATAGGGCAAGGGTCCTTATCATTATTGAACAATGAGGCAATCAGCCGTACCACTAATGACTAAGTGTCACTGACACTACTAACCAATGTGCGAAGCACCATTTGTCAATGGGACAAGCATAACTGATGCCACTGACCAATGGAACCATGGTCCTTGGCTTATTGCGCAATGAGTCAAGCATCATTGACACAATTTACCAAAGGGGGTACCATAGATGATGCCACTGACCAAAAAGAGAATGGGTACCTGACATTATTGACCAATGAGGCAAGTGTTAAGACATATTGACCAATGGATAAAGCAGCCTTGGTCATTCTGGCAAGCGTAACTGATGCCATGAAAAAATGGGGCAAGGGTCCTCAACTGGATTATTGCCACATGAGACAATCATCTGTGACACTAATGCCAAACAATTCAAGTGCCACTTGCACTATTTACCAATGGGACAAGAAGCGGTTGTCAATGAGGAAAGTGTAACTGATATCAATGATCAATGAGTCAAGGATCCGTGGAAAATAAAAGGGCCAGAAATATGAAGATTTGTGCAGTAAATATAGTCTGTGCATGCCTGACACTAGTGACTACCAGAGGAAGCTCCATCGGCTCATGGGGCACACATAACACATGCCATTTACCAATGGGCCAATGGTCAAAGGCAAAGACTTGGAGAGAAAATGCAAGAATATTGGCATCTTTGATCAACGCCAAAAGTAAAAATGTTGATCAGTGGGGCAGCCATACTGACACTATTATCAAATAGTTCAAGTGTGTCAACAGATGCCATTTACCAAATGGGCAATGGTCATAAGCAAAAATTTGAGCCAGTAATACAAAAATATTGGTGTCCTTGAAACTATTGATCAATGAGAGAAGTACAATTGATCAATTGGGCAGCTATCACTGACACTATTGTCAAATGATTAAACTGTATGACAGGAACATTACTGCCAAATCTTGTTTTAATCCAGTAGCAATTTGTGAAACGTGACAGATTATATTCCCCATAGAGTTCAATACTTTAAAATGCCTTAAGGAGCCAGCGTTATCGCCCTTATTTCAAATCGTGGCTTCTTCATCGGGAAAATAGATATTGCCTGAAGGAACATATCTACTAAATTTCGTTTTACTCCAACAATTGATGAAACAAACATATTTTAACCATAGGGTTCAATAGCTTAGTCTTAATGAACCAGAGTTATGGCCCTTATTTAAAGGTGCAGCCTCTTTATATTCATAGTCCAAATAGATATTTGACTGAAGGAACGCTTCAACCATGTTGGGATCGATCGATTCCCAAACCCCCTGACTATCGATTTTCAAAAAAATATACAGGTAAGCGCTTTAATATTTTGAAACTAATTTGACTGGGTCTGTTGCTGCCTATGCCCAGTCAAATTAGTTTCAAAATATTCAACAGAATGTTTATTAAATAGTGAAGACATACAATTTGTACAACACTTAGTCCGTCTTCAATTATTGGTGAGGCACTTATCTATGTCATTCACGACGTCATTGATTATTATGTCATTCCACACATCACGTAGTTGATTATGACATTATATGATGGATGGATAAACTGGAAAGGTTATCAACATGTTCACAATGTCACTTACTTTCTAATATGATCATGTTCCTTTAAATAGAGTTCCGTTCGCCGATTTAATCCAGAGGAATTTTTGTATGAACTGTAAATAAAATAAATAAAATTCATATGGCATTGCCATTGATGTTTATCATCATATCATGATTAGAAAGTAACCACCAATAATAGGTATGGAGAAAGGTATGCTGAAAAGCTTTCCATTAACCCTTTCATGACGAAGTCGTCCATAACCAGCCTTTGTTGTGCTGTTGAGGAATGTTCATTTCCTGGCCAAGAGAATATTATTTTTGAAAACTTACCACAACAATGACTCGGTAACCGAGCCAGCCATTCCAGTGGTAAATTTTCAAAAATAGTTCAATCTTAAAGCTGCAAATAGACATTCAATAAAGAAATATTTTTATTTTCCTGTCCAAATCTCCTCATCAAAGTGTTAGTACAACAGATTGTTATCGTCATCTACCTTGCCCCATATGACAAGTAAAGTAATATAACTGCTGCTCATTCATTATAATCAAAGAAAGAACTAGTCAGAAGAATACGAGAAATTACACATTTTAATGAGCCAGTCATTCCAGTGGTACGATTTCAAAGATAGTCTTCTCGAGGCCTGCAAATGGACATTTACCAACACCACTGAGTCAGGTTTTGGCAGGCTTGACCATTAGATGGTTAAGATGGCTAGGTTTTTTCTTATCACAGGTGCTCCAGTTTTTGGCACAAACAGGATAATTTTTCAGCAACACTGGTTTCGAAAGAAAACCTTCATCTTCCCACGTAGTTGTACAATATTTCAATTCTCGATATTGATTAATCCTGAAATCACAATATCGGCATTACTAGGCAGCCATACGTGAAAACGGAAAAATTAAATTGAAAATAATATGAACAGGTTGTTGCGAGCCTCCGAGAAATTAACATAAAAATATTTGACAGCAGAGAATATCTAGCAGACTAGCATCGCAAGGAATAGAGCGACCAATTCTAGCCATGACACACCCATTTCTAGCTAAGCTCCACCCACTTTCTTTCTGCGTGTTGGAATCGATTTATTTACATTTAACCCTGAATTCCCAGAATCCGATTTTCAAAGTAATTATACAGATAATACATCCTTATGATTATGACGTGTCTACTTGTGGCGTAATTGATTATGACATCAAATACGTGAACATACAGATTGTATCCCTCCATTTGTTCTGAATAGTCGATACGGCTAAAATCATGAGTAATTGTCAGCATAATGCGCATGGCCACCTACTTTGAATCTCGTCTTCCACCACTGAGTAAATCTTCTCGTTCTAAGATAGCGGTGATATTTGTTTTTGTTTTCTGGTATTCATGAGAGTAGTCTTGTAGAATGTCTCGATGTCTCTGTAGCGTATGAAGGACAGCAGCATTAGGCGCCGTCACACTGATCGACTGTGTGTAATCCGACATTCTGTCATTAACATCGGTTAACTGAAAGCGTAAAATAGAATATGTAAATGCAATGGATACATTCAGCAGCTTATTACTTATTAATTAACCCTTTAACTCTCATATTAGCCAAAAGCGGGCTTCTGCAGTGGTCTTGAGAAATGTCAATGTGCAGACCAAGAGAAGACTATATTTGAAAATTGAACACTGGAATGACTGGCTGGATAACTGAGCCAGCTAAATTTTCAAAAAAATAGTCTTCTCCTGGTCTGCAGATTGACATTTTCTATGAGAAATTCGAAATTGTCTTGAACAAGTGCGATGGTTGAAATGAGCTAAAGACAATCAATTATCCATGACCATAATATATGCAACAAGTATTCTGTAAGTATTGCTTTGCAATATATGTCCCCTATCTGGTGATATAAATCTTTAGATAGTGACAGTTAAAAACTCCATTAAAGTTGACAGAAGCAGCTAAAACTTGAACTTGATCTGTAACTTCTCATAACAAAGCAATAAACCATGTTTCAGTTATATATGGTGAAGGGGAACGAAAAAGTCTTCAAAGCTGATATGTTAGTATTTCATAAGTCGAAACGGGACATAAATCCATAAATAATTGATGCAAACGCCTGAAACTCGAAGTTGCGCTGTAATTTGTCATAACAAAGCAAAAGACCAATTCTCAGTTGAATATCTTGAGACTGCGAAAAATAGCGTGGAAAACTAATATTTTTTGTATTTCATAAGTCAAAAGGGTAATTCCATGAAAAATTTATGAAAATGTCTGAACCTCAAACTTGCTCTGTAACTCCCTATAATAAAGCAACCTACCAATTTTCAGATCTTTGAGTGATCCCTTGAAGGAGAGCAAAAAAGTGTTGAAAACAGATATTTTATGTATTTCATGTCGAAAGGGGATGTAACTCCATAAAAAATTTACGCAAACTCCTGAAGCTCTAACTTGCTCAGTAATTTCTCATAACAAAGCAACAGACCAATTCGCAGTTGAATATCTTGAAAGACTGCGAAAAAGTACGGAAAACTAATAATTTTCGTATTTCATAAGTTGAAAGGGGGCATAACTCCATCGAAAAATTGACGGAAAAGTTTGAACCTCAAACTTTCTCTGTACCTCGCTATAATAAAGCAACCTACCAATTTTCACATTAATACCTTGAAGGAGTGTGAAAAAAGCGCGGCAAGCTGATATTCTTTGTCTAGGAGTCTTGAGAAATGTCCGTTTGCAGACCAAGAGCAGTATTTTTGAAATTTTACTACTGGTATGACTGCCTCGATAACCGAGCCAGTCATTTCGGTGGTAAATTTTCAAAAATACTCTTCTCTTGGTCTGCAAAAGTACATTTTCTATGAGAAAATTGAAATTTTCTTGAAAACAAGAGGCCCAAGGGGCCTGTGTCGCTCACCTGGAGCACCATAAATTTTTGTCAAAATTGTTGGTGGGTGGTTTAGCATTCTTTTAAATGAGTTTGTGGACATTTTTGCAAGTGCAATATGGCCGCCAAACACACTACATTTTGATTACCCCATGGCGCCCATGTTTTTTTGATGGATCAACTTCCCGTAAACAAATTTTAATGGCCCAAATTTTGGCCTGATCCCTTCAGCGGTTCTGGAGGAGTGTTTTCGTGAAAACCAGGTCATCCAAGATGGTCGCCGAACCATTTGGTCAATCAGGTCCTCTTGAGCAAACTTGGCTTACCTCTTGGTCTAGATGAAGATTCCCCAAGTGGTTTCGGAGAAGATTTTTAAAGACATTTCCTGAAATTGGCCGAAATCTAAAATGGCCACTGGCCAAATTGGCCGATCGGCTTTGTTTGAACAAAATGAAATCTCTATGCCATAAGGATGCTTCCTGCCCAATATAATTCAAATCGGCCCAGTAGTTCTCGAGATGATATTTTAAATTTCCCATTGCTTTAATATGGGAGCTTTTGGTGGGAAAATGATCCAAGATGGCTGCGAAACCGTCTATCCGACAGTTTCGAAAATTGCAAATTTGAGATCAGAATACCCAAAAACCTAAATAAAACGAATTACGGCCTCAAAATCCATCAAAATAAAAAAAATCCAATATGGCTGTCAAACACTATATTTTGATTGGTTCACTGCGGCCATGTTTTTTGACGAATCAACTTCTCTTGAACAAACCTTAATCGCCCTTAGTTGCTAATTATATATCACAAATTTCAGCCTGATCGCTTCAGCGGTTCTGGAGAAGTCGTTTTTGTGAAAACTAGGTCATCCAAGATGGCCGCTGAAGCATTTGGTCAATCAAGTTCCCTTGAACAAACTTGATTCAGTGCTTACCCTAGATCATATTTCGTGAGTTTTGAATCGATCCCTCAAATGGTTTGGGAGAAGATTTTTAAAGACATTTCTAAAAATCAGCCGAAATCCAAGATGGTCGCCGGCCAAATTGGCCCATCGGGTTCATTTGAACAAACTTGAATCTCTATGCCTTAAGGATGCTTCATGCCACATATAATTGAGATCGGCCCAGTAGTTCTCGAGAAGATATTTTAAATTTCCCATTGCTTTAGTATGGGAGCTTTTGGCAGGAAAATTATCCAAGATGGCCACCAAACCGTTTATCCGACAGTTTCGAAAATTCCAAATTTGAGATCAGAATACTCAAAAACCTACATAAAACCAATTTCGGCCTCAAAATCCATAGAATAAAAAAATCCAATATAACCGCCAAACATGCTATATTTTGATTGGCACACGGCGGCTATGTTTTTTGATGGATCAACTTCTTTTGAACAAACTTTACTGGCCCTTAGTCCCTAATCATATCTGCCAAATTTCGGCCTGATCCCTTCAGTGGTTCTGGAGAAGCTACTTTCGCTAAAACTAGGTCAACAAAGATGGCCGCCAAACTATTTGACCAATTAAGTTCCCTTGAACAAATTTGGTTGAGCTCTTGCCCTAGATCATATTTCATGAGGGGTCCTTCAATCCATCAAGCGGTTTCGGAGAAGATTTTTGAAGACATTTCTAAAAATCAGCCAAAATCCAAGATGGCCACCGGCTTAATTGGCCAATCGGCTTCATTTGAACCAACTTGGATCCCTATGCCCTAAGGATGCTTCCTGCCAAATATAATTGAAATTGGCCCCGCGGTTCTTGAGAAGCTGTTTAAAGAAAAAGTTGACGGACGGACGACGGACATATGATGGACGGTCGCCACGACATAAGCTCACTTGGCCTTTCAGGCCAGGTGAGCTAATAATTGAAACTGGTCCAGTGGTTCTTGAGAAGAAGTCGTTTAAAGAATTCCCCATTGTTTTACTATGGGCCCATTGCTTTACTATGGGAGACTATGGCGGGAAAACAAACCAAGATGGCAGGAAAACCGTTTATCCGACAGTCTCGAAAGTGGGGTATTTGAACTGGCCCCACTGATAAGCATATATAAAGCAATTTTCGCCATCAAAATACATCAAATACAAAAAAGCCAATATGACCAAGAAACGCTAAATTTTGATTTTGATGGCGGCCATATTTTTTAACGAACAAACTTCCCTTGAACAAACTTGAAAGGCGCTTACTTAGTCCCTAAGCATATTTACACAATTTCAGCTCTATCCCTTCAGCGGTTCTGGAGAAGAAGTCGTTTTCACGAAAACTAGGTCATCCAAGATGGTCGCCAAGCAAATCGGCCAATCAGGTTGCCTTAAACAAAGTTGGGTCTACCGTTGCCACAGATGATGTGTTATGAGGTTTGAATCAATTCCTCCAGCAGTTTTGGAGATTTTTTAAAGTGTTTCCAAAAACCAGCCATTTTGGCCGGCGGCCATCTTGGATTTTGACCGATCTGCTTCGTTTGAACAAACTTAGATCTCTATGCCCTATGAATGCTTCCTCCAAAATATAATTGAAATTGGCCTAGTGGTTCTTGAGAAGAAGTCGTTTAAAGAATTCCCCATTGCTTTACTATGGGCCCACTGCTTTACTATGGGAGCCGATGGCGGGAAAACAAACCAAGATGGCAGCCAAACCGTTTATCCGACAGTGGCATATTTGAACTCACCACACTGATAAGCATATATAAAGCAATTTTTTCCATCAAAATACATCAAATACAAAAAAGCCAATATGACCAACAAATGCTAAATTTTGATTGGTTGATGGCGGCCATGTTTTTTAACGTACGAACTTCCCTTGAACAAACTTGAATGGACCTTGGTCCCTAAGCATATTTACCAAATTTCAGGTCTATCCCTTCAGCATTTCGGGAGAAGTCGTTTTCGCGAAAACTAGGTCATCCAAGATGGCCACCAGGCAAATCGTTCAATCAGGTTGCCTTGAACAAACGTGGGTCTACCATTGCACTAGATGATGTGTTATGAGTTTTGAATCGGTTTCGGAGATTTTTTCAAGTATTTCAAAAAATTGGCTATTTTGGCCGGTGGCCATCTTGGATTTTGGCCGATCGGCTTCCTTTGAACAAACTTGAATCTCTATGCCCTAGGGATGCTTCCTGCCAAATATAATTGAAATCGGCCTAGTGGTCGTTTAAAGAAAAAGTTGACGGCAGAGGACGGACGGTCGCCACGGCCAGGCCAGGTGAGCTAAAAATCAAGGGTTAAAGGATTCATCACGTTTTCTATTCAAATGGTTAGAAACGAAAAAACCAAATATTCTCTCCCTGAGAATATCAGCATTCTATCTGCCATGCAAGTTTGTGTCATACCTTAGCGAGTAGTTGTTCAATCTCCATGGCCATAGTACTAAACATGTGCTCACTGCTGCTCTGGCTGAGCAGAGGCGAGGTGTCACTGAAATACATGAACACAATATTAGAATAATTTGCATAAAAACAAATTTTTACTTGAGTTACTCTACCAATATTTAATGTTTGATGCTATTTAACCGTTTCCCCGGTGAATTCCCTGCATCTCAATTTCAGGGAAACCATACAGGAAAGCTGCTCGAGAACCAAGCCAGTAAATCAGTGATAAATTTTCTAAATTACTCTCTTGTCCTGCAAATGGTTATTGAACACTACGCAGAAATGTAAACTTTCTTGACCTAGGAGAGTAGGTAAGTAGTAGCAACACGTTCAAATCAAAACAGTTTCAGAGAATTCAATGGAATATCCATAGAATGAAGAGTTTGCGTGTCTGTTGTATGTAGGGCTGAGAAGTAAATATGGCTGCATTGAGGATAGACATGTTATATACAACATGATGGACACCTTTTGTTCCAAAAGCTACCCGCCTTCATATATTAACCCTTTACTGGTCAAATGTTACAGAAAATCCAAATATTTCCGTATTAAATGTCCATCTGCAGGTAAAGAGAAGTATTTTTTTTAATTTACCAGTGGAATGACTGGCTCGATTATCGAGCCATTCCAGTGTTAAATTTTCAAAAATACTCTTCTCTTTACCTGCAGATGGACATTTCTCAAGACTACTTGGCTTGAGAATTGTCCATTTCGGGTCAATGGATTATTTTTGAAAATTTACCACTGGAATGACTGACATCGATAACCGATTCAATCAATCCAGTCATAAATTTTCAGAAATACTCTCTTTTCGCCTACAAGTGGTCATTCAGTAAACAAAGATTTCACATTTTTTAAAACAATTATCTTGACCATTATTGGTTCAACAGCAATGACTTCCATCTGTTTAAAGTGTTTGTGAGTATTCAGTGTAAAAACAACACCTCATCAACAAGACACATTAGTTTACTACACTGACAAAAACATTAGTCCATTAGTAACCAAAGTACTAATCTTCTCAAATGTGAGGATATTCTCAGCTTTGGGTGAACCCTTCCTCCTTACCCTTCTCAACTCCTAGAACTGTTAATTTAGCCTAAAACAACATTAGCACACACCAGACCTTGTGCCAGTGTTTGTTTAAGAAATTAGTAAGTCAGATAATTACTTACTATGAAAGAAGGCACAATCTCTTCAAAGAAGACTCAATTAACCATTTGAAGTCAAATTCTGTATGATGTAAGAAATATGTTCATTTAAAAAAAATCAATTTGACTTGAACCCATCGTGACCCAAGACAGACATTCTGCCAAAGCAAACCTTTTTCAAAATATTCAACACCTGCCCTGTACGATTGCTTGTAAGTCTTACTGGACACACATTTGAGTCTTGAAAGGGTTAGAGCTAGCTCCTATAGACATATACATTTATTTCAAAGATGGGCAATCACCATTCATACCAGCTAGATGGGTAGATTAGCTACTGGTGTCAGTAGTACTTAACTGCTGTTGCTACAACTGCTACCAATACCAGGCACTACTAATTCTATTGCGGCAGCTACTACTACTGCTGCTGTCACTACTACTACTAGTATAACTACTGCTGTACGTTACTACATATTACCAAGACTGTTAACCCTTTAACTCATATCAGCCAAAAATAGCTTCTGCAATGTTCTTGAGAAATGTCCATTTGCAAACCAAAAGAATATTTAAAAAAAAGTATCACTGGAATGACTGGCTCGATAACCGAGCCATTCAGTCCAGTGATAAATTTTCAAAAATAGTCTTCTCTTGGTCTGCAAATGGACATTTTCTACTAGAAAATGAAATTTTCCTGAACAAATTTAAGGGTTAAGACCTGTGACCAATACCTCTGCTATGCAACTACTACCAATGCTGTTCCTACCACCAATATTGCTACTACTAGTACAGCACCAATAATGCTGCTGTTATTATCAACACTGCTGCTATCATTTAATCATTAACACATTCTCCTACATGTATGAAAATAGAATTTATATAAAAATACTCAAAACTTACTTTCTACTACATACTTTTAAAACAACTTGACGGAAATGTCTCTGAAAGCAACTTTCTGTTGAATTATTTTCTATTGATGTAATTTGAGCCAAAAACAACTTTATATATTTACTTAGTAGATTCATTAATTTCTTACTACACAATTAACTTATAAGTAGAAAAATAACACAATTTTACTGTCCTTCTAGAACACAAGTTTTCATTTGTAAGCAGAACAATTATCTTTAGACATCAGTTAGTAAGAACAAATTCCTATAGGAATAGCTTTGTGGTTAATCTCCTCAAAGAAAACATGTTTAATACCTGCATTGACCACACCAGCTGCGTGGTCAGGTCTACTCAATGAATTAACTCTTTACTGATCATGTTCAAGATGACAGATAATAAATAGCGGGTCATAGCATTGAATAATTTGTAACCGTTTGATATAAATATTATATTTTTTACTATGGCCAATAGCAAAGAAACTAGTGTACATTTTTCAGAAATTTTACTAGATAATGTTGCTGTCTACGAAAGCAACACCGTTCACAAATTTGTAGAAAAATTAACAGTTCATCTTTTAATTTAATTTGAAAATTTACAACTTTGTCATCAGAGTGGTAAGGGTTAAGCAAGGTGGCTGAAAAAATATCACAAATTTGACCAATCAAGCAATGGACTAGCTTAGCTGCTAGTTACGAGTCACAACTAAAAGTAGTTTTTCCATGGCTGTATATAGAAATTGTTCAAAAACAAGAGTTATCTCCCATGGTACATGTACATGTGACAAGTACCTGATGTGTAACAAACACCATTACTACAATGCACATCTTTATGTTTATATCTTCAAAAGATGTCCATGTCTTTCAAAGGATGTCCCTTCCAGAGAATGTCCCTTTGTTCAAAGTACAGCCCTGACTTCAAAGGACAGCCGGGCTGTCTTCAAATGATGTCCCTTTCTTCACAGGGGAGTCCTGTCTTCAAATGATGTCCCTCTCTTCAAATGGTCACTGCCTTCAAAGGACAAGCCTGCTTTCAAATGATGTTCCCATCTTCAAAGGACATTCCTGCTTTCAAATGATGTCCCTGTTTTCAAATGATGTCCACGTTTTCAAATGACAGTCCTGTCTTCAAAGGGCAGTTCTGTCTTCAAATGATGTCCCTGTCTTCAGATGATTTCTCCGTCTTCAAATGATGTCCATTTCTTCAGATGATGTGTATCTTCAAATGATATCCCTGTCTTCCGATGGTGTCATTGTCTTCAGATGATGTCCGTCTTCAATGATGTCCCTGACTTCAAATGATGTCCCTGTCTTCAAATGATGTCCCTGTGTTTAGATGATGTGCCTGTCTTGAAAAGATGTCCCTGTCTTCAATGATGTCCCTGCCTTCAATGATGCCCCTGTCTTTAGATGCTGTCCCTTTCTTCAACACATGTTATAGTCTCTTTCAATAATACTTTTGTCAAAGATGTTGTCATTAGGGATTTTAACTATGGAAACTGACCGATACTAATTTATAAGCTGTTCAAACTCGGCTAATGGCTCCAGTTAAACTAGTTTTAAAATATTGTGCAGCCTAGTTCTAACACACATGTAGATCCTTTCTCACATCTCTCACATGGCCTATTGGGTTAAGCGTTAAACATCAGCGTTGTAATTCCTTATCTCTTAGTGCAAACACTAGTTTTGTCTATTAAGCTGGGGGTACTGTTTTGCTAATGTTTGAATAAGGCTTATAGCAATGATGTCTCTCTCACACCTGGATGGGGTGGACATCTATGTCAGGAAGAATACTTAAGCTTCAGGATAGTAAGATGATACAAAAAACATGGCGATGACATGGACAAAATATGGATAAGTGTTGAACACATGCCCTCATTTGCATCCACAAATTGTTTGCAACACATAAATGTAAATATTTTTAAGGAACTGTGCCATCTATATCAAATATACTTTTGTCAGAAGCCATATCACTATGATCATAACAGGATTCAGCAACACTACTTTCAATATGAGCAACAGTATTCCGCTAGAGGGAACTCAATCACAGGAATGGTTATTTCTGCAAAACTGAAGGAACATTTCATATGGTATATAATATTATTATGATCATGAAATTATCACAAACAGGAGGCCCAAGGGGCCTGTGTCGCTCACCTGGAGCACCATAAATTTTTGTCAAAATTGTTGGTGGGTGGTTTAGTAGTCGTTTAAATGAGTTTGCGGACATTTTTGCAAGTGTAATATGGCCGCCAAACACGCTACATTTTGATTGGGCCACAGCGTTTTTGGGAAAACTAGGTCATCCAAGATGGTCGCCAAACCATTTGGTCAATCAAGTCCTCTTGAACAAACTTGGCTTACCTCTTGGCCTAGATGAAGATTCTCCAAACGGTTTCGGAGATTTTTAGACATTTCCTAAAATCGGCCAAAATCCAAAATGGTCGCCAGGCAAATTGGCCAATCGGGTTCATTTGAACAAACTTGGATCCCTATGCCCTAAGGATGCTTCCTGCCAAAACATAATTGAAATAGGCCGCGTAGTTCTCGAGATTTCCCATTGCTTTAGTATGGGAGCTTTTGACGAGAAAATTATCCAAGATGGCCGTCAAACTGTTTATCCGACAATTTCAAAAATTGCAAATTTGAGCTCAGAATACCCAAAAACATATATAGAACCAATTTTGGCCTCAAAATCCATCAAATAAAAAAATCCAATATGGCCGCCAAACACGCTACATTTTGATTGGTCCATGGCGGTCATGTTTTTTGACGGAGTAACTTCCCTTGAACAAACTTTAATGGCCCTTAGTCCCTGATCATATCTCCCAAATTTCGGCCTGATCCCTTCAGCGGTTCTGGATAAGAAGTCGTTTTCGGGAAAACTAGCTCATCCAAGATGGCCGCCGAACCATTCTGGCAATCAAGTCGTCTTGAGCAAACTTGGCTTACGTCTTTCCCTAGATGCGGTTTCATAAGTTTTGAATCGATTCCCTAAGCGATTTCGGAGAAGATTTTAAAAGACATTTCCTAAAATCGGCCAAAATCCAAGATGGCCACCGGCCAAATTAGCCGATCGGCTTCATTTGAACAAACTTGGATCCCTATGCCCTAAAGATGCTTCCAGCTAAATATAATTGAAATCGGCCTAGTAGTTCTCCAGAAGACATTTTAAATTTCCCATTGCTCGAGTATCGGAGATTTTGGCGGGTAAATGATCCAAGATGGCCGCTAAACCGTTTATCCGACAGTCTCGACAATGGCAAATTTGAAATCACAATATGCACAAAAATACATAAAACCAATTTTTGCCATAGCGGTCATCTTATTTTTTACGGATCAACTTCTCTTGAACAAACTTTAATGGCCCTTAGTCCCTAATCATATATCACAAATTTCCGCCTGATCGCTTCAGCGGATCTGGGGAAGAAGTTGTCCGAATTAATCCCTCAAACGGTTTTAAAGATTTTTAAAGAAATTTCTAAAAATCGGCCGAAAACCAAGATGGCCACCGACCAAATTGCCAGATCAGCTTCGGTTGAACAAAATGAAATCTCTATGCCATAAGGATGCTTCCTGCCACATATAATTCAAATCGGCCCAGCAGTTCTCAAGAAGACATTTTAAATTTCCCATTGCTTTAGTATGCCAGCTTTTGGCGGGAAAATGATCCAAGATGGCTGCTAAACCGTTTATCCATCTGTTTCAAAAATTGCAAATCTGAGTTCAGAATACCTAAAAACCTATATAAAACGAATTTCGCCCTCAAAATCCATCAAATAAAAACCCCAATATGGCTGCCAAACACACTATATTTTGATTGGTGCACCGCAGCCTTGTTTTTTGACGAATCAACTTCTCTTGAACAAACCTTAATCGGCCTTTGTTACTAATTATATATCACAAATTTCGGCCTGATCACTTCAGTGGTTCTGGGGAAGAAGTCGTTTTTGTGAAAACTACGTCATCCAAGATGTCCGCTGAACCATTTGGTCAATCAAGTTCCCTTGAACAAACTAGATTCAGCTCTTACCCTAGATCATATTTCGTGACTTCTGAATCGATCCCTCAAATGATTTGGGAGATTTTTAAAGACATTTCTAAAAATCGGCCAAAATCCAAGATGGCTGCCGGTCTAATTGGCCGATCGGCTTCATTTGAACAAACTTGGACCCCTATGCCCTAAGGATGCTTCCTGCCAAATATAATTGAAATTGGCACAGCGGTTCTTGAGAAGTCGTTTAAAGGAAAAGTTGACGGATGGACGACGGACGGTCACCACAACATAAGCTGACTTGGCCTTTCAGGCCAGGTGAGCTAATAATTCTGTAAATATAATCATAATATTTATGTTTTTATAGCATTTTGTCTAACATGTGAATATAGATGTCAAACCAAAACATTCTACGTTCAATAGTTTAAAAGCCAGATCTGCTTTTAGTAGTATGCGGCCATAGGAAGTACATTACACTACATGACCTTCAAAATTACAATTTCCGTTCAAAAATATTTTGTAACACATGGTATCAGAATTTAAAAGACAATATGTTACTACATTCTTGGGAATCATTTAATGCCCAAACTGGTCAAGAATATACACATTTTTGCATTGTGAGTGTCCACCTGCAGGTCCAGGGAAAGTTTTGATGGCAAAAACAATATTTAATTTGACCTTTAACTTACTAATTATCTATAAGTGTAGTAACTTGGTCATGGTCACATAAAGTATCCATCAATGGATTCGTTTTTATAAAAATTTCCACTGATATAATGGCCTTTGAAAGCTTTCAAATGTATTATTCATAGAAACTATCTCCCTCGTCAATAACAAATAAGAAGAATTGTTATCCGTCATATTGCCGCAAATGGTTAGTCAAACAATAAATGCTAAGTACATTATACATTAATTAACCCCTTAATGGTAAAATTTGGTCAAGAAAAAAATTCAATTATATCATAGAAAATGTCCATTTGCAGATTAAGACTATTTTTGAAAATTTACCACTAAAATGACTGGCTTCAGTATCGAGCGAGTCATTCCAGTAGTACAATTTCATAAATAGTCCTCTAAATTGTCCGCAAAAGGACATTTCACTGCAGAGGCTGATTTTGACCAGCGTGACCAGTAAGGGTTAAATCTGCAAGGGTCAGTTTTGTGGCGATTCTGAGACCTCTTGAGAACATTGTCAGGAGTCGCTCGCAATCCAGTTTTTGTCACATTATAAAGTTTTCAGATCTTTTCTGATTATCCAGATTTATTTTAACTTTCCACACTTTTTTTGATTTTCCAGATTTGTTTCGAGCATGATGAAAATCGTGGAATACATAAATGCATGATCACACTCTTTTCCCGTGTTAACATTTGGGCCAAATCGGACCCAAGGTTTCCAAGATATCCAGAGATCTGGAATTTGATCTGATCTAGATTCTTTTATCCGGATCATGGTCACAGTTTGCAATCCTCTAGCACAGCAAGTTTCTTCATTGTCTTAAAATTTGAACCAAATCTGAGCGGAAGTTTTTGATATACAGCTCTGGGTGTACAGACACAGATATATACCTATCCCTCTTCCCCTTCTGGGGAAATGGTAACAAGTTTGACTGTGTTAACTCTTTAATGGTCAAGATTTGTAAAGAATGTTTAAATTCTTGCAAAGTGTATGACCATTTGCAGGGTAACAAGACCATTTTTGACAATTTTACACAGGGATGATTGGCTCAATCACAGAACCAGTCCTTCCAGTGGTAAGAATTCAAAACAATTCTGCTCATGGCCTGCAAATGAACATTCCTCAAGACAACTACAGATGTTGGTTTTGGTCGGCTTGACTATTAAAGGGTTAACATAGGCAGGTGTAATGATTCTGGAAATGCTAGCTGTGTAAAAATGTTGCTAATGAATATCTTTAATAAACCCTTGATGGTCAGGCCGGCCAAAACCGGCCTGTTATGATCTTATGGAATGTCCATTTACAGGCCAACAGAAGAAAATTTACCACTGGTATAACTGGTTCGGTTATCGAGCCAGTTATTCAAGTGAAATATTTTCTAAAATTATATTCTCTTGTCCTGCAAATGGACATTCAATTGGCAGATATTTAAATTTTCTTGACAAAATTTGACCATTAAAGGGTTAAACACCTGTTTGAATTAATTATATAAATGCTACTCAAGATGGTCGCCATCAATAATAGACAAATTAGTTTAATCCCTGTTGAGAGTGAGAGCTGAGCGTAAATAGGAGGGATTTATATCACTTGTTCAGAGGCACTGTCTAGAACGCTCATATCACCTGCCTGCATGATAATACAGGTAAAGCAATCTACCTGAGAAATGTTCCCTCAGGCTGCAGATATTGTTGCTGTGTATTTTAATCTTTTAGACACTGAAATCCATTTACAATACAAAGATACAGGAATCAACGCAGCAACGGCTTACAGTAAAATCAATTTCAAAATATTAAAAAGAATCTTTAATACCCCACAAATAGCTTTGCCACACTTCAGTAAGTACTACAAAGTGAGCTGAAAGCGATCTTATTGTCTTAGACAGTAACAACTTTCAGCAACACCATTCTCTGGATGAACCACTGACTTAAAATAGAGGAATCCATTTTTATCTATGCCTCACCCATTTCTCGGTAAGCCCCGCCCACATTTTGCACATATATTGATTGACTTATATACTTTGATTCCTTAATTCCCCCAAATCCCAATTTTTAGGTAATTTTACAGGTAAGCTGGTGAATTTTTTGAAATTGCTTTGAATGGGGTTTTTGCTGGCAGCAGCAGCGCCCAGTCAAATTAGTTTCAAAATATACAATATACTTTATTAAATAGTAGACATACAATTTGTATACTTGACAGACTTTCAATGTTCATGACAGAGTTAGATACATCACTATGTACGTATTGTGAAATTCCAGAGCATCCATCGATGATTTGACGTCATAATCAGCTAAGCAGCGTGTACGATGACTTCATAATCATTACGTCACAAATGATTCTATTAGGCCCGTCTTTAACACTTAATAGTCTGACAAGTTGTAAGAAATGTATGTCTCTACTATTTAATAAACATGTTGCTGAAGAAAGGTCCATTGAGTATGACATCATATACTTGATCCCTTCCTTTACTGTGATACATGTGTAGTAGATGAGTATAACTTAGTCCAAAGATAAGTTCATTAAAACCTTGCATATTCAATCTGGCAATGCTGAAAGATGTTTATGATATAATAAAATACAAGTTCTGAGTATCAAATGTAGGGTCAAGCAGCTATGTGTTTTCTTGGCATCTATCCAGATTCCTATTTCCAAGTTTCTATTCAAGGCATACAAATATTGGTTTTATTTCAGTCCATTAGAGGTAACTATAGCCCACCCCTTACACATTTCTGCTTCTGTGTGGAACTTGTCATTGAGGAGTGAAGAAGATTGCCCATGTCTCCAGTGGGAGGGATCACTAACACTTCCTTGGAGTCACTGTCTAATACCAATTCACCTGCCTGCCTGACAGAGGCAAAGAAATCCCAAACAGATCTGGAAATGCAGAACTAATATGGCCTGAAGCCTTGAAATCTCAGTTCACATTGTATGAACTTAGCAACTCCATGCAAACACCAAATGTGCTATAATCTGGGATTAGGACAGCTTTTAAAGACTAATCTATGTTCAGACTGAATTTTTTCTTTAACTATATTATTAAGTGTAGAATGTTCAGACTTGATTCCACACCTATATTTGAGCTGTAGATTATATGCTTTCATCAAGCTGGTGATATATCCAGAGATGAATTAGTCACACCATTTATTTAACTCTTTAATCCTCTTCACGCATTGAGTAAGGGGAGGCTACCCCTGCAACTACAGTGGTTTTCTCGGCCATAAAGTGCTCCAGTAGTGATTCGCTTGAATTACTTCTCTTTGGTGAGGGTTAGGGCGTTTGAATTTATAATTTCATATTATGTTGAATAGTTTGAAATTAATCTCACTAGGAGCTGTGCTACAATAGGAAATTGGGATACTGGGAATTCTGGGTTCAACAGATACAAATTGATTCCGAGATGTGTAGTGCTCAGGTCTTAGCTAGAAATGTGCAGGGCATAGTTAGAAATGGATCCCTATTTTAGCAACAGGTTCTAGCACGTTTCTTCCTCAGATGTCCATCAATAAATTAATCTTTATGGTGCTGGAAGAAACGTTATATTTACAACAGCTAGTAAGGATGTAAAACAGGTGGCAATCTTGAAGGTGGAATTGCAACAAGCTGCTGCTGTCTTACAGTGCAACAGCTTTCAAACATTATTTCTAAGATGAAGAGCAATGCTGTACTGTTCAGCAGTGCACTTAATCCTTTAACACGCATATCAGCCAAAAACAGCTTCTGCTGGGGTCATGAGAATGTCCATTTGCGGACCATGAGGCTATTTTTGAAAATTTACCACTGGAATGACTGGCTTGCTTATTTGAGTGTTAAAAGCCAGTTTTGTATAAGTAAAATATCACCCTCTCAACTCTCCCTCCGACATTGCCTGCGGTTTCAACATAGATCTGGCTCCACTTTATCAATAGGAAAATACACATTTTATCGTTCTAATGTTAGAATATTGAGGTGAACTTAATTCTTAAACATCTAACGCTGTACATATTATCCTGCTGGTGTCATGGTGCTATTAGGCCATGATTAGGAACATTCTAATTTATGCTGGATAAAATCAATAATATATAATTTCACACAGAATTTCTTATACCTGGCCTAATAGCACCATGACATAATGTCTTGGAATACTGTAGGCTGGGTGGATTTAATTGTCCTGGCTATTAATTTGGCTATTGTCCTCTGTCCACTATACTCCTAGAATTGTCACGCTTGATTTCATATGATTCAGCTGGCCATGATTAGGAACATTCTAATTTATGCTGGATAAAATCAATAATATATAATTTGACATATAATTTCTTATACCTGGCCTAATAGCACCATGACAATGGGATCATGGTAATGACATGGTGTTATACCTGATCAACAACCTGCAAACAGTATCACTTTAACCCTTTAAAACTCAAATTTGTTCCAGAAAATTTAAATTTTCTCATAAAATGTCCATTTGCAGACGATTAAGAAGACTGTTTCTGAAAATTTACCACTGGAATGACTGGCTCGGTTATCGAGCCAGTCATTCGAGTTGTAAATTTTCAAAAATAGTCTTCTCTTGGTCCCTCAAATGGGCATTTCTCAAGACCACTGCAGAAGCCGTTTTTGGCTGATACGAGTGTTATAGGATTCACATTTAATTCTGACAAGTATTGTTGGATACATGTATAAGTTAAGTGTGCATGCTTGCATGGATGTGTGCGACTTGAGTGATTGTGACAAGGAGAATTTGATCAAATTTACAGACTGGAGGACATAATCTATCCCCATCGCACCAAAACTATGAGTCAAATTGAAATTGATTTCAAAGTAAAATCTACATGTTTGTATATAAATATATAAATATAACTCTACTGAACGCATGCATCACAGAATTCAGAATGAAAGGGTGTTTTATTTCAGGATTATTGACAGTGTCCAGTACATAAACAGTGTAATGCAGTTACACTTGTGAATGATGGACACCTGTTTACCAGGGGCCAAGACAGTAGTTCTTTAAAAACAGGGACTAGAGGGCGCCTATCAAAAACCTTGTGGCCTCCAAAAAATGTACTCTCACACATTCCTGTATTCTTGTAATTTCAAATTCCTAAATAAAATTTATTATCATGACACCCATGGTCCACAGGCAATAAGTTCAAATCGGATACCAAGGGCCTGGTCTCCAGTTCAAAACCTGCCTCTACATGTACCCGATGAGATCCCAAAAGATGAAACTGGTCATGGTGCGTGAATAACCCATTAATTACATAAGCGTAATACCATATAATTACAATAGTATAATGGGGGTCGGTTTGGAAACAATGTTGCTGCAAGTTGTTGCTGTCTAAGATAGCAACAGTTTTCAGCCACATCATATACAAAATGTGATTAAATTTTCTGACTTTGCAACAATTAAAATTTTATCTTCAGTGTGATAACAAGTAAGAGACAACACATTTATGTTATTATAACTCTAACAGAGTGGCACAGAAGGTGGCTGCCGTACAAAATTTTAACATGATAGACTTAGCGGGGCAGATCAACTACAAACTTCATTACAGTCTCACTGATCTATACTGGTCACCCATACATATGACAAAGTCAATCTGATATTTGATTGAGCTCAGGTCTCAGGCATTTGTGTGACATGATTGGTCAAACAGACATATGATCATAGACTCTACAGGTTGATTAACGTAAATGCGATAAAATATACTAACAAAACCTCTATAATTCAGGGATGTTTTTGAATTGGTTTAACCTAATTCACTGGAATTACTGGCTTGAATATTTTGAAGCTTCAAAATATTCAACAGTGTACAGTTATTCAGGAATATTTGAAAACTGAGAAATGTTGATGGACAAAATGATCATGAAAGGTCTTTAGGAGAATGAACTAGTCAGTCAGTCAATTAAAAGATAAATTTTCAAAAAATACATGTATTCTTAATGCATATATTGGCCTACATATAATAGACATTCACTAACCCTAAGCGTTTATTTTCTTGACCAATCTGAACAATTAAGTTTCTTTCTGGTACATTTTCTAACCTTGGAGACAGTAGATAAACTAAGACAGCAGGCAATGTCTGATAGAGTGATAGTCTTTATTCAGGCAGATTTCTCATTTGAAAATATTTGTTTGTATAATCAATGAGCCTCACAGGGTCTTCATTTTAACCTGGATGATGAAGTGATAATATGAGGTAAATCTGCCATGGGGAGGATGCTGTTTTATACCTATAAAACAACACCCTCCCCATGCTCCCAGCAGGATGAGGAATTCTAGGTGCTTATGAAGCTCACCCTATCAAAGTGACTTTCTCATGATTAATGTGGAGACATTGGATAAACTCAGACAGCAGGGAATGTCTGAGTGAGACCTGTATTCATACATACAGGTGATAACTTCTACTGTGAAATTATAACTAAGTAATTAATGAATTCAATGTTCAGGTGTATTTTTTAAATGGCTTTAATTCCTGCTTTTGTGATGGGACTGATGTTGTTTTACACACTATGTGCAAAGTGGGACAATAGAAAATATTACTTTCAAAAACATTTATCACATGTCTCTTATTATCATTCTCAATACTATTCAATTTAGCTCACATATATTTTCAAAGGACATATATGTAGAAAATGAAATATCGGCCAGTCTCAGACATTGCCTGCTGTTTCATTTACATGTGTATTTTCTATTCTCAGTGAATTAACCAGAAGCAATACCGGGCCATCATTCTCGTGTTAACACTTTAGTGGTCAAGCTGGCACAAACCAGCCTCTGCACTTGCTATTCAGTAATATGCATTTACAGGTCAAGAAGACAATTTTTGAAAGTTTACACTGAAATGACTGGCTCGATAAATAAGCCAGTCATTCCAGTGGCAAATTAAAAAAAAATACTATTCTCTTGGTCTGTAAATGGACATTTAATATGCAAAAATCTAATTTTTCTTTACCATTCAAGAGCAAAAGTAGTGAGGTGAGCTTTGAAAACAGCTACACCAGCCTTATGCTGCTTTGGTCATGGGTATGGTGTGGTTTATACCTAATGGCAATAAGATGATGGCCTCAATGTTGGGGTGGTTGGAGATGAAGAACGAAGCTGAGTTGGTCTCAGAGTGGGAGGGACACACCCCACTCTCAGAGGGTTTGTGGGTCTTTCATCTGGAACATTTAGAAATTTGGGTTCACTGTTATAAAAGTCATTTCAGGATGTTTTATAAACAATACAATAATTACTGCATTAGAATAGTGTGAACATTTAATTTGAATTATATAAAATCTTTATAGTATCGATTATTATTAACAAATGTATCACGTTATTATATGGTGTTCCCTCACACGACACAGTCACAAATTATATGAGGACTTGTTTTTCCCATTCATCCACCCGTCCACCGACGCTATTCAGCCGGCCATAGATGACTAAGATGCGAGAAAATAAATGATATTTGAAATGTGATTTGCACCAATATAACTCTTTAATGTCTAAATTTGGTTAAGGAAATCCCAATGTTTCCTTATTGAATGCCCATTGGCAGGCCATGAGAAGACTGTTTTTGAGAATTTACCACTGGAATGTCTGGCACGGTTACGGTGCCACAGTCATTCCAGTGGTAAAATTTCAAAAATAGTCTCACTTTGACAGCAAATGGACATGCAAAATGAGCATTATTTGAGGCCGGATATAGTTTAATTATCTATCTTAATTATCTATCTTGACATCTCTTTTGCATTCCTGGGCGAGGGCTAATGTGTGTCTTAAGGTCAATGATGATAGACATATAATACATGTAGCTGGAGACTGGAAAATTCTCATTTGCAAGCCAAGAAATTACTTTTGAAAATTTGCAAATTGGATGACTGGCTCGATAACAAAGCCAGACAATTCCAGTGTTAAATTTTCACAAATATGACATCTCTGGCCACTATTAAATGGTTAATTACAGGCATAGCTGGAGCAATTTTATATTAACCATTTCAAGCGTACAGACAACAACACGCAATAAATTCCTGCCATAGAAGAAATAGTCTGCTAAATCTGAAAACAACATTTCTGTAAGCAAATAGAAGCAATATAAAATGGTGACTACTGTTTGATGGACAGTGAGCAGATAGAGGTGAAGATAGCTCAGTCAGGGTAAATGTGAGGGGGGGGGGGGGTGGTGGTGAGAATAACATTTTAATTTTCAAATTTGTTCAAGAAAATTTACATTTTCACATAAAAATGTCCTTTTGCAGACCAAGAAAAAATAATTTTTGAAAGGTTATCACTGGAATGACTGGCTCAGTTATGGAGCCAGTTATTTGAGTTGTAAATGTTCTAAATGGGCATTTCTCAAGAAGACAGCAAGATGGTGTTTTTTTGGCCAGCTTGAGTGATAAATGGTTAATTAATTATCATACTTAATATAGCAGGTGCTAGGATTAATTAAACTCGTGGAACACAATGATGACACATGGTTACTATGATTTTTGGACCTTTCATCTGACTCTACACAGTTATTCTTTAGATTATTATCATTCAGCTGTCAATCATAATCAGTAAAATCATTTCCATGCAGAATTTACAATCATGGTTGCTGAGGAACCAGAACATAAAAGCATAATTAAAAACTATTTTTATGGATAACATTTAAAAATCATCATCAGTAATTTCAAAATATTCATGTTTCAAGTGTCTATACTTGCATTACGAAATATCTAAAAACCCTTATTGGGCCAGATTTGATAAGGAAATACAAGATTTTACTTAGTAAATGTCCATGGGAAGTTTTTGAAAACACGTTGATTGGAGTGACTGACTTGGTTATCATAGTGTTAAATTTCAAAAATACTTAGTTTCTCTGCAATGACCACTACTACAACTGCATGTTTTGTCCAGCTTGACCTGATAAAAGCGTAAAACAGGGCTTAATTAAATGTCACATGGATGTTTATAATGTGGAGCTACAGTGAGCTCTCGCAGACATATGGTACATATGATACATGCTGGAAGTTGTGGTCATTGAAAAATGTGTTACTAATCTATAACCCATTCACTTGCCAATTCCTGAAAAAGTATATCTTTACAACATAAAACCTATTCTGTTGAATATTTTGAAATTAACTTGACCCGAAGCCTTTGCTGCCTAAGGCAGCAATGGCTTCCAGTCAAATTAATTTCAAAATATTCACTTTTTCTGAATGGTTGCCGTGAAAATGAGATTTGGGGAATTTACTGGTGAAAGCGTCAATATTGGATAAATCATGACTAATCTTCACAGGTGACAAGTTAGCCTGGAAACAAACTATAGCCATTAGTCTCAGGTGATCCATGTACACAGCAATTTTGCATGTTTTCAAAATATTAACCTGGTTACATATCTAGTTTGTTTTAAATTTTTAGTTTCTTTAAATTTGATCCATAAGATGTTAAAACGTGGTGTTAATTAATGGTCCATCAATGCTCTCATTCTTCCAGACGGACCAGAGTTTGTCGCTGTAAGACATTTTCTCACAATCATGCCAGAATATTGTATGAAAACATGAATAAACCATTTTGGCAAACATTCCTATGTGAAGTACAGACTGTTAGATTATGAGAGAGACAGTAGCAACTGGTGATAAGCACACTACAGCCTGCATAGAGTACATGGACACTTAACCATATAGCTCACTTAATTAAGCAAGAATGGAGAAATCTCCTATGAAACAAATAGTAGTTGGCATAACTATACTTCAAAACCATTGACAAAAATACATTTATCAATAAATTCTTAAAAACTCGGTTTTAAATGAGTGAGAATTTGAGTGAATAATTTTAAGAAAGTTTATGTTTTATGAAAAACCGTATTATATCTACATGAATATTACCCTTTCAACAGACCAGATAAAAAAAAAGAATGCATGATGACAGAAATACTCTCTTGAATATTTTGAAATTAATTTGACTGAATGCTGTTGGTGCAACTTGGTGGCATATCTCAGTAAAATTAGTTTTTACCATACACATGTATGTACTATTAACTATTTGAAATTCAGACACTGCATGAAACAAATTATAAACAATGATGTATTTAAATATATCTAAACCTAATGAGTTTATCTTGCTTTGGTAAATTTGTGGTACAAATCACTTCAGGTAAACAAAAAAAGAGAAAATGATAATCCTTATTTTAGCCAATAAACATGTATTTTCAGCTTAATTTCATATGTGAAATATATTGAAAAATGTGTCATTATTGTAACTAACATCCAAATAACTAGAAATGTCAAAATTATATTAACCCTTTCAATTATCAAGTTATTTATAATAACAAATATTCTGTTAAATATTTAGAAAAGACTGAGTGGAAGATATTTCTGCTGAAGATTCAAATATTCAACATCGTACCTGTAGTAAATTATGCGTGCATTTATTTGACAATGAGATACTAGAATTGCGTGATGAATGGGTTAAAATATTGATGGAATGTGAAATGATCATGATTACCTATTAGGTGGTAGATGTCTGAAGATTTAGTTCATTAAATACACTCAGAGTTATAATTTCACACTAGAAGATATCACCGCTAAATATCAATATAAGTCACACTCAGACATTCCCCGCTGTCTGAGTTTATCCAATGTCTCCACATTAATCATGAGAAGTCACTTTGATAGGGTGAGCTTCATAAGCACCTAGAATTCCTCATCCTGCTGGGATCATGGGGAGGGTGTTGTTTTATAGGTATAAAACAGCATCCTCCCCATGGCAGATATACCTCATATTATCACTTCATCATCCAGGTTATAATGAAGACCCTGTGAGGCTCATTGATTATACAAACAAATATTTTCCAATGAGAAATCTGTCTGAATAAAGACTATCACTCTCTCAGACATCGCCTGCTGTCTTAGTTTATCTACTGTCCCCATGGTTAGTAAATGCACCAGAGTTGATTCTCAGGTGAGATCAGCATTACCTGTTATTCATGTGTGTTTTATAAGTGACTTTGGGTACCTTATCCCGCTGTGTTGGGGATGATGCTGTTTGTAAAGCATAATGGGACAATGTGGTAGAACTCAATATACATGTAGCTGAAATGTTTCACACCAATTTAACAAATTGTATAACTTGATAATTTTATGGCAAAGAGATATAACTAGATTTGGTTTAACCATTTAACATTCATATCAGCCAAAAAACGGCTTTTGCAGCGGTCTTGAGAAATGTTCATCTGCAAACCAAAAGAAGCATGTTTTAAAAAAATTTTAAACTGGAATGACTTGATTAATAACCGAGCCAGTCGTTTCAGGGGTAAAATTAAAAACAAGTCTGTCCTTAGTTCACTCAAATTAGCTATACAATACTATAGGACAAGTTGAGCACATGCAATTTTAATCGTAAAAGCGACAATATCAAAATGTGATTACAACCTTTGTGTTTATATATTCCCAAAATCTCTGAAACAAGAAAATTGGGTGGTCCGGGTGGATGGAGGTGTGGTGGGATATTTAACATTTTATGTTCTAGCGGACAAAAACCAGTATTTATAGCCAGTACTTGAAAGATTCTCCATTGCAGGCCAAGATTCTTTTTGAAAGGTTACCCCTAAAATGACTGGTTTGATAAACGAGCCAGTCAATTCTACTGATAAATTTTCAAAAAATAGTCTTCTCATGGCTTGCAAATATTTCCCAAGAGGAGTGCTTGGCCATTAAATCGCTAAGTAATCTTAGAATAAAAAGATGCACAATTGCTAATATTTGATATCTAAAACTATCATTGTTGTCTATGAGATTGTAATTAACCATTTAGCACTCATATTAGCCAAAAATGCCTTCTGCGGTCGCCTTGGGAAATGTCCATAAAATTTGCAGACCAAGAAGACTACATTTGAAAATTTACCACCGGAATGACTAGCTCAATAACCGAGCCAGTCACTCCAGTGGTAAATTTCCAGAAAATAGTCTTCTCTTGGTCTGCAAATGGACATTTTCTATGAAAAAATTGAAATCTTCTTGAGCAAGTTTGAGTGTTAAAGGGTTAAAAGGCTGCATAAATGAAGCGAAATCAAAATATGACAACAACAACAACAACAACAACAACAACATAAGATTAGAAATGTGAAAATACAAGAATGTTGTTAATCTAAGGACTAACAGAAATTTCTATGATAAAAACTGTTTGTGTAAATGTTCCGGGCCAATTTATCTCCTATGCCAATTACTATTTGTTTTCCTAGCAGAATTCTCCATTCTTGCTTAATTAAGTGAGCAATATGGTTAGGTGTATATGTACTCTATGCAGGCTGTATTGTGTGTCACCAGCTTGCTACTGTCTCTCATAATCTAACAGTCTGTACTTCTCATAGGAATGCTTGCCAAAATGTTTTATTAATGTTTTCATACAATATTCTGGCATGATTGTGAGAAAATGTCTTACTGTGATAAGCTCTGGTCCCTGTCTGGAAGAATGAGAGCATTGATGGACCAATAATCAACACCACAATTTAACAGTTTACAGACCAAATTGATAAAAACTCCTTTAAGCATATCTCCCAAATTTAGGCCTGATCCCTTCAGGGGTTCTGGATAAGTCATTTTCACTAAAACCAGGTCATCCAGGATGGCTGCCGAAGCATTTGGCCAATCAAGTTACCTTGAACAAACTTGTTTCAGTTCTTGGCCTAGATGATATTTCATGAGTTTTGAATCAATCCCACGAGAGGTTTTGGAGAAGATTTTTAAATATGTTTCTTATAATCGACTGATATCCAAGATGGCCGCCAGCCAAAACGATCGTCTTCGTTTGAACAAATTTGCATCCCTATACCCTAAGGATGCTTCCTGCCAAATATAATTGAAATCGGCACAAAAGGTGTTGAGAAGTCGTCATTTAAAGTTACAGCTGACGACGAATGAACGATGGACAGACACACGACGGACAGTCGCCACAGCATTAAGCGCACTTGGCCTTTCAGGCCAGGTGAGCTAACAATGATGTATTTAAACATAGCTACCGGTAAACGCGAGTTTTGTCTTGCTTTGGTAAATTTGTGGTACAAATCACTTCAGGTGTGCCTCGACAGAAAAAGAATGAGAAAATGCTAATCCCTATTTTAGCCAATAAACATGTATTTGCATCTTAATTTTATATGTGAAATATAATGAAAAGATGTGTCATTATTATAACTCACATCCAAAGAACTAGAAATATGTCAGAATCATATTAACACATATCATTGAATATTTTGAAAAAAACTTTGAGTGGAAGATGTTTCTGCTGAAGATTCAAAATATTCAACACTGTAACTGTAGTAAATTATTGATGCATTTCATTGACAATGAGATACTGGAATTGCGTGATGAATGTGTTAAAATAGTGATGGAATGTGAAATGATCATGATTACCTACTAGGTGCTAGATATCCGAGGATTTAGTTCATTAAAACACTCAGAGTTATAATTTCACAGTAGAAGATATCACTGCCATATATGAATACAAGTCTCACTCAGACATACCTGCTGTCTGAGTTTATCCAATGTCTCCACATTAATCGTGAGGAAGTCACTTTGATAATGTGAGCTTCATAAGTACCTAGAATTCCTCATCCTGCTGGGATCATGGGGAGGATGTTGTTTTATACCTGATGGTATATTATTTAGAAAATATATTATCACTTCATCATCCAGGTTATAATGACGCTATGAGGCTCATTAATTACACAAAACTAATATTTTCAAATGAGAGATCTGTCTGAATAAAGACTATCACTCTCTCAGACATCGCCTGCTGTCTTAGTTTATCTACTGTCTCCATGTTTAGTAAATGCACAAGAGTTGATTCTCAGGTGGGATCAGCATTACCTGTTATTCAGGTGTGTTTTATAAGTGACTTTAGGTACTTTATCCCGCTGTGTTGGGGATGATACTATTTGTAAAGCATAATGGGACAATGTGGCAGAACTCAATATACATGTAGCTGAAATGTTTCACACCAAATTAACAAATTGTATAACTTGATAATTTTATGGCAAAGAGATATAATAACTAGATTTGGTTTAACCATTTAGCACTCATATTAGCCAAAAATACCTTCTGCGGTCGCCTTGGAAAATGTCCATAAAATTTGCAGACCAACAAGACTACATTTGAAAATTTACCACCGGAATGACTGGCTCAATAACCGAGCCAGTCACTTCAGTGGTAAATTTCCAGAAAATAGTCTTCTCTTGGTCTGCAAATGGACATTTTCTATGAAAAAATTGAAATCTTCTTGAGCAAGTTTGAGTGTTAAAGGGTTAAAAGGCTGCATAAATGAAGCGAAATCAAAATATGACAACAACAACAACAACAACATAAGATTAGAAATGTGAAAATACAAGAATGTTGTTAATCTAAGGACTAACAGAAATTTCTATGATAAAAACTGTTTGTGTAAATGTTCCGGGCCAATTTATCTCCTATGCCAACTACTATTTGTTTTCTTAGCAGATTTCTCCATTCTTGCTTAATTAAGTGAGCAATATGGTTAGATGTATATATACTCTATGCAGGCTGTATTGTGTGTCACCAGTTTGCTACTGTCTCTCTCATAATCTAACAGTCTGTACTTCTCATAGGAATGCTTGCCAAAATGTTTTATTAATGTTTTCATACAATATTCTGGCATGATTGTGAGAAAATGTCTTACTGTGATAAGCTCTGGTCCCTGTCTGGAAGAATGAGAGTATTGATGGACCAATAATCAACACCACAATTTAACAGTTTACAGACCAAATTGATAAAAACTCCTTTAAGCATATCTCCCAAATTTAGGCCTGATCCCTTCAGGGGTTCTGGATAAGTAATTTTCACTAAAACCAGGTCATCCAGGATGGCCACCGAAGCATTTGGCCAATCAAGTTAGCTTGAACAAACTTGTTTCAGTTCTTGGCCTAGATGATATTTCATGAGTTTTGAATCAATCCCACGAGAGGATTTGGAGAAGATTTTTAAAGATGTTTCCAATAATCGACTGATATCCAAGATGGCCGCCAGCCAAATTGGCCGATCGTCTTCGTTTGAACAAACTTGCATCCCTATACCCTAAGGATGCTTCCTGCCAAATATAATTGAAATCGGCACAGGTGTTGAGAAGTCGTCATTTAAAGTTAAAGCTGACGACGAACAAACGACGGACAGACACACGACGGACAGTCGCCACAGCATTAAGCGCACTTGGCCTTTCAGGCCAGGTGAGCTAACAATGATGTATTTAAACATAACTACCGGTAAACGTGAGTTTTGTCTTGCTTTGGTAAATTTGTGGTACAAATCACTTCAGGTGTGCCTCGACAGAAAAAAGAATGAGAAAATGCTAATCCTTATTTTAGCCAATAAACATGTATTTGCATCTTAATTTTATATGTGAAATATAATGAAGAAATGTGTCATTATTATAACTCACATCCAAAGAACTAGAAATATGTCAGAATCATATTAACACATACCATTGAATATTTTGAAAAAAACTTTGAGTGGAAGATGTTTCTGCTGAAGATTCAAAATATTCAACACTGTAGTAAATTATTGATGCATTTCTTTGAAAATAAGATACTGGAATTGCGTGATGAATGTGTTAAAATAGTGATGGAATGTGAAATGATCATGATTACCTACTAGGTGCTAGATATCCGAGGATTTAGTTCATTAAAACACTCAGAGTTATAATTTCACAGTAGAAGATATCACTGCCATATATGAATACAAGTCTCACTCAGACATACCCTGCTGTCTGAGTTTATCCAATGTCTCCACATTAATCGTGAGGAAGTCACTTTGATAATGTGAGCTTCATAAGTACCTAGAATTCCTCATCCTGCTGGGATCATGGGGAGGATGTTGTTTTATACCTGATGGTATATTACTTAGAAAATATATTATCACTTCATCATCCAGGTTATAATGACGCTATGAGGCTCATTAATTACACAAAACTAATATTTTCAAATGAGAAATCTGTCTGAATAAAGACTATCACTCTCTCAGACATCGCCTGCTGTCTTAGTTTATCTACTGTCTCCATGTTTAGTAAATGCACAAGAGTTGATTCTCAGGTGGGATCAGCATTACCTGTTATTCAGGTGTGTTTTATAAGTGACTTTAGGTACCTTATCCCGCTGTGTTGGGGATGATGCTGTTTGTAAAGCATAATGGGACAATGTGGCAGAACTCAATATACATGTAGCTGAAATGTTTCACACCAAATTAACAAATTGTATAACTTGATAATTTTATGGCAAAGAGATATAATAACTAGCTTTGGTTTAACCATTTAACACTCATATCAGCCAAAAACGCCTTCTGCAGTGGTCTTGAGAAATATCCATTTGCAGACCAAAAGAAGACTATTTTTGAAAATTTACCACTGGAATGACTGGCTCGATAACTGAGCCAGTCATTCCAGTGGTAAATTTAAAAAAAATTGTCTTCTCTTGATCTGCAAATGGACATTTTCTATGAGAAAATTTAACTTTTCTTGAACAAATTCAAGGGTTAAAGGTTTAGGGGTCAAACTGGCCCAAACTGGCTTTTACAGTGGTCTTGAGAACTGTTCATCTGCAAGCCAAAAAAAGATTGCTGGAATGACTGGATTAATAACCGAGCCAGTCGTTTCAGTGGTAAAATTAAAAACAATAGTCTGTCCTTAGTTCACTCAAATTAGCTATACAATACCACAGCACTTAAGTTGAGCACATGTAATTTTAATCATAAAAGCGACAATATCAAAATGTGATTACAATCTCTATGAGGTGTTTATGCATTCCCAAAATCTCTGAAACAAGAAAATGGGATGATCCAGGAGGTGCGGTGGAATGCTTACCCTTTTATTTTCTAGCCAACATAAACCAGTATCTATAGCCAGTGCTTGAAAAATGCCCCTTTGCAGACCAAGATTATTTTTGAAAATTTACCCCTAAAATTACTGGTTTGATAAATGAGTCAGTCAATTCTACTGATAAATACCTAGTCGAAAATAGTCTTCTCTTGGCTTGCAAATGTCATTTCCCAAGAGCAGTGCTTGACCATTAAATGGCTAAGTAGTCTTAGAATAAAAGGATGCGCAATTGTTAATATTTGATCTCTAAAACTATCATTGTTCTCTATGAGATTATAATTAACCCTTTAACACTCATATCAGCCCAAACAGTTTCTGTTGTCATCTGGGAAATGCAGGGCCATATTTAGATATGTCAGGGCCCTGGGGCAAAGAATGAGGGGGGAAATCTTTTTACATCTAGGTGCTCTGAGAAGGCCAGAGAGTACTTTTAGGGTGAATTATGGCCCTTTCTTTCATTTTAAAATTATTTTATTTTGCAAATTTCCGTAATTAACATTGTTGTCGAACACCAAACAAGAATTGGGGCCCCCCCACAAATATTAGAATAGAATTATAATGCATGATTAAGAGTTCTAAACTAATAAAGTTTGCATTAAATGTCCTATAACTTTAAAAAAAGTGCATAATTTTTTTTTCATTTTTACAAATTGTGGGGGCCCCGGGCTTTTGTCCTGCTTGCCCCCCCCCCCCTCCCCCCCCTTAAATACGGCCCTGGGGAAATGTCCAGTGGCAAATTTTCATAAAACAGTTTTATCTTGGTCTGCAAATTGAAATTTTCTTGAACACATTTGAGTGGTAAAGAGTGCATAGATGAAGTGAAATCAAAGTATGACAACAATAAAAGATTAGAAATATGAAAATACAAGCATGTTGATAATATAGTGACTAACATTTCTTTGATAAAACTGTTTGTGTAAATGTTCCGGCCGATTTATCTCCTATGCCAATTACTATTTGTATTCCTAGCAGATTTCTCCATTCTTGCTTAATTAAGCGAGCAATATGGTTAGGTGTATATGTACTCTATGCAGGCTGTATTGTGTGTCACCAGCTTGCTACTGTCTCTCTCATAATCTAACAGTCTGTACTTCTCATAGGAATGCTTGCCAAAATGTTTTATTAATGTTTTCATACAATATTCTGGTATGATTGTGAGAAAATTTCTTACTGTGATAAGCTCTGGTCCCTGTCTGGAAGAAAGAGAGCATTGATGGACCATTAATCAACACCGCATTTTAACACTTTACAGACCAACTTGATAAAAACTCCTTTAAGCATATCTCCCAAATTTAGGCCTGATCCCTTCAGGGGTTCTGGATAAGTAATTTTCACTAAAACCAGGTCATCCAGGATGGCCACCGAAGCATTTGGCCAATCAAGTTAGCTTGAACAAACTTGTTTCAGTTCTTGGCCTAGATGATATTTCATGAGTTTTGAATCAATCCCACGAGAGGTTTTGGAGAAGATTTTTAAAGATGTTTCTAATAATCGACTGATATCCAAGATGGCCACCAGCCAAATTGGCCGATCGTCTTCGTTTGAACAAACTTGCATCCCTATACCCTAAGGATGCTTCCTGCCAAATATAATTGAAATCGGCACAGGTGTTGAGAAGTCATCATTTAAAGTTAAAGCTGATGACGAATGAACGACGGACAGACACACGACGGACAGTCGCCACAGCATTAAGCGCACTTGGCCTTTCAGGCCAGGTGAGCTAACAATGATGTATTTAAACAGAACTACCGGTAAACGTGAGTTTTGTCTTGCTTTGGTAAATTTGTGGTACAAATCACTTCAGGTGTGGCTCGACAGAAAAAAGAATGAGAAAATGCTAATCCCTATTTTAGCCAATAAACATGTATTTGCATCTTAATTTTATATGTGAAATATAATGAAAAGATGTGTCATTATTATAACTCACATCCAAAGAACTAGAAATATGTCAGAATCATATTAACACATATCATTGAATATTTTGAAAAAAACTTTGAGTGGAAGATGTTTCTGCTGAAGATTCAAAATATTCAACACTGTAGTAAATTATTGATGCATTTCTTTGAAAATGAGATACTGGAATTGCGTGATGAATGTGTTAAAATAGTGATGGAATGTGAAATGATCATGATTACCTACTAGGTGCTAGATATCCGAGGATTTAGTTCATTAAAACACTCAGAGTTATAATTTCACAGTAGAAGATATCACTGCCATGTATGAATACAAGTCTCACTCAGACATACCCTGCTGTCTGAGTTTATCCAATGTCTCCACATTAATCTTGAGGAAGTCACTTTGATAATGTGAGCTTCATAAGTACCTAGAATTCCTCATCCTGCTGGGATCATGGGGAGGATGCTGTTTTATACCTGATGGTATATTATTTAGAAAATATATTATCACGTCATCATTCAGGTTATAATGACGCTATGAGGCTAATTAATTACACAAAACTAATATTTTCAAATGAGAGATCTGTCTGAATAAAGGCTATCACTCTCTCAGACTCTGCCTGCTGTCTTAGTTTATCTACTGTCTCCAAGTTTAGTAAATGCACCAGAGTTGATTCTCAGGTGAGATCAGCATTACCTGTTATTCATGTGTGTTTTATAAGTGACTTTGGGTACCTTATCCCGCTGTGTTGGGGATGATACTATTTGTAAAGCATAATGGGACAATGTGGCAGAACTCAATATACATGTAGCTGAAATGTTTCACACCAAATTAACAAATTGTATAACTTGATAATTTTATGGCAAAGAGATATAATAACTAGATTTGGTTTAACCATTTAACACTCATATCAGCCAAAAACGCCTTCTGCAGTGGTCTTGAGAAATGTCCATTTGCAGACCAAAAGAAGACTATTTTTGAAAATTTACCACTGGAATGACTGGCTCGATAACTGAGCCAGTCATTCCAGTGGTAAATTTTCAAAAAATTGTCTTCTCTTGATCTGCAAATGGACATTTTCTATGAGAAAATTGAAATTTTCTTGAACAAATTCAAGGGTTAAAGGTTTAGCGGTCAAACTGGCACAAACTGGCTTTTACAGTGGTCTTGAGAACTGTTCATCTGCAAGCCAAAAAAAAGATTGCTGGAATGACTGGATTAATAACCGAGCCAGTCGTTTCAGTGGTAAAATTAAAAACAATAGTCTGTCCTTAGTTCACTCAAATTAGCTATACAATACGACAGCACTTAAGTTGAGCACATGTAATTTTAATCATAAAAGCGACAATATCAAAATGTGATTACAATCTCTATGAGGTGTTTATGCATTCCCAAAATCTCTGAAACAAGAAAATGGGATGATCCAGGAGGTGCGGTGGAATGCTTACCCTTTTATTTTCTAGCCAACATAAACCAGTATCTATAGCCAGTGCTTGAAAAATGCCCCTTTGCAGACCAAGATTCTTTTTGAAAATTGACCCCTAAAATTACTGGTTTGATAAATGAGTCAGTCAATTCTACTGATAAATACCTAGTCAAAAATAGTCTTCTCTTGGCTAGCAAATGTCATTTCCCAAGAGCAGTGCTTGACCATTAAATGGCTAAGTAGTCTTAGAATAAAAGCATGCGCAATTGTTAATATTTGATCTCTAAAACTATCATTGTTCTCTATGAGATTATAATTAACCCTTTAACACTAATTTCAGCCCAAACAGTTTCTGTTGTCATCTGGGAAATGCAGGGCCGTATTTAGATATGTCAGGGCCCTGGGGAAAAGAATGAGGGGGGGGTCTGGGGGTCCTCCCCCAGAAATCTTTTTACATCTAGGTGCTCTGAGAAGGCCAGAGAGTACTTTTAGGGTGAATTATGGCCCTTTCTTTCATTTTAAAATTATTTTATTTTGCAAATTTTCGTAATTAACATTGTTGTCGAACACCAAACAAGAATTGGGGCCCCCCCCCACAAATATTAGAATAGAATTATAATGCATGATTAAGAGTTCTGCCCTTTCTTTCATTTTAAAATTATTTTATTTTGCAAATTTTCGTAATTAACATTGTTGTCGAACGCCAAACAAGAATTGGGGCCCCCCCCCCCCCCCCACAAATATTAGAATAGAATTATAATGCATGATTAAGAGTTCTAAACTAATAAAGTTTGCTTTAAATGTCCTATAACTTTCAAAAAAGTGCATAATTTTTTTTTCATTTTTACAAATTGTGGGGGCCCCTTGCTTGTGGGGGCCCCAGGGCTTTTGTCCTGCTTGGCCCCCCCCCCCCCCCCCTTAACTACGGCCCTGGGGAAATGTCCAGTGGCAAATTTTCATAAAACAGTTTTATCTTGGTCTGCAAATTGAAATTTTCTTGAACACATTTGAGTGGTAAAGGGTGCATAGATGAAGTGAAATCAAAGTATGACAACAATAAAAGATTAGAAATATGAAAATACAAGCATGTTGATAATATAGTGACTAACATTTCTTTGATAAAACTGTTTGTGTAAATGTTCCGGCCGATTTATCTCCTATGCCAATTACTATTTGTATTCCTTGCAGATTTCTCCATTCTTGCTTAATTAAGCGAGCAATATGGTTAGGTGTATATGTACTCTATGCAGGCTGTAGTGTGCGTATCACCAGCTTGCTACTGTCTCTCTCATAATCTAACAGTCTGTACTTCACATAGGAATGTTTGCCAAAATGTTTTATTAATGTTTTCATACAATATTCTGGCATGATTGTGAGAAAATGTCTTACTGTGACAAGCTCTGGTCCGTCTGGAAGAATGAGAGCATTGATGGACCATTAATCAACACCGCATTTTAACACTTTACAGACCAACTTGATAAAAACTCATAATTTTAACCTGGAGCTAGATAGAAAACCTGACTGAATATTTTGAAAACAATTTGCTTGAATGTAATTGCTGTGTGCAGGGATCACTTGATATTAGTTTTTAGTTTGTCTCCGGAGTACAGATGTATTTGCCACAGGCTGCGAGGACAAGCTATGATTTTTGGGTTAAGACAATCTAAATATTTGTTTATTGAATGTCCATTTTCAGGCCAAGTGGAGATTTCTGAAAATTTATCACTGGAATGACTGGCTTGGTTATCGAGCCAGTCATTTCAGTGGCAAATTTTCAAACATAGTCTTTCCCTGGTCTGCAATTGGACATACCTCAAGACGACTGCAGAAGCCATTTTTGTCTAGGTAGAAAATTAAATGGGCAAATTCAGCACCGTTCTGGCATATAGGCATCAACAGCTCGCAGCTAAATACTTTCAAAATATTGAATAAAGTATTACTGACATCAAAGGACATTTGTCATTTATTGTTTGCATGGGGTAACGTTCTAAATATGATTATTTACCCCACCACATCCGTACCCCTCCAGGCTGTCATCCAGAAATTGAAAATAGGGTGTCCACAAACAATGAGTTTCAGGCCACTGGGCCTTGAAATGACATTTTTCAAATTTCTTGGCTAAATTGGTAAAATACTGATTAAATTAAGTGTCTTTAGTATCTTTTACGGTTTACCCATTTACAATTTATTTTACCTGTCCAAAAGACAGGTGGTCTATTATTGGCTAACAGCCTGCACCCCTCCTCACCTCAACCATCATCCTCTCTTCTCAGAAATGTCTGATATATACAACTAATACAATGTAGCTAGGCAACAACAGCATTAACTCTTTAACACTCATACCTGTCAAAAACAACTCCTGTAGTGGTCTTGAGAAATGTCAATTTGTAGACCAAGAGAAGACTATTTTTGAAAATATACCACTGGAATGACTGGCTCGATAACCGAGCCAGTCATTCCAGTGGTAAATTTTCAACAAGAATTCTGTGGAATTAAATGTCTCGCCTGTCTCCTGTTTGTCAGTGGCATTAATCTTAACATTGAAAAGTTTTGTATCACAGTGACCTTGACCTTTGACCTTGTGACCACAGTATCATCATGCGTCTTCTTAACAGTATAGGCAACCACATAGGCAAGTTTTGTTGCAATAGCATTAACTGATCCTGAAATATAAGCTGAGAAGTTTTGCTAAATGCAAAAAATTAACATTGTTGACGCCGTCGGAAAAGTGATACATATGTCTAGCTTTCTGCTTCACAGGCGAAACAAAAATAAGCTTCTCTTGGCCTGCAAAAGGACATTTTCTATGAGAAAATTTAAATTTTCTTCAACAAATTTGAGGTTTAAAGGGTTAATAATAGACAGCAAGATAGATTCAACATATTTAGAACTAAAAGCGTAACTATAAAGATTTCATAGTTGTTTTGATAGAGATACTGGCAGCTTGGTCCTGAATGGGTTAACATATTGATGGAATTAAACGATCATGATTTTATAGTACATGTATGTGTTATAAATATCTGTCTGAGGACTGAGTTCATTAATTACTCAGAGTTATAATTTCACACTAGAAGATATCACCACTATGTATGAATACAAGTCTCACTCAGACATACCCTGCTGTCTGAGTTTATCCAATGTCTCCACCTTAATCATGAGAAAGTCACTTTGATATGGTGAGCTTCATAAGCACCTAGAATTCCTCATCCTGCTGGGATCATGGGGAGGCTGTTGTTTTATACCTGATGGCAGATTTACCTCATATTATCACTTCATCATCCAGGTTATAATGGTGAGCTTCACTAATTACACAAAACTAATATTTTCAAATGAGAAATCTGTCTGAATAAAGACTATCACTCTCTCAGACATTGCCTGCTGTCTTAGTTTATCTACTGTCTCCAAGGTTAGAAAATGTACCAGAAAAACTCTTAATTGTTCAGATTGGTGAAGAAAATTTTTTGGCTTAGTGAATGTCCAAATTGTAGGCCGATATATGCGTTAAGAATACCTGTATTGTTGAAAATTTATAACTTAATTGACTGAATGTCGCTGGATTGTAATGATATTTTAAAGTTGGCCCATTCAGATAAAATTCAGAGGTGAAAGCCTTGTTATTACTAAACCATATAAATAGAAGTGTGAGATGCATGGAGTGAGGTTGGTGAGGCAGGTGGGGCAGACCCGTGGTGGGAATTAAATAACCATCATACCTGGTTTGGCATACAATGACACGCTATGGCTAATATTTAATTTCTAGAGACATCACTGGACTCTATGCAATGGCTGCAATTATTACTGTAGATTATTATCTTTTAACTGCCAAGGTGCCTAGAGCCGTTAACCCTTCTGAACCAGAACTAGCAGAAAACTATGTTTGAAACCGTTACTGATTTATATCCTGAAAACAATTTGACTAGAAATCAATAGTTTAATAGCTAAACAATTTTAATAGAATCGGTAAGGTTTAATATGTAGCCTTTTAACCTTCAAATTTGTTCAAGAAAATTTCTCATAGAAAATATCCATTTGCAGGCTAAGAGATTATCTTTGAAAATTTATCACTGTAATGATGATTGGCTCGGCTATCGAGCTAGTGATGGCTCGGTTATCCAGCCAGACATTCCGGTGAAAATTTTTCAAAAATAGTCTTCTCTTGGTCAGCAAGTGGACATTTCTAAAGACCACTGCAGCAGCCATTTTTGGTTGACCTGAGTGTTAAAGAGTTAAGCTTTCCTTAGTAAGTATCAGTAAATTATGCTACATGAAATAATTGGGGTGGGTGGGTGGGAAAAGAAGGCAGATTAAACTGCGAAAATAATACCAGCATGGTGGTGACTTACAACAGACCCTAAAACTCTCACAGACATGTGGGCAGATGATATATGCTGGAAATTGTGGCCATTGAAAAATGTGTTACTAATCTGTCTGTTTAACACCGGGTAGATCATCATCACTAATCCTCAAAGGTGACAAATTAGTCTGGAGACAAACTAGGATAATAACAGCAATTAATTAGTAAAGCTGTACCACTGGAAAGTAAGTGAAGCATGAGTAAATTTCAAGAGTTTTCATTAACCCATGTCACTGTTCAGGGCATAATTTTGAATTTGATATTTGCATAATATGTATTGCTATGCAAATTATAAATTGTGTAGCTATCGGCAAAAATGTATAGCAATCTGATCAACTCTTTCACCGATAAATTCCATGTATCTCAATCTCAGAGCAAACAAATAGGAAAGCTATTGAATATTTTGAAATTAATATGACTGGAAGCCATTGCTGCCTAAGGCAGCAATGGCTTCCAGTCATATTAATTTCAAAATATTCAACAAAATATGATATACATCGTAAAGAATGTACTTTTTCAGGGATTTGTTGTTAAAAGGGTTAATGATAGAATTTTGAAAATCAATGATAAATTGCAATCGCGTACAAATTTTGCGTAGCAGATACAGCTATACATGTTGCAGAATGTATAGCAACTGCTTAAACATGTGTAGCAAATTGAGATGCGATACCAGATAAAGTATGCCCTGCTGTTAGCCGTCCACTTGCATGATTAAGATTGAGTTGATATGATGACTTGAAAATGTCCATCTTAACAAGAAATAGTCTTTCTGAAAGTTGTTGCTATAATTATCATATCTATCAATACTATTCCTTCCAAAGTGAATCACTGAAAATCTAATTTAAATATAGTTTCCACATCAGACATATGCCAAAGGACATGGCAATAATATCTGCAGCCTGAGCGCACATTTCTCTGGGAGATTTCTTTACCTGTATTATCACGCAGGCAGGTGATATGCTCATTCTAGACAGTGCCTCTGAACAAGTGATATAAATCCTTCCTATTTAAGCTCAACTCTCTCTCAACAGGGGTTAACCTGATTTGTCTATTATTGATGGACACCAATCTGAGTAGCATTGTATATTTAATAGAACAGGTGTTTAATAAAGGTAAATAGACAAGCAATTCCAACAGTTATCATCTGCCAACATTACTAGAAATCTCACTTTTTAAATTAAGAAATCCGCGCTCGGTATGACCGACCCTGGGTGTTGCAATTCAGCCAGTAACATGCTGGTATTATTTTAACAATTTAGAAATTTAGATTCATTCAAAGACTAAAAAATAGGGGATCTACCATAAAATTCTTAAATAGTCACACATCTCTCTTCCGCATCATAGAGCAGCACATAACATGTGCACTCTTACTGCAGGTCAATAGCAAACTTTGCTGGCATGGAATAAAATCATAAAAATCATGAAAAGGATTAAGCAATGACTAGAGTATCTTTCTGGCCCAAAGGGCAGGTAGGTGGCTGCTTGTGCAGTTTAATATTTTGAAACTAATTTGACTGGCGTTGTTGTTGCCATAGTCAAAATGTTCAACAGCTTACCTGTATAGTTTTCTGGAAATTGAGATTCAGGGACTTTAGGGTTCGATCGATCCCAATCCCAACAAGGGCAACTCATGGCAAAAGATTAGCTGGATTAACTGGATTCATCAATTTCATCTGGTACATTAACCCCTTAATGCTCAAGCTACTTAGAATTGACCGTTACAGTTGCCTTGAAGAATGCCCAGTTGCAAAAGAGAATATTTTTGGAATTTTACGACTACTACTAAAACATGTATTTTGGACATTCACAAAATCAAATCTACTTACAGATCTATAAGCTTGGAAGTAAGCACGATGGTTCACTAAAACAGGCTGTCTAATTAAGACCTTTTAGACTAAAGAATCAACTTATAATCATCCTATACACCCAAACACCCTGCAGCCAAAACACATTTCTTATGCCAATTAAGTGTTCAAGTGCATATAGTTAGAGACAATTTGTTTGTTTGTCTTTTAGAGAACAGTTTGAATGTGTCATTGTTGCTGAGAGAGAGAGTGTGTGTGTGCGTGTTGTAATATTTAAGGCGTTTATATGCTAGGTCCCAATGCTAGGGTCTAGACTCACGCCTGGCCTTTATGGTTTCTGTTGAATTCTTGTGAATTCCTGTGACATCGGTTTGTGCATTAGCTTGTGTCTCTCTGTGTGTGTATTGCTCGTTGTCTCTCGATTTTGTCTCATGTTGCTGTTCTTGTCCATGGCTTTTCTGTTGCTCCTCATGCTTGGGCGTGGGGGATGGGGAGGGCCTAACCTGGACCTAATGGGGGTGGGGAAGGGATGGGGTAGGTGCTGGGTCGGGGGGGGGGGGGGGCGGAGTAGGTGCGTGCGGTCTTATGACCTAATGTACCCAAAAGGGGGGGGGGGGGGGGTCTTCGGAAGCTACTTTTACATGTACAGCGCTCTAGACGTTTTCTTACATTTTTTTAATTTAGTCTGGAAAAGAAATAGAACTGATTTTAATTCCCAGGCAGAATTTGTGGTTACCGGTACTATCAAATAGTAACTCTTGGAACTAATGTGAATGCAAGCATCTTCAAACATAATCTTCATTTGCTCTGCTAACACATACTTATTAAGACCCCTACTGAAAACCCTTCTATGCTGCAAACATTATTGGTTGTCTTGATCATGTAACGATTACATTGATTTGATTTCAAATTAACCAACTGAAAGTTAACCCTTTAATCTCTTGGTCTGCAAATAGACATTTTTTATGAGAAAATTTAAATCTTTTAATTTTCTTGAACAAATTTGAGGGTTAATGGGTTAAGAGGAACTAATAAATATGACACTCAGAATTAAATGTGTTTGAAACCATTATCAAAGGATAACCTTTCCATGCTAGTATTGTATGACAATGTGACTAGGCCTTAATTTGAGAGAGAAGAAAAAGCAGATTAAAATTGCTTATATACACTGGGGTAAGTCACTCAAAAGATCCAGTTATGTGCTTCAGTTAGTTTGATCAGTCGAAACCGCAGCTAAAATACAATCAGACTGATATTCACATGATCCTCTAATCTGTGCTCATGACTGGATTCAGCCAGAGGCATACTGATCACTCATCAGTATAGTGTTACTGTACTAACTGAAGAGGTATCTGACAAACCAAAAAGTCAATGATAAATTTGTTATGAATTGGCTGATTTTTATCACCACATTTTAAAAAAGAACACTGGGGGAGTTACCTGAGTGCAGTTCTACCCATGCATGCGTGCGTGCGTGTCTCCTACAGAACCACTGGACAGAATTCAACCAAATTTGGTATGTGAGCTACCCATACCATTGTGGAATGGAAGAGGACATATACATTTGGTCACTACTCAGGTAGTGGTCGTGAGGGAAGAGGGTCAAAAGGGTCAGAAATTGATTGCAAAGTAACTCCTTCAAAATCGTTAATCAGAATTCAACTCAAAGGATGTATTTGAGGTATCCATATGATTGCCAAATGCAAGAGAACATGTAGTATGACGCTGTCCCCAGGGAGTAGGGGTGGTGGTGAGGTGGGGGGGGGGGGGGTCAAAGGATCTAGAAATTGATTGGTCAACACACTTCAAAGTGTTAGGACAGAATTCAACCAAATTTGGTATGTGCATTACCAATATGATTGCAGAGTGGAAGAGATTTATAACTGGCTCCAACCCGACGGGGCCAAAAGGTCAGTAGTGAATGTCAAGATTTGCGATGACACGCAATCGACCTGACAATCTAGTTTCACAAATGTATCAATCCATATCCTAAAGACCTAGAACGCAGTCGCAAATCATGACGTTCACCACTTTCAACCACCCCTCACCCCACCCCATGCCCTCAAATGTAAACATCCTTTTGCACAGCACTCCCCACTCATATGGGTAATTCAGATACCAAATTTGGTTGAATTCAGGAGTTGCATTAAAATCGTGTACCGCACACACCGACAGACTGACTGACCGAGACAGACAGACGCACACAGACAGGATGAAACAATCCCCACTTTTCTTCGAAAAATGTGGCCGGGGTAATTACATTTTGTTACAATTGGTTGATACATGTTGATCTTGAAAATGGTGACATGAGAAAGCTGTTTTCAAACTGAATAAAGGCGAAAGAGGATAGTTTATACGAAGCTGCAAAAATATAACATTAATAATAACCGTGGGTTAATTAAATTGTAATTCTATCCAGATTCTTCACCATTCTGCTTCTTCGTAATTGACAGTCATGCATGTATCGGTGTAATGGTGGGGGAAGGTGGGAGGGGTGAGCGGTGGCCTTAGGGGGTAGGTCCAATGGCTGTTTTGAATGAGGAATGCAGGTGTCTATCTTTGGAAACAATCCAGGAGGTAAGCGTCCCTCAGCAGCAGATCACTGATCTTCAAAATACATGTAATGGTGATGCATTCACTTTGATTCAGAACTTTTAAAGTAATTGTTCCAAAGGTGATAGCTGATATAGCCAGCATCACAGCTTAAAACTATAACACTAGACCCTGTGTCCATCCATGTTAACACTTGTCATCTTGAATGACTGACATAGCACCTGTGACAGGATACTGGCTAATCATCCTGAACAATATTTAACTCAAAGATGTTGCTGACATACACACTACTGAGTGATTAGAGCAGCTACAACTTTCAGTCAAACTGTTTTCAAAGTAAACATCATATGCTTAAACATAACATGTAGTAAATAGCGTTGATGTGGTACATGAGGGTTATGGCTTTAAAGACAACCATGTAGCAGGAATATACCAATCACCACAGGTATCTTAAAATAGTCTTTGATTTCTATGCCTGCAGTGCTCCAGTGACCAAACTCTGGCCTCTTCACAGAAAATGTAACAATTACCTCCCAGGGACATGACTATACATATCTTTAAGCAACACAGAAAACAGTGTTGGTCTGATCAATTTCTTTTTTTTTTGTATTGTTTGATGAAAGGCTACTCTGGTAACCCCCATTGGCCCTAAAGGGTAACGTCTCAATAAATCTTGTAAATCACAACAGGATTGTAGAAAGTAAAGCATCCTATCAAGTTGTAAGAATACAGTTAGATAATAGGTGTGGTCTTAACTCACTACATCCTGAATTTACAACAATGATGCTAATCAATGTCAGGTAAATATGAAACATCTTGAATATTTTGCAAACAACTTTTGAATTACACAGCAACAACTTTGAGTAAAACGGTTTTCAAAATAATGATCATGATGTTAACAGCTCTGAGTAAGTAAGTTAGGACCATTAAGTGTACGAAGCATGAGATTGGGTTTAGACTAGGATAACAATGGCTTCCTCTATGAAGCAGTTAGAAGCAATTCATCTCCCATCAGCTTTCAGGAAATGATGCAGAAATCATTATTATTGCCACATTAAGACATTTCCCTTTGATCCCTTAATGGAGCTAACACCTTTCAGATGACAAAAGGATTGTGCAAGCAATCAAAATATCAATACAAAAAAAAGATTTACTAGAGGTGGAAATTTTAATCAAATGGGTCATTAGATAGAATCTAAATGTATGGAAATACTATCAAAAAAGTTCATTTTCATATTATCTAACTTGAACGAAAATTGTTCTGTGGTAAATTCACTATAAAAGGCAAATGATACGTTTGAAGACGAAGCTACCAGTATTATTTTAACTCTCTTTGGCTTTCTTCTATTAGATGTCCAATATATTCAGAAATTGTCTGGTAAAATGTATAATAACATAAATTTGTTCTCTAAGATGGTATAAATTTACATTTTTCTTAATATTGTTAATTTGCTATCAAGGTCAAGACTGCTTAACCTTTTAATGGTCAAGAGTTTTGCTTATTCAATGCCCATTTGAAGGCGAAGAGTATTTTTGAAAATATACCACTGAAATGACTCGTACATCATCGTGCCATTCATTACAGTGGTAAATTTTCAAAACTCCCGAGTTCGCTTCTCTTAACATTGTCCAAGACGACTGCAGAGATGCCTTTTGGCCGACTTGATCATTAACGGGTTAATGGGCAAAATTTACATCAGCCTAGATATATCTGTTTTAACCCTTTAATGGTCATGCCAGCCAAAAGTGGCCTCTGGAGTGGTCTTGAGGGATGTCCATTTACAAGCCAACAGAGGACTATTTTTGAAACTTTACCACTGGAATGACTGGCTCGATAAACGAGCCAGTCATTCCAGTGGTAAATTTTCTAAAAAAGTTCTCTTTTGGCCTGCAAATGGACATTCAATAAGCAAATATTTAAATTTTCTTGACAAAATTTGACGATTAAAGGGTTAATCTGTACTAGCATTGTAGCTTGTTCTAAGTCTGTTGAAAGATACAAGTTTAAGGTTGATTTCATTGTTGACCACAAATTTCTTCTGCAGTCGTCTTGAGAAATGTCCAGAAGACTTTTCTTGAAAATTTATGACTGGAATGACTGACTATATAGCCAGCCATTCCAGTGATATAGCCAGCCATTCCAGTGATAGAATTTTCAAAAACAAATCTCGGGGTCTGCGAATGCACATTTTCAATGAGAAAATTTTTGTTTTCTTGAACAAATTTGAGTGGTAAACTATAATAGCTAAAGGATAAATATTTTCATATAGACTTTTCTCAAATTTACTTGATTTAAAAATAACTTACAATCTGTTTGTAAGTAGTGCCAGTTAATTTAATCAGTCAGCCATACATACATATATATATATATATATATATATATATATATATATATATATATATATATATATATATATATATATATACTAAGTCTCATAAAAACAGACATATATAGATAGCTCACACATCTTTGATAAGTGACATAAAAAATACCATAATATTCTTTCAATACACACCAAAACTGTAGTAAACAAACAAACACAATGCAGGTTTCACACTGATTAATAAATATTTTCAAACAAATAATCAGAAATCCTGGCTAGCTACTTGAAAACCATTAAAAGCTAATCATTTCAATGTTTGTTTACATTACACCTAATTCAGAGACAGTCCTTTGATGACTAGTACATGGGCATGGTATTTAGACATTGAATACCCTGGCACACTTCCATGTTTGTTTTAACACAACATGAACCAAAGACTTTAGTATGAAAATGTGCAAGTCTCTGTAAACAGAGTTGTGCAAGATTACCTTAGTGGAACCTAATGTAGTCTTCTTCAGTCATTAAAATAAAATTAATTAAATTAAACATAGGATTTCATTTTGGAAAAAAATAAACTAATGCACTTTGAACATATAGACATGACATATGTGAAACATGTGACTCAATCTCAAATGAGTGAATTTAACCAGGTTTACTCTTAATTCTACAACAAAATGGCTTAAATAATGTTTCATTTGAAAAGTGAAAAAATATTGAGAACAAATTGATAACCTGTTTCTGCAGATGAAATCTGTGATCCTTGTGTTAGTAAACAGATGTAATCTTGCACTAGGTAGTAGTAGCTTAGAGCAAGACCACTTACTTCCTTAAGGAGAAATAGATTTCAGTACACAACTTTCAAATTATTCAATATTAACAGATTAATTGCACAAATTTTAACACTTTAATGCTCAAGTCAGCCAAAATCAGCCTATGTAGTGGTTTTGAGGAATGTCCACTTGCAGGACAAGACAATTTTTGAAATTTTACTGCTGGAATGCCTGGCTCGATAACCATTCCAGTCATTCCAGTGAAAATTAAAAAAAAAAAAGTTTTCTCTTGTCCTGCAAATGGACATTCAATAAGCACATATTTTGATTATCTTCAGAAAATTTTACCATTAAAAGGTTAAGTACCCTCAGCCCTAAAATTGTAACATGTCAAATTCATTGCAACTGTAAAAGTAGTTTGTTGAAATATTTCGGAAGTAATTTGACCAGAAACTGCCATTGCAGTGAGTACTAGCTTCAAGTTAAGTTACTCGCTAACTACTGTTCTGTATACTAAGAGTTTAACCCTTTAAATGTCCAGATTTGTTAAACAAATCTAGATTTTTGCTTAGTAAATGTGCATTTGTTGGCCAATAAGCCTAAATTTGAAAATGTACAACTGGAATGACTGGCTCGGTTTACCAGCCAGTCATTTCAGTTCCAAATTAGCCTTCTCATGGCCTGCAAATTGAACTTTCTAAAGGTATCTGCCGTGGACGGTTTGGGCTTCCTTGAGAATTAAAGAGTTAGATTTGCATCACACTAGATATACCTGTTATAATCTCTACTAGCATTGTAGCTGGTTCCAAGTTTGCTGAAAGATACAAGTTTAAGGTCAATTTCATTCTCAAGTTGTCTGGCTTGTTTGCGTAAATCTGTAAAATAAAATAAAAATATAAAGTAACGCTTTTAATTTTAACTAGATTCATCACAGTTGTGTGTAAATTTAACCCCTTCAACACCACATGTATACCAAATAAGAAATAGTCTTTATAATCAATCTAAGAAACATTATGTCAGATATTTGTAGACTAATTAGACAGTCAAATAAGTTTCAAAATATTTAATAAGGCATACATCTAGAAAGAAAACTCATTAATAATGGGATGTATGTATTGGATTAATGGTGGTGGGTGGGTGGGGTGGGTAGGGCAGATATTCCAAATCCAGCAAATCTCAATATAGATCTAGATCTTCCTTGAAAGAATTAAGACATTGATTTTATCATAATGTACTTGAGTAATGCGACCCAACAATCTGTGAATGACATACATGTATTAATATACATATACATATACATTGAGCATTGAACATTTAAACTGGGATGATATATCAACATATTCTTAATGGCTAATTTAAATCAAAGCTTAAATATTGAGAATCAGTTAAGATTAGTAACTAAGGATAACAACAATACTCTATAGATCTGTCATTTTTGAGTTATTAGACAGCAGATAGTCACCCAATGTGTGCATAAATGTGTGAGAGGTTCACTGACCAACTTCATCGCATAGGCGCATATTATAATATTTATTATTTTGCTGAGAATTGAGAAAACAAATCGTTTGCAATATCTTCTTGTCTTAGGCACCGTTTAGAACTCAATCAAATTGTTTTCAGAATATTCAGGTTTTATGTTTATGCCAAATGAAACATCGTGCGTTCTATGAATTCAGAATGAAAAGGGTTAACTAAAATACAGTGACAAATTGTAACCGGCTCATTAATGATAAAAGCCTACTTCAAAGTTGGTATAATTCAATCTATCAACTAGATATATAGATCAATTGATCAAAGGGGCATGCTATCTCTCAACCCTCTAAGTACCGTTTAATTTATTTCTCACAATTTCATGTGAAAATAATTTCATTCGGCTGTTTGGGAGATAATATTTCCATTTACTTAAACTTAAAGCATAATGAACTGCATCCATTCATTAGGAGATACTTATCATTAACAGATAAATTCGCAACTCTATTTACTACCAGTATATTATCAAAACATCAATGAGGCTGGTGCTTATATATATGTCACCTGTGTCATAAAATCTGAGATGTAACCCTTAACTTGCTGTACTAGATAGAAGCAGTGAATGCTGTTAGCGCAAGACACACTATTGTTCATTTAGAAAGCATTGTTGATGGATGCTCACAATTTAACCCTTTAACTCACGAATTTATTCAAGAAAATTTCATTTATCTCAGAAAATGCCCATTTGCAGACAAGAAGACTATTTTTGAAAATTTACCACTGGAATGACTCAAGCCAGTCATTCCTGTGGTAAATTTTCAAAAAGTCTTCTTTTGGTTTGCAAATGGACATTTCTGAAGACCATAACAGAAGCCAGTTTTGGCTGATATGAGTGTTAAAGGGTTATAGTAAACATCAAATGGTCATTTGGAAATACGTTAAAATGCAAATGAAGCAGTAAATGGGTTAAATGAGATGGAGTAGATACATTAACATGCTCTGAATGTTGATTGCGGTTTCAATTATGTCATCTCAGAAATCCCAGAATATACATTTCAACAGGTAAAATCATATAAATAGCCAACGTGGTTCAAAAGCTATTGACTCTTTGAAAACTAAATAAACAATAAGTTTTTGTTGCCTAACTTCAGAAATTATGCAAAATGTACATGGTGAAGTGAATGGTAATAATTGGTAAATAGCCAGTACAATCGCTAATAATATTCTACCACATTATGGCATCACATCTGATGATCCTTAACATACCAAACTTCATTTTTGCATAGGAAAAGGGAGGGTGGCCGGCAGTTGTCCCAGTCCCACTTTTGGATTGGGGGGGGGGGGGGGGGGGGATGGGGACATGAGTTTGCTCGCCACCAAAATTTTTGGTGTCTAACCCTGAAATTCTAAAAATATAGATGCCATAAGAGAACATTTAATTTTCAACATTGGACCACCAGAACCCACCACACCGTGATTTGGGCTACCTTCTCCCCTATTTGGGTTGCCATTGCAACCCCATCCACTCCAAAACTTTTCCAACACATCCTTACGCATGTACTGTTACTGTTAACTGTAACCGTCTAGGATATGTTCTATATGGTGTAGTGGTGGGCGCCTAACTATTGCCAGACAAATAATTTCAGAGTTATTGATGACAATAAGTCATAAGTCAAGGTTTACCGGATTAAACATCTAATATGGCATGAAACATGCTACCGATATGAATATAATAATAGCTTGCGAGATGCATCGTGTTCTCTATTTCCGGGAATATAGATACACGTCAACAAAATGAGTTCTAGTAAAATCGAGAGATTAAAATCTTTATAATTACTCAGACCAATATTGCATTTAGTTAATGAGTAGAGAAAACGGCACTGAAAGTGTTAAAACGCTACTGCTCAGTTAACATCGTGTGAAAACACCGCGCATAAACATTCATACCTTCCCACTGGTTACCCATGTCGGCCATGTTAGTTTGTGATGTCAACATCTCGTGTAAGTCTCGTCATTGTGAATTTTTTTTAAATAATTTTTTTAATGCTAATTAATGGCCATTATCATTTACGCACTACCGAAGAGCGCATATCGTGTTGTGATTATTGCTTTTCATGAAGGCGTCTCGACCTCGTCAGCTGTCAGCCCTAATCGGCTTGTTACGAGAAGTCGGAGGCGTGGCTTTGCAGTCACGTGGTGAACCGCGGCTAATTCAAATAGTTCGCGCACATGGTCGATTCATCAGTCACTCGTAAACTGAGCCAACCAACGCTTCAATTCTCAGCGTTTAGCCTGAGGCGAACTATCAAAACGGATTATTTAGTCTCGTGCACATTTAAACTAACGTTACTAGTACGGTAGTTGTTACAGTAAGGAAAATAACAAACTTGGTCAAATTTTATGCTTGGTATCCAAATAGCTTATTTGACAGTAGATAGAAATAAACAAATTAAAGAACTTTTTTTCAATAATTTCTGCTAATAAGTAATAATATCATCATATTGGTGTAATTGCAGTTTCACCAAAGCTTTGAACGTTTCATTCGCATAATTTTTCGTGTTTAATCAAATAGTAATAACAAGTATGACTCTGAAACGATCGACAACAGTAGCCACATTGCGTAGCGCTTTCCGCCTGCCGTGGAAGAATAAGCGTCAAGTCTACGATATGTTTGATGGTCCAGAAGCAGACTATTTCAGCACACCCAAGTTTATGCGTAAATCGTCAGATCCATATGATGATGATTTGGACTTTGACCATGATCACAGGTGTGGCGGTGATGACATGCATTTTGGCAAGCATCTTGAGGACGAGGACCAGCATCACAGACAGCCTCCAACAGCTAAAAGAAGTCTCCGTCTAAGCAAAAGCGCTTCAGCTATTGGAGTTGGAATGAGAGATGCAGTTGGCAGCATTCGGCAGGTAACAGCATTAATTAACATATTTATTAATAAATTTAATAAATTAATAATAATTCCATAAACCTAATACTACCCGAGTAGTCATACCCCTCTATAACGGGCACCTGTTTTGGAGAGAGATGAGTGTGGTTCTTTATGTTCTAGGTGATAATAAGACCACCCGCATCATTTGGCTAAATTAGTTATCTACGTGGCGATGACATGCCATTATAGTGACCACTCTTTTTTATGGTTCATACAGTGTCCACCTTCACGATGGCCATAGTAGACCTAGGGTCTATGTAGTAAAGCCGACCATGGCTAAATTGTGATAAGGCACATCATCATCATCATCATCATCATCATCATCATTTGTTATGTGACACTATTTTATTTTTAAATAGTGCTACTCAAGACAGTTTGTAAGTTTAAATTAGGGTAATCGGTGGGAGTAATTATAAACATTAATATGTCGATCAGTTATGAATAGTCTACATAAAGAGAATTTGAAAAGGAAGAGCAGGATCAACTGACACCACCATGGCGCGACTAACCAGCCCGCTATTTTATGGCTTGTTAGCCCTAAAATGACTTAAATTGCCCGACAATTAAATCAAGTAAAACCTATTGAAAAGGCTTCAGGTAGATAATAACTGGCAACAATTAAGACCGTCATCAATAGACGATGGCACTACTGGGCAGCTTAGTTGTCCACTTGTACCCTTAGTGTTAGGTCATTCCATTCTTCTGAGTACAGTAAAACGTATATTGGAGTCTCGATTGAATTACTATTGCGCAATCATTGTTAAAGGACAGTAAGGATTTATTTCCACTCAACTTTGAGATAATGAACTGGCAAAAGGCGTTAAACCTACTCATGAGAAAACTCTGGATACTAAGTCCAACCCTAAACTCTATTAGTTAACAAACCTTTTGCCGTTTTGGACAGCTTGCACGTGTTAACCCTTTAAAACACTCATATCAGCCAAAAAACGGCCTCTGTACTGGTCTTGAAAAATGTCCATTTGCAGACCAAGAGCAGAATATATTTGAAAATGTATCACTAGAAAGTCTGGCCCGATAACCGAGCCAGTCATTCCAGTGATAAATTTTGAAGAATAGCCTTCTCTTGGTCTGCAAATGGACATTTCTATGAGAAAATTAAAATTTTCTTGAAAGGGTTAAGTGTTTAAAATGTCTATAAAACGCTATCCAGGTCTCAATCTACAAAATGATATCCAGCTCTTAATCCCGACTAATGACAAATTTTCTATACACTGATGTTGCTTGGCCAGCAGCATCTATAAAAAATCACCATATCTAGAATCGGCATCAGGGAGGCCGATATAACCGTGTGGAGGCCGGAGAGAGACAGCTGAAAATTCAGCAGGATAGGGATAACCCGTGTCTTGTATTACGTTCTCTTGGTAAGCGAGAGCGCTGACTGCTCGGAATTTACTGTTTTTTTGCGGGAAGAAGTATTTTGAATGTTTCCTCAGAGGGCTCATGCTGATAAGAAATATCTATACTTTCGGCGCCAATCAGCATCTTTTGAAGCGCTTTGAATATTGGCGAAGTCATTGACGCTTCTATTCCTGAATTGACAGTTTATGTTACATTCAATTTGGCATTACCTTTGCGTGGTCCATTGCGTTATCCAAACTCGACAGTGTTTATTGTTTGAAACTGTTGCAAGTTGTTACTGTCTCTAAGAGCAACAGCTTTCAAATTGGCAATGCTCAAAATTTTGCTAGCAGACATGAGGGTATGAACAGTGGGAAGAGTGTGGGGGGGGGGGGGCTGGTGATTGTGGACTATTGCCTTATCACAATGATACTTCCGAGTTCTTGTTTCTTCTATCTATCATAGACAGATGCCTTTAAGTTTGAATATAAGTAGGTTAGTTACAATATACGCATAAGCTATGACATGTGTATTCTATAAACGTCTACAATTGCAACACCTGTGATAGGTGGTGCAATTGTAGACGTATATAGAATACACATGTGACATATGTCTAAAATGGCCACTTGCGCTTAAATAGTTGGGTGACCGTCTTTAAAATGAACCGCCATCTTGTGCCCCCTGAAGCTATTTACTTGTCAAATTAGGCTACTTGCCTTAAATGCGATGTTAAAGGCGCCGTATGGACCATAAAAAAGAGGTTACTAAACTTTAGTAACCGTTTTATGCTCTATCTGGCGGCCGTTATGAACAGTTTTTTTTGTATGTAATTGCTAAGGCTTACCGAGGTGTGGGGTCCTGTCTTATAGGCAATGTTTGACCACAAAATAAGGATGTTTGTTGTTTATCATGCTGAATGTATGAAATGACTTCTCGGAGGTTCTCATTTTTAAATTGTTGGAGCCCCCCCCCCCCCCCCCCCCACCTCTCCCCTGCCATTTGGATGGTGCACAGACCTATTATAAAATCCTATGTCCGCCATGGAATTGTGTAGGGTGTACCCCCACCACACCTCATATACTGTTGCATCCGTCACTTTGTCGGCGTTGTCGCTATTTTGTGATGATAGCTGATGATTTTCAATCATAATGTTTGCCGTTAACATCACATAATGAATTTTGTGTTGCACGCGCTGTCACAGAAACATCTAAAACCAAGCTATCGGCTATTTAAAAGAAAGATTGGTTTGTTTTAAAATTATTCATACAATTATCAACACACCTAACCTAGCAGTAAATTAATTCCGTAGTAGTAGTAGGCCTAAGCTAATTCCTTAGATAAATAACTGATTGAAGTTGATTAAGTGACAGTCGCTAAAAAGATCCCCGTAGTTTTTCTAGGAGCGGTGCCAGGCCCATCAGCGGTGCCAGTTCAATGCATTATCCAACCCCGATCCTTAACAGACTCAGTGTCGACGCTAGCCTGGAGGGAAAGCGGGCGTGACCGTGTTTGTTCAGGGGCGTTTAATAAATCCCGACATCTATAGTTTTATTGTTTTGTTAGATTTCGCTGGCTTGTTGAGCAATCTTATACAAAGCTTTAAGTAAGTCTTATCCATTTTAACCTCTCAAAATTGATCTGCCGAGAGTATGGTATAGATCTGCTGACGACTTGGAGAACAATTTGATTGAAACTAACAATAGTTGTTAGTTGTCGTTGGCAGCAAAAACCTTAAGTCAAATTGTTGTCAAGATAATCATCAAATTCAGCAATAGTTTAGCTCAGAAATAACCTACGGTTTCTAAAACTAAATAAAATGTACTATTGAATACTTTGAACATAACTAAATGTCTTCCAATCCAATTGCTTTCAAAATATTCAACTACAACTTTCTACGTAGTGTTCAATATTGCGCTAACTAACACGTTTTTGTTTTGTAAACATGTTAGTTCTGAGCTGTACTCTAGTTATAGCCTAATTGTGGTAATTCTAAATAGATCTGCTATTTACAATATTCTGGACAAGAAGGGTAATACTAGTCTACCCAATCTGCGCTTCACCCTTTGTATAGGCTACCCTCTGTAAGAGTGAATGAGAATCTTTTTATGACGTCTTTTAACTCTATTATTCGGTTTATAAAACACCACCGCATGAGGTCTGGTCCTTCAAACCCAGTTTTCACACAGGTCGCGCGTGTCTATCGCCTCCCCCAACTTCCCGCTGACGACTAGGTGTAAATGTCGGATAGAAACCATTTCCTCAATCTATAGTGTTATGTGTCAAAACATTTTACCTTGATTTGGTAGCACATACTCGTATAAATTTTATGTTATAGGCTATAGTTCCCATGCCAGTTAATAGATGTCCTATGAAAATGGATGTGGGCCTACATAATATGTGCAACAACTTTCAGCAACCACATTTTTAGATTGAGCTTCAGTCTACGGCCATTCCTCTTATAAACACTCCAAAAGATGTTTCACATCTATAGATATTAATTTCGAAGGTTTAAGATATTAATTTCGAAGGTTTAATAGATAGCTATTTTTTATTTATCTGTCGAATTGATTTGACATAGACAAGAATTAGGTTTAACCTTAAATTACGAAAATCGATCTTTAATGTAATAGTTTCCTGCTAGATCTCTGCTTCCATCCCTCGAGGGTCATTTAACGTTCAATTACTAATCTTTATATAAAACGTGTTTTGGAACAAAAGCTTCGCAGATCCTATAAGTCCATCGTGACGTAGATCTACCCTACAGCTGTGTCCAGAGTCTCGTCTTCGAGGGAGGTAGATCCCCAATTTCCCCGAACCCATACCGCAGGGCACCTGTCACCACCGTCCCCCTATTAGGACAAGCTAATTACATGTAGCGTGTCTAGGAATTACGAGCAAAACCACGTTATTACATGAGCAATCTGTTGTCGAGAAGCATTCTGCATACGATGGCCTAAGAGAGACAGCTGAACGCGTTTGCAACATGATAAATTCATCATGTGGCAAGAAAGCCATTTCATTCTGAACTTAGCCAGCATGCATACCTTAGCCTATAGTAACGAAAGGTCTGTTTAACCCGAATGTATAAATGTAAGTCGCTCCTCCATTGGTAGCCAAATTTATATTTGACTCAATGGACAATAATTTATGTCTTAGTAGAATAGATATATCATCTAAACATCTACGTTGCCTACATACAGAATGAAAAAGGTCTATGCTCAAGATCAACTATAGTACACTGGGAATAGTAAATGACTTCCATACGCCGTCGCCCGCGGTCGCAAATTGGTCGTAATGACTTTAACCTAAACACAAACAAGACATTTGTAATTTTGTAAATTGCCATTCTTCGTTTGCGGGTTTGACTTAAATTCAATCTCAATTCCCTGTTCGCCCTCGGGAAGAGGTTTAGAGTCAACCAGTCTTTGATCTATGTTCATGCAGAAGTTATCCTTAATTCTCAACGATTCCATAGATCCATGCAAGCAGTGGCCTGTATATTAAACCATACTCTGGCTATTATACTAGAGAGTGTTATATAGTAATCGGATTCTATTCCCGCCTCACAAGAAGCGTCTACGGGGTATCTTTGTTCATTGTTACCCTGATCTCTTTTAGGCATACATGGCCTTGAACCATAAGCGTTTGTTACTGGTTAATTCATTTCTAAAGTTATGAGAAGGCATGTTGTTTGGACTGATTCTATAATCCGTAGCAACTACTTCGAGAGCATTCAATAATATATAGTTCTCCAAGCAGTGGTAGCCAGCGGACCGAGAGGTCGAGGAGAAAATGGCCCCTCCAAGAATGCTTGCCTGCCCCTTGAGGAAGCTAAATCAAGATACTGTTTATGACATAGATTGCATGAAATGGTTTCGGTTTGACCATGGGACTTACAGACTTAGACCTAATTTTCTCGTGAAACGCACCGACCCCTAAACTTTTTCCGGACACCAAAAACAGGCTAAATAATGCGACATAGAATTTTATCTGTGAAAGGATACACAATGACCAAAATCTCCAGTTGCTTTCTGACTAATGAAAATCCGATTACCTAGATGCCAATTTGCTAATGGCGTCGTATCATATTTTATTGCAAACTAAGCATATCGTGCATTAGCGCTCTCTCCCCTCTTACATGCTAGCTTCAAGCGTCACATCCAACAGCTATCTGACACGCTGATGTACGGTGTACCCATCCTTAACCCGTACCACACTGATGTCAGATTTAAAAATTTTAATATTAAATTAAAAGATGAACTGCGTAAATTTTTCAACCAATTTTGTGGAAGATGGTGTTGTTAAAGATAGCAACATCGTCCACCAAAATTGTTGAAAAATGTACACCAGATTCATAGCTATTGACATGGTAAAATATAGACTATTGACATGGTAAGAGATAATAGTGACGATAACAAAGTCGTTTAATTTCACTTTCCTTCTAATCTGTCGCATCATTTATTATAGATCACTCATTGGTGAAACTAAATGAGCCATGATATTAAGGCTGAGGCCACTCCAGGGACTGTAATATTGCTGTATATCAAATCCATGAACTCTAGAAATTGAGCGAGATTTTTACTGCACCCTATTCGTAGGTTTACAAGACCACCCGTGTGTGTTTTGATGAAACTTCGGTACATGGATGAAACAACATGGCATAGTATCGATATTCGCTATACCAATTGGCACCATTTCATACAGGTAGTTATTGATGTATGTCTCAAGAAAGCTATCAAAATCATCAACCATGATTGCATGGAGTGGTATGGGGTGTTCATTCGTTTTCCCTAGGGGTTCGCTTAAGATGTACATCTTAGCAGCTACCAGCTCCAAATTGTTAGCAGGCAAGAATAAATTTCTTTCCAATGAAGTCATAAGTACGAACAGCCGTTTGATACACGCTGGCTAAAATTTAGTCTGAATCTGATAAATTAATGAATGATGCAAAACTCAATATGAAAACCAGGACGGCCATCTGAATTTGTTAATGCTCTTGTGCGCTGATGACGCCTTTGTTCACCCCATTCTACTTTTATAGGTTAATTGTATTTTTTTTAAATAATTTACCTTTTGAATTGATTCAATACAGAATCAATCCAAGTTGAAATTAATTGATAGATAAAGGAAACATTTTAAACGCTGTTCTTCCATATCAATCAACACAGATACTCAGATCACAATAGGCCTAAATACTGACTGTATCGCGTGTACCAGCGCTTCATATTGACAATGCTATATATATTCCTCCTTGTTTTCTCACACGATGATGATAGCCCAGTAGCCTACTTAATGTATGTGTGCTATCTGGAAGGACCGCGTGAGGTAGAAAAGCGCACCTGCCATTGACAAAGCCTATACAGTCGGTCCCTTTCTGCTATACGGTTTCTCAAGTGGCTAATTATACGCCCCATCTGCCCTCTTCATACGCTAATGTTCCCTCGAAACTATCTATTTACATAATAGCAACACCGTAACTACTTACAATGATCTATTTCGCAAGAGATAGCTTTCTTCTATAGAGGCCATTCCTTATCGAAATAGGGTAGGAGAATAAGGGTTTTATTAAAACCATCCATGACTAGTATTGGTGTATACGTAACATAGCACAACTCCCGTCTTCCACGAGACCATTTGCTATCAAAACAACATTTGAACAACGAGCCTTTCATCTTGTAACATTCCACTGTCTGAATAATGCTTATGCTTAGCTAATTCGTTTCCCAGTCAGAAGTAATGGAATGAAAATTTTGATACATTTAACAGGGTCGTTATATAAGCAAGACTTTCTTGGATTGGTTTCTCCGTCCTCGTCTAAGACTAAATCGTACAGTACAGCTCACAAATAAGGTGTGATGGTTTTCATGGAAAAAACCCCAGGAAGGAACGTGTTAGTAGGCCTACAATTTTGAACACAATGTAAGAAATGCTAAATAATTTGGACTTAATTTTATTGGCCTTCCGCAATGGTTTCCAATCAAATGAAGTCCAAAATATTCTACAGTACGTTTTATTTTGTTTTGAAAACATGGTTATGGTTAACAGGTTATTTCTGAGCTGTACTGAGTGGCTAGGGATAAATTATCTTTTATTTACAGAATCTGAGAATCATAATCTTTCAGTTCCCATCTGTGAAGATGTTGCTAATATTTATGGTGATGTATCGCATTCATATACACAATCGTGTTGACAGTGTTGCTGAACGCTAGTGTTGTCAAGTTGTTTCTATAGATAGGGCCTTAGAAGCTGTTTCAGGTTCGACGTGTTCAAAGATGTTTACGTCAATTATCTCCCCAAAATTAATAAAACAGCTATATGTAAGAGTTTGCGTGTTTTAATACTTAGTAGTTAACGACTTTAATGTAATTGTATTTGCTGATTACTTTTACAGAAGTTAAAGAAGTCTACTCGTCGTCGTGCCAAGTTGGGAACCGGAATGCTGATGGGGTCTCCCGGCACTCCCGCACTCCGTCGCTCAGGGCGTATTGCTGATAAAATCACCCCGCCTCCTAGGCAGCGTAAGCAGGTCCGGATCTACTCACCATTCGCTATCGAGACACCGTCCAAGACACCAATGGTCTATGCCAACCTAGATCAAATACACCACTTCTCCACAGGGTAAGGACATGCTCGTAGCAATTCGAACATGCTTATCAACATTTTAATTAAGTGGTTTTCAATATTTTCAACCGTTAGTCATTGTGATTATGATTTATGACAACGATGAAGAGATGAAAGCTGCTACCATGTATCTGATGAATATCCTAAACAAATTTGACAGAAAATTATTGTAACCGTCAGATTAATCAATAGTTTACCCCTGGTGGTGCATGTCAAGGTTAACAGACCTTTCCACTCTATCCATCCATCGTATGACGTCATAATTAATTAGGTAACGTAGAATGAAATCAAATGACGTCATGAATGGCGTAGACAAGTACTATGCGTTGTTGTACAACTTGTATGTCTTTACTATTTAATAAATATTCTGTTGAATATTTTGAAACTAATTTGACTGGGCGCTGTTGCTGCAACAGCACCCAGTCAAATTAGTTACAAATTATTCAACAACCTTACTGTATAGTTTTCACGAAATTGATAGATCAATCCCAACATCTTCATGGCGAAGTGTGTGTGTGTATATGTGTGGCGCTTAGCTAGTGATGGGCGGGGAATAACTAAAATTGGAAAGGTCCATTGATGCGTAGCTAAGTAATTATTTGAAATTTAAATGTCAGTAGTCTCGATATCCAACCCTACATCAGCTTTAATACACATGGTAATGATGATGTTCATCTTCCATTTAATAATAGTAGGCTACTGGTAATTAGCATTGCTAGAACAACAGCGATGAGCGGTCAATCAAAACAAAGTAAACTAAAACTCTAGAGGTCTTTCCTGAGGGATAGCGCACTTCTAAAACTAAATATTTATTTTTCATGTTTACTGGCGCATGCAAAGATATGACGTCATTCAACACTAGCGATCATGATTGTTATCAAACTGTATAAATTTCGACGACTCTAGGGTCTAAGATGGAGATCCCACAACTTGCCCGCCACCCTTTGCTCAAATTTGTAAATCAGTGGTGGTCAGTGGTTATGTAGTTGATGCTATGATAGGATTGAGAAATCGCGATCATTTCCCCCAGCGGGGTTCGTGTCACTCGAACAGCACTTGACGTGATTACGCCATTCTTCCCTTACATCACTTAGCCGTATTCCAATGCCCGACACTAAGCACATTATAATGGAATCTACACCATGCGCATGCACAATTGATAACTAAATGCAATCGTAACGTCTCAATCAGGAAGGAAGAATATCAGAAGATATTTGATAGGCCTGTAACAAGAATACAGGCAATAATTTTCACGTTTACTGTAAAAGTATGCATACTACACATTACGTTTTTTGTTTATCCTCACAACGACGATTTGTTCTCTCATCATCTTTGAACATTATCATCATGAGTTGGTAGAATGTATGGTTTAATATGTTAGCATACACTTACAATGCCTACCTGTAGGCCTATACATAGTATATTATGGAGAATATCTATTGTAATAGATGAATCCCGTTTTAGCTATGCCCCACCCTTTTATAGGTAAGCTCCGCCCACGCTTTGTCCGTGTTAGGATCGATCGAACCCGAACCTAAATTTCCAGAAAACTATGCTGGTAAGCAGTTGGATATTTTGAAACTAATTTGGTGCTGTTGCTGCCAGCGGCCAGTTAAGTTGGTTTCAAGATATTCAACAGAATCCTTATTAAATAGTAAAGACATGCAATTCGTACAACTTGACCGACTATTAATCGTTTATGACGGAGCTAGATACGTCATTCATGGCGTAATTGATTGTGACGTCAATCCATGTGACGTAATTCATTATGACGTTATATACTTGACTGACAGACTGGATTCTAGTAAGATGTGTTCCTGTAGTTGTATATGTGTATCATAGTTTTCACGTAGACGCGGTTACGTTCGTCGTTCAGTCACGTAGGCATAAATGGTCTAATGTCCGTGGAGTAGGTATTGCCCAAATAATCATTACGTCTCATTAGGCAATGTAGTAAAATCATCTAAGTTTTATTGGGCGTGTATTAGACAAGAGTCATTGACCTTCAAAGAGTCGAGGCGTTGGTTCAAAGCCATCCTCTACCCGATGTGGCACTTGTTAGGCAATCACGCGTACAGACAATTCAGCCAGGTGTAAAATGAACATCAAATTAGCTTTATAGCCCATAATACTAATGATACGTTTCACATTTTAAACCCCAGTAGTTTGAAAGCTTTATTGGCAAGATCAGCCAGCCGCCATACAAAAACAAATTCGATACTGATAAACATTTCCATGGCACCGATTTTAACAAAACAAACGTTGAATTCAATTTTAACTTTAAACGGAACTGTACAATTTTACAGGTTGAATGACTTTGCCTTTGAACTGTTAATGGCTGAGTAGATTAAATGATATAGGCGGACCCGGCACGATCTTGTATACGATGGTGTATGACAGCCACTCGCCGTCTGTAGATTGGGTATTTTCAGATAGGTGGGTGGACAACGCGTGCTTCCCAAAGACATTTGCTGTTGGCGTTTAAATAAAGCGAGGTAGGATAGTAGATGTTGCTATTAGTATTATATCGCAGTCAAAGTAGTGAACGTACTGCACATGCATATGGTCGGCCAAAGGGTATGAGTGGGTGGGGGGGGGGGAATGTATAACAACACCCCACCCCATTACTTCAAAGGGGCCATATACAATCACATCACACCCCAATGAATACCAGATCAAATTTGGTAATGCAACTGATGCTCACGGTGTTTTGATTGTCGCGTGCACTTTCGGAAACAATGGTCATGTCATATTGAACGCCAAGGAACTGTGGAACTATCGATAAATAACTATTTCACGTCCACCAAATTTTAGTTTACAATAATAGGAAACTGGCCAGGATTAATATTTTTATTGCTTTTGTTCAACAGTAGACTGGACTTCGAGACACCTTCGAAACTTCGCAGTGATGTAGAAGCTCTATCACGTGATATGCAGACATTGGCCACCTACACTCCTCACACCCTGCGGATGCGCATGGGCAAAGCGACCACTGTCAGTGTGCTGAACAAGGCCCCATCAAGGTAAATATTATGTGTATCCCATAAATATTGTAGCTTGTAGTACACCTGCTAAAGCCACTAATTAGGACATTACCAGCTGACAATTATATCATAATCTAGTTTACTGGGCGAGGATGTGTGGGTGTAGGGTGGAGTAGGGCGTGAATGAGCCAACATAAGCTCACACACGGTCACACCTTTGGACCTGTTTGTTAAGGGGCGCCCCAGGTTTATCTTGGTGTGTGGTTGTTCATTCAAAAGCGACTCATCTTTCTCCATCAATATAGTGCCAACGCACGCACGCACACACGCACGCACACTGGCTAAAGAGGTAGACTGTTATGTCAAATTCTTTACTTAATATAGAATCCGATTTTAAATCTGACAATGTACCATTCTTGTTTACAATAATTATAACAATTCACTGTTTGTTATTTTTGCAGGCATTGGGCAAAAAGTCCGTCTCCGTTGACAAATGGCAGCTTACGTCCTGACGTACAGGCCAGACGGCGGATGGAGACATTCATTTAGATCAATACGTCAAGCTAACTTACAAATCCCTATTTACCCACTGTTACGAGATTAAAACTAAGAACATTGTTATTGGTTGTTATTCGCTAGTCACGTGAAGCTTTTTGTTGCTATATATGGTGCTATTCATTTTATTCTAAATATGGTTGTATCTTTTGTATATAAGAGAGATTTGTGTATATTAATATTTGACATGCATGCAACTATATATTCACAACGTGCCCAACTCAAGTCAACACAAATATCTATACTCAGACACGCACGCACGCACACACGCATGCGCACACGCACGTGCACGCGCACTAGCAAGCATTCATATACACTGCAACTATGCATTAAATACTGTATATCTATATTGAATGTATATCAATATTGAAGCATCTTATATTACATTCACTAAACATTGCTCAAATCGCAACCTGACGTCAGAATTCTATTTGGTTCTACAGATCTCACAGATTTGGTAAAAGAACCGGCTTGGTATCAAACATTTAACATTGTATAAGTTCTATTAAATAACTGTTTCATTCTGATATCCGAGTAGGCCCCCTGTCTCATGTATAAGTCAACCATGTAGGAAACTTATCAACAATTTTAATGCTGGAAAACGTAGATACGTCTTGCTCAAATTCGTGAATACATAAATTGTTTGAAGCCATTTTAGCGCTTTTAACAATGCAGTCCCAGAATCTCAATTCTCAGATCCACGTAATCTGTTGAATATTTTGAAATTTATTTGACTGGGAACTGTTGCTGCCTACAACAACAAGTCAAATTAATTTCAAAATATTCAAGACAATTCTTCTTAAATCGGAATATCACCAAATACAATCAATTCGTGACAGACCTACAGTTATTTTGATCATGACTTCAACTAACGAGTTATGTATTTGATTATGACGCCAGAAACTTGAAGAGTGACAGATCAGATTGATCCATGAAATATATATATAATGCTTAAATTTACACTGAAGCCATTTATATTTGCCTATGTGATTTTCACAACCTTTGTGAAATCTACAATAGATTTCTGAAGTTCCATGGTTGAAAAACGAAATCAATATGAAATCCATAATATAGTTTTATAATTAGTTCTCCTGATACATCTATTCTACTTTCTTACCTCCTGCTATTGACTGGCTTTTGTAAATAACCTACTGTACATATTATTAGGCCATAATGGCTTGAATTACTGTATCAATATGCTACTTTGCTTGTATGTAATTATAATATTATTGTAATATCTTCGTGTCTATTATGAATAATATAAATTATCACATCCTATATAAAAAAACAACCAATTTGTTGATATTTTTACCCAGTTAATTCTAACCCTTGAAATATGGGTGTCCCACTTTCAAGACAGCTGTACAGGGTAATACGACTTTAGCAAATTGACACCGTTACACAGGGATTCCCCTAATATATCTTGAATTTTCTTATGGTCAAAACCCTGAATTTTAAATTCATTTGAACAATGTGACTTACTCGATTAACTTACCGCGGATTATGTTTGCCACGAGTACAAAATAATGCATCAACCATGGCATTTTGATGCTACTCTCCCTCCCTCCCTCCCTCTCTCTCTCTCTCTCTCTCTCTCTCTCTCTCTCTCTCTCTCGCTCACGCCCTCTACCCCCCCCCCTCTCGCGCACGCTCTCTCGTGCATGCTCTCTCTCTCGCCTCTCTCTCTCGCGGTCGCAAGTGTCAATGGCGTAGTGCGGTTTCTGGAAGGGTGGCAAGTGAGAGGGATTGAATTTTCAACCTATTTATATGGTTTGTTCATGTCATGAATTGTAGTAGCTCATTGGTGGAGAGATTCGTCCGTGTATTTGCCATTGTATTAAGGGGGTCTTTCTGCAAACGTACAATCTTTGGGAACTATTTTTTGTCATAATCAGGAAAATTTTTTACCTTTCCAGGATGTAGAAATTATTTGAGTGTCGCTTTCGTGACCATATCGGCCTCTTCTTAGGCACTAGCTGACGCTCGCGGACTACATCACTATGGTGTTTTATCATGGTTCTGAGGCACCTGGCTATGCCGGGCACATATATCACCTTGTATTAACACCGACATACCGTTTGGTACAGAAGTTTTGGATATGTGTCGGCGCTATAGACATTAGTACACGCCTATCAATGTACCCCGAGAGGTGGGGGTGGGGTGGAATGGGTAATCGATGGACTAAACTGGTGACATTTCCAATGAATTGTTTCTAGAGATAATCTACACGTTTCACAATTTGCTCCTGAAAACAACATGCACACTCCGGGTAATATTAAATTGAGAAGATTAAAGTATCACTGTAAGACGGATAAATCTTTTTGTTCTATCAGCAGTGGCATAACACAACAATTTCATAAAATTATTATCTGAACCGTAGGATAGAGAGTTGAGTCGCTGAAAATACAAGAGGCAATCATAGTTTACCAACGGGCGCGTCGATATCCAGCCTGTTGGTCCTGCGAGGTTGACGAAGTTTCAGCCCCGTTGACCAATGTGCCTGCTTGGATATATTGGATCGTAGCATATGCATTATTCAGCCATTGCAATTCAGCTATTTGAAGAAAGCTATCAAATCTACATATTCAATATGGAGGCGACCATGGACGACATCAATTTAGTTTGCGCATAGGTATTGCCATTTTAGGAAGCCTACTTTAGCTAATGAGTAGGGTGCTTTGACTTGTGAGCATAGGCAGCTCTATGTCCAGTTAGGCATTATATCTAACAACGTGTGCCTCTTCTATTTGTAGCTGTGAAACTCAAATGTTAGTCATTTTGACCTCACTTTTAAATCGAGGTTTGATCTGCACCAAGCACTGTCTGGTGTCTAATTTAGCATTATGACCAAGAGAATAATCCATCCGGATACTATACCACGTGCTAAGAATTATTGAGGTATAGTCATCTTGAATCGCCCAGACTCCTCGTTTCAAAAGAGGTGACCCACCCCCACCCCCACAAAAAACAAAAACCAAACCAAACCAAAAAAACCCAAAAAAACATGCTCACTATCTATATTGGCAATGTGTCTGGAATCTTGCCCATTGTGTAATACGGAATTGAGCTGTGTGAGCAGAAACTTATTGTTGCTATATAGCATATACAGAATATCATACGTCCCAATTCACGACGAAGTGTGCTAACAATTGCTATACGCTCTTCAAAATTCGAGAATTGAACAAGTTACCCTGCCTTGGTGTATAGTGAGTTGCATTGCTTGAAGTTTCTCGTCGCAATTGCGAAGAATAGCACACTTTTCAATGGCAAGTCGCACGCGTCCTTAAGATTCAAATTGTGGAAAGACCGTCGAAAGAGTTGCAAGAATGTGATAGTTAGAAATATCCATAGTATCCATCTATTGTCCAGTCACCAATGTGTCCATCGATTTGTTCAATATGTCAGAGGAGGTCAAGAATAGTTGTGAATAATATAGCTAACCACTCGTCATGTCAGCTAATTATTACACGTACTCGGACTCTCAATCGCGCAGGTAGTTATTGTTAGTGGCAGACGAAACGTAAATATTTTCACTCAAAATCTCGTCGGACAATCAAATAGTCTAGTCGAGGAGATTTTGAATGTCTCAACCCGCAGGCATTAACCAATATTCTGGTAAAATATCGATTTTGAGACTAGTATTCTATTTAAAGCATTTTTACGCCAATGGTGTTGATTCTAACAGAACTAGGTCAACAACTTTCAGCAGCACAGTTTTCAATAGGGCGCTACAAACAGTTTTTATTTCTCCCTAGAAAGGCTCTACATGATCATGTCGCCAATGCCCATCATAAAGTACGATGTATGATACAAGTTGAGCACAATTTGTCGTTCGGACGATGAATTTGTCATTGTGACTGCTGGCGTGTGCAGGTGCGTGCCGATGTGCACATGGTAGATTTACCCGAGAAGATTACAAGATAGTTCTAGTTATGGGTTAAATAGACGGATAAATTATATTGCTTGCAATATTGGTTCAGTAAACTCCCTCCACGTGTAATGGCCAACGCGGCAGATTAATGAGGACTGGCGGCCGGGGGCATTTACTATAAGTACATGAACATTATATGATTTGAAAGTAGTATTGCCTATTGTTTGGAGACCCATAAGGGAAGCAGCTGGTACTCGGCGCAGGTTTGACGTAAAGCTTAATTACCCGAATTGAAAAAAATAATTAGTTTAGTCCACTTCTAGTAGTAGTAGTAGTAGTAGTAGTAGTAGTAGTAGTAGTAGTAGTAGTAGTAGTAGTAGTAGTAGTAGTAGTAGTAGTAGTAGTAGTAGTAGTAGTAGTAGTAGTAGTAGTAGTAGTAGTAGTAGTAGTAGTAGTAGTAGTAGTAGTAGTAGTAGTAGTAGTAGTAGTAGTAGTAGTAGTAGTAGTAGTAGTAGTAGTAGTAGTAGTTTATTTCCACAATAGACCATCGGTCCTTGAGTGTGCAGTGGTACAATTATTATTGGCGGATAACTAGGAAAACATGTATGTACAGACTCACACGCACGTGCATGTGCACGCACATACGCACGCGCCCCCCCCCCCCCCCCCCCCCCCCCCACACACACGCACGCACGCACGCACGCACACATTTATACATGCATACGTAAATATATAATCTTTGTAAATAATATATAACATAAACATCAATGTAAATATATAAATTGCGCGAAGTTTACATGTTCATTTACATAAAGGTGTAATTAATGCATTTAGGATTGGACATCAGAACGTATCATGACAGTGTGGCAATAATAAACATAATCACTTTGAAATCCGGTTAACAACTTACTCATGTGTGTGTTTGGCTTTTTCGAACTTGCATGAAATTGAAGATACTGATATACATTAGCCATTAAGAGAGGGGATATAAAATATATAATTTGCGCGAAGTTTACATGTTCATTTACATAAAGGTGTAATTAATGCATTTAGGAATGGACATTAGAACGTATACTGACAATGTGGCAATAATAAACATAATCACTTTGAAATCCGGTTAACAAATTACTCATGTGAGTGTTTGGAGATTTCGAACTTGCATGAAATTGAAGATACTGATATACATTAGCCATTAAGAGACGGGATGAGGCTAGACCAAATTCAATTTTCTCACAGAAAATGTCCATCTGCAGGCCAAGGGAATGATATCACCTAATATTCACCACTGGAATATCCGGCGAGGTTATCGTGTCGGTCATTCCAGTGGGGAACCCCAAAACACAGTCATTCCTCCGGCCCTGAAAAGGAAATTTCTGAAGACCAGTGCAATAACCATTGGTCAAGACCATCTCTCCTCATCTCCTACAAAGAGAAGAAACGAAAGGGAAACGAGGAAATCAATGCTACCGGTTGAAATTGTCGGTGTTGCTGTCGACAGCTTCCAAAAATGTGTCTTCCATACGACCGCAGGTCTTAGCATGGAAAGAAATTTAAATAATACATCGCAAACCTACTCTCCAGAGATCAATGATTCTGGAATTCTGTCAAATTCTTCGTAAGAAAAGCTAACCTGGAATTTATAAATTTATTCATGCACGGCCTTTTGAGATAAATGTCAAGTTCATGAAAGTATGGCAATGGGTTACTTAAACGTTGAGGGGTTGATTGGCGGGCGGTTAAGGGATATGGTGAGAATTGTTAAACCCGATAATCCTATTTGTTAAACTTTTAATTAGCACCAGATTGTACAACTTCCTCAATCAATTTGTCAAAATATTGGTTTATAGCCTATTTGTAACATGTTGCTCTTATTTAAGCACATTTGGTGTCAAAATAGAGTAAATTTTCCTGTTTCTTTATCAAAATTGCTCCCACCGCGTAACTCAACAAAGTAATTATGGCACAACATGGCGCTACAGACGATGGCCCATGGCTGTCTGATTGGGTGGAGATCATATTTATGTCATCACGAAGTGTTCTGACTGAATATATACGTGGTGTCATTGGAAACATCGTTGTCAAGTTTTGCTTTGAATGGATATCACGTACAACGCGAAATGCCCCGAGTAGACTGTTGATATAAACCTGTCAGTAGCATATTTATACCTGTATACATGTAGATCTGACGTTAAACATCCTATGTAATTATTTAGTAGTCTACCCTAAGCGTGCCGTAATACAGCCAAACCTGTCTATAAAGGACACTGCACGCGCATGACCTATGTAAATGTGACCAGTGGACAGTAAAGATATGTGGTCGCTTACTAACTCATTTGCTATGACAAATAGCATTTGGAGCTAATTCTAGATGCCTTAACCCTTTCGTGACGAAACCGGCCTTTGTAGTGGTTTTGAATAATGTCCATTTATAGGCCAAGAGAAGACTTTTTGAAATCGTACCACTGAAATGGCTGGCTCGGTAAGCGAGCCAGTCATTAGTGTTAAAATTCCAAAAATAGTCTTCTCTTGGCCTGCAAATGGGCATTCAATAAGTAAATATTTTAATTTTTCGAACAAATTGGATCATTAAAGGGTTAAAGAACCGCCATACTTTTGTTTGTTCGGTGTAGACAAATCTGACTGCACGGGACCGTCGGCCCGGCCTCTCTTGGGCGAACGCACACGTATGCATATATAAATAATGTAAACTGTCGGTCGTGTGTCAGCACATTGATGACAAGCCATGGCATTTGACATTTTCAGATGATCTGTTCTCTTTGTAAGCTAATTGCCATTAATTGGACACCTGGTGCTTTATATATGGGGTATATCTTAAAGTCAAAACGAGGCATTTTCTCCAAAATTACCAATGGGCTTAAGTTTGCATCGTTTTGACAGATCGATTGCTTAACTGTGTCGGCAATCAGCATCGGGAAGGTAGCATTACTTCAGACCTCGCCCCACCCGGCACCACCCCCTCCCCATTGTCATCCATCGCTCCTCGTTTTAGTTTCAAACTAATTTCAAACCGTAGTTGGGTTGCGAATCTTTAGGTCATAAACATCAAGTCCCAGTGAGAGCGCTATATTTGCGACACATGCGGCTTTACCAAAGATGTGCAATTTGATAACCAGACCGACTGACAGACGGATAGACACACCGATTATAGGTCAACAAATTGAGCGTCGCAACAAAAATTTTATTTTGTGTGAGCCTAAACAAGTAAGACAATAGCAATCAGAGATTACAGAAACTCGCCTTACATTTTTTGTAATAGTTTAGTCAAAATTTTGAGCTTTCCGGATTTTTTTTATTCTTTCGACGGATGTGACCAACGTTGTGAAATCCCAGTGTACTACGGTCACACAGTTTCTTGCGGTAAAATTTTAGCCATATCGGACCAGAAGTTTCCGGAATTTGATCAGATCCGGATCCGAGTTTTTAATTCCGATCGCACAAGTTGTGAGTCTGCGTGTGCGCGTGCGTTTTTATGCGAGCACGTAAAAAACTACAGATCTGATTTGCCTCAGATTTTAACACAACAATTAAAGGAACATACGGTAAAGTGGGATACAAAGTCTGGATCCTGATCTGATCAAATTTTGGAGAAAGGTGACCTATGGATATCTCGGGAATTGGTCGGTCCGATTTTACTCAAATTTAACACACGAAGGGTTGTGACTATTCACTAGGATTCTACAATTTTGGGTGTGATTCGAAACACCCGAAAAAAATCAGAAGACTCCGAAAATTTTTACACTGGACAAAACGGAAGGGCGATGGTTTGCAATATTTGTTCTTTGTTGTCATTGACTTGCATATGGTCGGCAAGATATGTATGCTGTTTATAGGAGTGGCTCACACGGTATGATGCCCACTTTATTTTTACTTTCTAGCTGATTAACTTTCACAAATCCATCACAGTTTTGCTAGACTGAATTTCTCTCAGTAAACGATTGAAGTTTACAAACTATTTAGATGTTACAACGATACGAGTTTTGTCTCTGTCAGTATCTCTAATCACAGAGCGCGGTGGCATAGACCCGTGGCTCTCTCGATGACAGATTCGCTATGGCTGACAACCTATCTACTATGATGCTCACAACGCTCACTTGTGGGAGTTGACGCGGGCCCCATTGGCCCAGCAGGCTGGTGTCATGATGATATGCGAGAAGTTATCCAATATGTTGCTAAATTGTCCCTATGGGAATTGACCAAAGTGAAACACACGCGTATAGATTTTTAAAAATGTTCTTGTTTTTTTCCCTTGGGTACGACATTAGTTTCGATATTGGTCCATGTGCTGTTGACAAATGGGCGTGCCAACATCGAATTTAATATTGGTCCATGCGCCGTTAACAAAGGCAGGCCAATATATCAAATTCAATATTGGACCTGCGCCATTGACTAAGGCGCACTCTGATATCTAATTCAATATTTGCCCATTCGCCGTTGACAAACGGTCATACAATATTGAATTCATTATTGGTCCCTGTGCCATTGACCAAGGCACGTCGATATCAAATTCAATATTGGATCTGGGAGATTGACTAACGCGTGCGCTGTTATTTAATTCTATATTGGTCCCTCTTCAGGGTGGATGGCAAGCAGTATCGTGCTCACACTGGCAGCATATTTCTGACGAAGATCTGCATAGAAGTAGCACCTGCTAATGAGATGACATCTGTCCTTTGCTGCTGCTGCTCCTGCTGCTGCTGCTGCTGCTGCTACTGCTACTACTACTACTACTACTACTACTACTACTACTACTACTACTACTACTACTGCTGCTGCTGCTGCTACTCGACAGTATCAACCTTCGAGGAAAGGCTAAACAAGCGTTGGCATCATCGAGATACTCTTATAACCACGAGGCCCTGATAGATATTTCGAGACGCACCTCGCCAGTATAGTTGTAGACGCGGGTGAAGAGCACGAAGATAAGGACATATAGGAGATGGGGCGGATCGTCCCTATATTAGTGGGACATTTCATCCCAGGTCAATAGATTCAGATTATTATAGCCATTGATAGATACGATTGTAGTCATAACATTTACACAATTTTATAAAAGTTAGGTCTGAAATTGTGTTTTATACAAATTATATACGTGCGCAAACTGCATCTATAACGGACACTGCACGCGCATGAGCTATGTAAATGTGACCAGTGGACAGTAAAGATATGTGGTCGCTTACTAACTCATTTGCTATGACAAATAGCATTTGGGGCTAATTCTAGACGCCTTAACCCTTTCGTGACGAAACCGGCCAAAACCGGCCTTTGTAGTGCTTTTGAGTAATGTCCATTTACAGGCCAAGAGAAGCCTATTTTTGAAATTTACCACTGAAATGACTGGCTCGGTAACCGAGCCAGTCATTACCGTGTTAAGATTCCAAAAATAGTCTTCTCTTGGCCTGCAAATGGGCATTCAATAAGTAAATATTTTAATTTTACGAACAAATTGAGTCATTAAACGGTTAAAGAACCACCATACTTTTGTTTGTTCGGTGTAGACAAATCTGACTGCATGTGACCGTCGGTCCGGCCTCTCTTGGGCGAACGCACACGTATGCGTATACAAATAATGTAAACTGTCGGTCGCGTGTCAGCGCATTGATGACAAGCCATGGCATTTGACATTTTCAGATGATCTGTTCTCTTTGTAAGCTAATTGCCATTAATTGGACACCTGGTGCTTTATATATGGGGTATATCTTAAAGACAAACGAGGCATTTTCTCCAAAATTACCAATGGGCCTAAGTTTGCCTCATTTTGACAGATCGATTGCTTAACTGTGTCGGCAATCAGCATCGGGAACGTAGCATTACTTCAGACCTCACCCCACCCGGCACCACCCCCTCCCCATCGTCATCCATTGCTCCTCGTTTTAGTTTCAAACCAATTTCAAACCGTAGTTGGGTTGCGAATCTTTAGGTCATAAACATCAAGTCACAGTGAGCGCGCTATGTTTGCGACACATGGGGCTTTACCAAAGATGTGCAATTTGATAACCAGACCGACTGACAGACGGATAGACACACCGATTATAGGTCAACAAATTGAGCGTCGCAACAAAAATTTTATTTTGTGTGAGCCTAAACAAGTAAGACAATAGCAATCAGAGATTACAGAAACTCGCCTTACATTTTTTGTCATAGTTAGTCAAAATTTTGAGCTTTCCGGATTTTTTTTATTCTTTCGACGGATGTGACCAACGTTGTGAAATCCCAGTGTACTACGGTCACACAGTTTCTTGCGGTAAAATTTTAGCCATATCGGACCAGAAGTTTCCGGAATTTGATCAGATCCGGATCCGAGTTTTTAATTCCGATCGCACAAGTTGTGAGTCTTGAAATTGTGTTTTATACGAATTATATACGTGAGCAAACTGCATACGTGTACTCCGAGAGGTAGGTGGAATTTAATCGGCATGGAAGCTGCAAAAGCGTGTCACGCCGGTGTGTTACACATAGTAGCAGTGTTGAGGACGGTACATTTGCAAAACAAGACAAGACTAATTTTGAAAAATTTACCACTGATTTGCCTGGCTCGATAACCAAGTCAGCCGATTTTGGCCGAACTGCATAGTAGACAGCTTTCACTACTAGGCAACGAACTCAGAAGTGAGAATACAGCGCTAACCAGCATTATGACAAGACAACTAATAATGAAGGAAGATGATTCCGCAAACGGTGCATAATACCCCCGCCATGATGTTAAACAAATGAATGAGAGCTATCAGAAAATATTTATTTCTTCCTCAGACCCAGACCAGTCTGTCAAAGCGATACGTTAAACGGTCAAGGAGATATCGTCCGGAAACCAATTTTCAAGTTGGCCGTCGCTGACTGGTGGCCATATTGGATTTCGGATTATCGTAAATTTCGATAAGTGTCTTCACCAGATATATTCCAACCACCCTATGAAGTGATCCGATAAATGGTGTGAGATATCATCTAGAAACCAACTTTCAAAATAGCAGCCCGGGGCTGGCGGGCATCTTGGAGTTCGGATCATCGTCACTTTCGATAGGGTTCTTCTCCAGACCTAGTCCAACCACCTTATGAAGTTTCAAAGCGATCCGATAAACAGGAACAGAGTTATCATCAGGAAACCAATTTTCAAGATGGTGGCTGGCGGTCATCTTGAATTTCGGATCATTGTCAATTTCGATAGGTTTCCTCTACACACCTAGTCCATCCACCCTATGCAGTTTCAAAGCGATCCGATAAACGGTAGCAGAGTTATCATATGGAGCTGAATTTTCACGATGGCCACCGGTGGCTGGCGGCCATCTTGGATGTCGGACCATTGTCAATTTCGATAGGTTTCTTCCTCAGAGGTAGTCCAACCACCCTATGGCGTTTCATAACAATCCGATAAACGATAACGGAGTTATCATCTGGAAACCAATTTTCAAGATGGCCACCGGTGACTGGCGGCCATCTTTGATTTCAGATCATTGTCGATTTCGATAGGGTTCTTCCTCAGAGCTAGTCCAAACACCCTATGAAGTTTCAAAGCGATCCGATAAACGGTTAAGAAGTTAACATCCAGAAACTAATTTTCAAGATGGGCGCCGGTGGCTGGTGGCCATCTTAGATTTTGGATCATAGTCGATTTCGATAGGTTTCTTCCCCAGACCTAGTTCAACCACTCTATGAAGTTTCAAAGCGATCTGCTGAACGGTAACAGTTATCATACGGAAACCAAATTTCAAGATGGCCGCGGGTGGCTGGTGGCCATCTTGGATTTCGGATCATCGTCGATTTCAATCTATACGTTTCTTCCCAATAACTAGTCCAACCACTCTATGAAGTTTCAATGTGATCCGACAAACGGTAACGGAGTTATCATCCGGAAACCATTCTGCCGCTCGCACGACCGCACACCCTCGCACTCCCGGACGGACAGTGCCATTACATAATACCACGCGCAATTTCTTGGCGGGGTATAAAAACTGGAAGTCAACTGTTAAAACTGCTATCACTACATTCTGGACTCAAACACTATTGAGCGACTGTGGTTTCAAAAGCACCCTGTCTTGTTGTAATACTGGTAATCTCTCAACTGACTATCGACATTTATCTGTTAACAGCGCCGGTCACAATGTTAAGGATGTAAAGATGGGAGTCATCAAACTACGCTTCTTAACCGGCACGTATACTGCACAGGCAAAGTTACGCCGATTTAACCAAAGCAATGTCGATCCAGGGACTTAAAGGTGTCTGGTCGATCCAACCTAGAGGTAGGAATACACTGCTCTTTGATCACGACTAATCTTCTATGTAATAAATTCCGTGCTTCGTTTGTATCAAGTTTGGTCAGACAGAGCCAATTCATCATCAGGGCCGTATTAAGGATCTAGGGACCTGGGCAGTCGGGGGTCCGGGGAAATTTTGAGATCTGGCTACTCTCAGATGTCTTCTCCTGTGTTTATGAATGTAAATATAGACCTTTGCTTAGCCGGGAATTTATTCTACTTTTGCTTATTTTCTCCCGAAAATTGTACCGGTACATGGACTCTTCGGATTTCTAGGGACTAGGGGGTATGTGCTGTCACCATTCCAAATGTCATGGAAAAAATTTGACCATTTTATAACAACTCCGTCAATTGTCATTAAACATTTTTTTTTACGAATTTTATACACAAATTTTTTTTACAAATAAATACACCATCAATTTATTCAAACAATTGTTTTCTTTAATGTTAGCAACACTGTGTCGCTAACTTTAAATAAGACTATTGGTTGAGCCGGCCCTCTGATACTCATTAATTTGTTTGAACCTTTAAACCTCAAATTTGTTCAGGAAGATTTTTTCATAGAATCTGTCCATTTGAAGACCAAGAGAAGATTATTTTTGAAAATTTACCACTGGAATGGCTGGCTCGTTTATCGAGCCAGTTATTCCAGTGGCAAATGTTAAAAAATAGTGTTTTCTTGATCTGCAAATGGACATTTCTCAAACCACTGCAGAAGCCATGTACAGTTGCAGATATGCCAGGCAGTCTCTCTCCCCCCCCCACCCCGCCCCTGATTCGTGGGGCCATGCGCACTTGCTGCTTCCGCCCATATGATAATAGGGCCCTGTTCATCATTCCTAGCTCCGTTCGCATTTCGGCATCCCTACCTTTGTTCAATAGCAGTTTGGTTTTAGTTTTCTGTTTGGAATGGTTTAAATGTCTGGATGCAATGAGATTTGGAGAATATCATGCTCAGTTTTTTCCGAGAGAAGGTAGTTGGGTTATTTCGTGTTTATGTTGTTTGTTTGTTTGTTAAGACGAAGTCTAATAGGCATGATTTCTGATTTATCCTGTGTCATGTCGGCTTATTAACTTGTTGTTCTAGAAAAAAAGTTATTTAGTAGTATTCAGAAATGCATCCTATTCTCCATTAGTTGAAAGGGAAATACTCCAGTTAATTGTGCTACGGTTGAAATCACCTTAGTATAAGAATGTGATGAGCGTCAAGGTCTCCTATACCATGTTTAGTGGACTTAGCAGGCTTTTGTTATTTGAGCTCTCTGATATTGGACTTCTGTAAATACAGCCAACAAGTATCGTTTCTTTTTGTTTTGATGTCCATGCTGTCAACACTGATTCATTAAAACAATGATTATTTAGTGCATCACAGTTTTTTGCATTTATCGATCCCTGAGTATATATAAGGACTCCTCTTGAAGGTCTACTATTTACTATCTACTATTTAGAGGTTGTATTCGGCAACCTGCAATTCGCTAATGGTTATGTTTGTATTTTCTGGTAGTGCTTCTGTAATTAGTATGATGGCAGGACAAGTCTTGTGTACCAGCGTTTCTAGTTCAGCCTTTTTGTTGATTAGACTGTCAGCATTTGTGTATATAAATGTATTTGATATTGTGTGTTTTGTTGTGTCTTGTTTAAAAACTTGCCTCATTTGGGAAGGTGGTTCAGTAGTCTTGTTTGTAAATGCTGTTTATAGTGTCTAGCTATGATTCGTCCTTTGGTGTGGTTCACTGAGTAATAGACTAAAATGGTTTGATAGCTGTATTGTCTTCGGTCGCGTTTTGAAGCAGTTAGGTTCTTGTCTCATCTCCTCTCTGGTGTCGTCTCTGCATAGTAAACATCTTCTGAACTCAATAGGATATCCATTTCTGAGTGCAGATAATTTTTAATGTTGTCAGACAACAAACATATTCCATAGTGGTTTAGGTGTATATTGTCTCGGAACAGTTCCTGGTACGTTCTCTATCTGGGCCCCTAAATAGTTCTGTGAAGTTGACTTGCAGCTGGTTGGTGAGGGCCCAGAGCATATCATTAAAACCCTCTGTCAAATTGTTGTAATATCTACTGGTGGGGTGTGGCAAAAGTGGTGAAATGAAGATTTCTGTGTTTGGTGACACGAATTTGATCAGCTCTATGAGTTCTCCATAGTCAATAATCATGGTCTCTAGTTTACGTTTTCCAATACCATTGGTGCGAACAGTTCACTTCGTTACTCCCGGCCTTTCCAGTAGATGCACCCAGATTAAGTTGGTATTGTAGTCGGTTGTTCCTTCATCTGGAATGGCGTATTCTCTCTCCCACCCCCACCCCCTCTCTCTCTCCCTCCCTCACTCCCTCCCTCCCCCCCTCTCTCTCTCTCTCTCTCTCTCTCTCTCTCTCTCTCTCTCTCTCTATATATATATATATATATATATATATATATATATATATATATATATATATATATATATATAACGGGCAACATGTTTCTGACGAAGGTCTGCATAGAAGCAGCAACTGCTAATGGGATAATATCTGCCCTCTGCTTCGCACCCACATAATAGGCAAGTGGGATCAGTTTGACGCTGATCGAATTTCGCTCTATTCACTCAAAGGGTATAGCTCCCAGTCAAGATTTTGGCCTTCATTTCAGCCGCCCACATCTCTTGTATCAATTTGCACTGATTAGAGTATGCGGTGCACGCATCCCATCCATAATGTTGATGGGTTGAGGTACCATAGAGATTTCAGCTCAAGGCACCATTTCCCTGCCCAAGTATTCACCTGCAGATGTCTTCCCTATTGTCTTCCATCTAGGCTTAGCAGTGGGCCATTGATGGAAGGTTATATTTGAACACCAATTTCTTCACCAATGAAAACTGACTCGGCGCTGCTAGGTTCTTCAGAGCTACCTGCGATATGGCCAATGAATGCTCTAATGTACCCGCACATTTTATCATAGAGTCAGGATCTTCTTGTCAACCACAGCTTCGACTGATGCAGCGCAAGGAGTGCATATACCACCACTTTGGAACATCTGTCGGGCAGCGATTGCAGTTGCCTCAGCTTCTTCCTCTGGGTAGTTTCCAGCAGAGACATGTCGCTGGTGCTTATGCACGATGCTTCAGGTCCATATATTAGTTTTAGGCTAACATAGAGCTGCCATATTCTGTGGCTCACTCTTTGGTTTATGCCTTGCTTACCATGCAGTCCCAACACCCATAAGGGCATATACCATTCTTGTGGCGCTGGTAATCAATGGCTCCACGTCCACTTTGCCATCCGCTAGTCTTGTCAAAATTAGGTGGAGCATCTTATCTTGTAATAGGATGGCTTCTCTCCCTAGTCGGAGTGTTGGTGCAGCCTCATATTTTTTATTGATCATCATACTGACACATTTTCTGACATCGTGGAGAAATCGCTCTCTAATTGTGTACTCTTTAGCCACGTTAAGCATCATCTGCATCTGGAATGGAGTGTCTGACAAATACATGATGCCATCTGCGCAGGCTGGTGCTGAGACAGCCACACTACCAATCCTGGTGTCTATGTTTATCTCTTCAACCTCCCGTAGCCATGGGTTAATGTATTGTAGACACAATTCCTCCTTGTCTTACTCCCTATTAGAGCTTCACTACGTCTGATGTCTGATCTAACCATTTCATTCTCAATTTTGCACCATGAACAGTTCTTTTATAAGGTTCCATAGATCGCCAGGTAAGCCGATCCTGTGCAGCTTGTGCATCAAACTCTCAGTCCAAACAACATTGAATTATTTCTCTTTGTTTAGCTCTAGAATATACGGTGCCTTCTTCAACTGCTTCATTTCCATTACTGGTTCTGTTACTAAGACCGCTACATTTATACTCGAGCTACCTTCTCTGAAGCCCTGCCGAACTTGCATTGGTGCATGTTTCGATCTTCGATCTTGCTAACCAGATCTTCTCAATGATTTTCTATGCCACAGTTAGTATTGTGATACCAAGATAGTTTCCTGGATGGATATGTACTTTGCCCTCCCTAGTAATTCTTTACCATTTTTGCCATGTATGGCATTTATTGCTTTTTGCTGATGCTCTGTTGTCGATCCCATTTGGGTCTGCTAGCTTCTGGAAGTGCATCCTCCAACCTTCGGCTATCTGTTCTGGTCCCACTAGTCTCTCCCCTGCACCTTCCAGCACATTTGGTAGATTATACCTAGATTGTCTTTGCTTATGCATCAACTTGTAGAATAGTTTCTGTTTATTACTGTCTGCTGCCATGATGTGATTGTACCACTCCCATCTGCTGACTGCCTGGGCAACCCGCTGAGTTCGTCGTACTTCTTTCTTATGGTAGATCATATATTCGTTGGGTCTACTGGGGCTCCTGCTTCCATCCAGCGTTTGTATGCTTCTTTTTATGGTTTCAAAGCTGCAAAAAATTACCTTCGTCCATGGATGGAACCCAGCTCGCTTTTTGATGTTTCTGGCGCTCCACCTGAAAAAAAACCCTGGACTATGATGTGGAGGGTTTCTGCCAGATGCTGAACTGCACACGTCAAGTCTGACTCTGGAAAGCCATCATAATTTTGGTTACATATAGGATGCTCTATGCGGCCCTGGTAGCACTTCTCATCTACTTTCTCCCATTTCAGCTTCCCCACACTCGGAACACTACCTAGCTGACATTGTCCCACCTTTCTGACTTCGCTGGCACTAGTTTGACATTGGAGTGACAGGCTAATGAGTACATGGTTAGATATGTTCACCATGTCAAATTGCCTAGCCCAGCATCGTGGAAAAAGTAGTCAATCTGGGATTTGTGTATTCCATTCTCATGGAGCAGCTGTCTCTTTCTGCGACCCTCTGGCCCTCTGGCCAAATAATTGTTTGGTAGTCCCCTCCGCCGGTTTGGTTAGAGCTGACCCAGGAAATCGCAGTGGTTGCTCGACGGTTAGAATCAGAATGGCGACGTCTCACACACTTCCCCTGTACCCTAGCCGGTGCCTCTAGGACTTCTACAAGCCAAAAAAGGATTCACTGCACAAACATTAATTATAGTAGGAACGGCCTAGCAGTGAACTTCAGGGCAATTACATAAGCCTAAAGCAGGTAAATGTTAGCTCCGAGGGAACAAATCTTATATGGTTCGTTCTTGACACGGTTGGTGCCAGAAAAAGATGCAGATCGCAAACTAACCCTATGGTGAATGGCAGAAGCCAATCAGCTCTCCACACCTTCCAGGAAGGTCACCATAGTCTGTCATCCACTTGTTCATCCCCGCCGTAAATAGATACACTGCTTATTCAATGCTTCTGTGTGTTATTTTGTCTTTGTCTTGTTATTTCTGGTTGTGCTGACATGTGGTTAGAAGTCGCTCATCGGTTTCAGACTCATCGCCTAAGAAACATGTATGCGCCGTCGGCGTGAGGGAGAAGTCCAATGGGTACTTGCTGAGATGGTTACCCAGGCTCATCTGCCAGATAGGCAACCTGCTACCAAAGTTAAGTAGGCATAAGGCATTCGAGGGATTACACCCATATGTGTCTGGACTCAATAACTAAAGGTTAGCCTAGCTCCTCAAGAAGGACCACCAAAATAATGCAGCACCAACTAAACCAGCAACCGGCATACGAGATGACTGTGATGGATTCTGTTGAGGCTGGCTCACCACCTCCTCATAAACCAGCTTGCATCCCTATATATAAATAATTACACATATATGATTTAATACATACAAAGCCAGGAGTGGACATCATTGCATAAATCTGCTAAGCATGCTACAGGGTGACCTCAAGAAAGCAGGACTCGGTACACTCAAACCAAGAATGGACCTGACGAAGCTAAGGGTTTCGGCTGAGGACAAGACACAGTGGACAAAAGCAAAGACGGACTGATTGCATCTGTAGGATGTTTCTACTACTACAACTACAAAGAATACAGTAACCATACATACATATGATTTAACACCCTTTTAGCATTGTTCTAGATAACGAGTGCGGTCTTGACCATTTCTCCTCCGCTTCGGCATGGTAGGCATTTTCCTGTGATGGAGGCCCGCGCGAGGCACTTTCCTCTTGCAAAACCAATTTATTGGCCCGCTTGAGGCATTGGTTTATATTAACCTAGTTAGCCACACTAGGACTCCTCCTTTACAGGGGTACCTATCATATAAATCAGGATAGGTTAGGTATCTTTGGCGGGATACTACACAGATGGCGCCAACACATCACTTCATTATATTATCAGCGGGAACGAAGTATATTGTTAAACCAGCGTTATCTTTTACATAAAAGCCAGCTTCGACTCGCTGTGCCAAAATATATACATATATTATAAATTAAGGAACTAATAATGCAAAGACATACAGGTTACACCAATAGTCGAGATGACCCTGTAGCGTTCACTGTTGGCAGCAATGGTTGCCTGGTCAGCCTGGAATGTGAATGTTCCACTGACTTTAGAGGTTGGTATTTGTGGTCACCAGCGGCCCACAGTCTCCCTTCTCTGTCCCCGAGGCCAGCTAACCAGCATCGTTGGAATCTGAGGAAGAATTGGCGGAGCAGCATGGTGCCTGAGCTACAAGTGGCGCCCGATGTGGGGCTCGAAACAGTGAACCCTCTCCCCATTGCGACTCTCGACTATTTCAGCCACCATTCTACTTCAACGAGTATGTCCCTGAGCAGTATGGGGAATACTTTGATGAGCAGTGCACGCTGTAACCAATCATCTGGCAGACCATAACGTCCCATATGTGGGATCAACCGCACACCAACGACAATCAGTTGGGTGGAAATACCTGCACATTTCAAATTTAAGTTTGCATCCTTGGGGTCAGTCAGTCAGGTAATTGTCTTGAGATTGTTTAGACTCATAGTCTTGTAGATTTTGAGCTTTTTAAAAGGCGACATATTTCTTATTTCTCATAGCAAGGGATGGCTCTGTGTCATCAAGGATTCAACCTTGAATAGAGTTGCCGGATCATTTCTTATACTATTAATGATTGACTAAAATCCTATACAAATATAAAGTATTCCAGTCCGTAGAAGTCTCAAGATATTCAGATAATATTTACATGAAATCCAAAATTTATAAATTAATATTGTTCATTTCAAATTTTCAACAAGGTGCAAATAATGAATGAATTATTAATTTTTCTTCAAATCTGTCTTTGATTACCTTTTCTTCTCGACATATCCACCTATTGATCCATGCGTATAGGATTACGTTCAAATATTAATTTGGATCACTCTTTCATGAATTGAGCCAAGATATTGAAGAGTAGAATGACATAGAATATCGATTAAGAGAAACCTCTTCTGATTGATTAATAATGGACAAACCATTCATAATGGAAGGGGGTGGGGTGGTGCTGACCTATTGTGTTAGTGCTCATGTACGCTTGTTCTTGTTTGCTGAGCAGCAGATGGTTGTCTATTTACACTGTGATCCATACAGCACATATGTGGATTATTGTGGCAAGGTTCTGCCTCTCGTGCTTGCTCCAGCCTCAATATCCTATCCCTCATGCGCTGCATCTCTATAGCGATCAGACTGCTATTTAACTCAGCTCTAGTGATATTCTCTAACTGCGCATGAGTATCATTGGCATGTGAGCGCCTATCGCCCTATTTTATCTGTGAAATGTTAATATTATGTATTTTCCACGTTCTTCGGACTTCTGGTGTTTTGTTGGTTTAGGAATCCCATGTCAGATGTTTATTCACAAACAGGGTGATGCCCCCCCCCCCCCCACACACACACCTTCCGTTAATGAGCATACTGTAGTTTGTGTTGGAACAATTTACTGTATATAGTGCTTAGTCTACTTACTGTTCTTACCATCGGGAGATGCCATGAAGATCATCATCCTCTTCTCAACAACTAGTCCAGAGTTATCCATTCAGCCTCCAGTGTGTTAGTGGACGACTAAATGCATACATCAAGTTTGATTACTGTATATGAAGAACTCTTGAGACGACAGACCGGAATAAACTTTTGTGATGCACACACGCACACACCCGCCGACATCAGTTTATTGATCTGATATGCACAGCAAAAATTTGGACGAAACCCGGGCGAATCTTCCTTAGTTGGATCGTCCCTGGTACGAACCTCAACAATATATATATATATGATGTACAAATATATGTATCCATCGTATATTACATGTAACAAAAAGTTCCTACACCGGAAACTGACAAATAGTTAATAGAGAACGCAGTGAGCGATGGCTTTGCGCGAAGCCATCGTGAACGAAGTGAGCGTATATAGATAACATGTACGTACGTGTAATGAGGAAAAATCAACAGAAACTGAGACAGGGAACCAGGCTAAAATACATATACCATGCGACTAAAAAAGCTTCGTTTCCGGTCGCTGGCTTTTTGGTAGTTTTGGTTTCGGCTTATGATATAGCTTTTGTGGTTTCTTCATGGGCCCCCATTGCATTATGGGATACGGTTCTTCATTATGCGTATGTTCCCCTGGTTGTTTTAAGGGGCAACCTATTGCGCATTTTCAATATTCAAAATTTGTGCGACACTGTTATCACGAAATAGCGTACATTTACTTCAGAATGTAAAACGATGAAATAGTATGAAGCAGGCCACGTAAAAGCTGTATTTATTTCTATTTGTACATCTGCTAATGCAATATGAGGTTTGTTTGACTGTCTCGTATTATTTTTAACACTGATGGCCGTGGAAAGTCGTTGTTGTCAATGTCGTATGTACTTATCGCTGATAGCAGGAAATTTAAGGCTGGGTACCATGCCATTCGCACCCAGATGGGATGTACATTCATGTATTTACTTGCGGACATGCATTAATTCCCGTTTTTTTGTAGCTTATGTCTGGATACACGCGATTTAAAAATTCTAGCAGACGATATTTCACTATGATGTCATAGTTACTATGAAATTGTTTGTATTTCCCCAAATAGCAAGGAGCACCACGATACATCGGTACTGCTTACCGGAACATATCTAGTCCAATCCAACATAGCCAGATTCAATCAAAACCTAACAGATCCGATATGCCCACTATGTCATCAGCAGCCTGAAGATTATCCACATATGATTGTCACTTGCTGCGCCCTGCTTAACTACAGGAGGAATAATCTCAACAAGCTCAAACTACTCATTAAGCAACATCTTGGTGAAATAACGTGGATACTACTATGCAGGGATGCACAGATGTTAGCCCAGCTAATCATTGACTGCACAGCACTAGTGGGCTCTGGCATAATCCCAGATGACTATGACCTCTGTCATAAGATTGAAAGCATCTCGAGACAGCTATGTTACGATATACATTGCGGAAGGACATACATGCTCGACTCATCATACAGCAGACGTCCAACGACAAAATAAAATATAGAAAGTTATGTACGATATGTATATAGACATGCCCTGTATGCTTCAATGTTTTCAACTGCACATCACAATGTGAAAATCATTCTACACTGTGTTTAATACAAAGTAGCACGAACACTTAGAAGCCTAGATTTAAAGGTAGCCGTTGTTCTCCAGAACTTTTATTTAATCATATTTGATGCGCCCACATATGTGGGATCTCCAACCAATTGGAGGAATATCCAGGCAAGAAGAAGAAGATGGACTGGCGCAACTATTTAATGGTGTAGGCCCGGTAGAAGAAGCAACAACGCTGGCGAATATTACTGACAATTGGCAGACGCATTGGTGTGGATATCGTGGACTGGATTTACCAGAATCCCCTCCAAGCGTGATGAAAAATTTGCTTCAAATGGACTATACATGAGCATACGTGTTTAGGACATTTCAACCCTATACTAGTTCGTCCTATTTATTTAAGCAATAAATGGTGTGGGCGTTCGCTTATAGGAAACGCGTATTTTCATATTATAATAAGTATTTTGACCGACAAAAGGCCATACAGGCCTCATACGTCTTAATGATGATGATGATGATGATGATGATGAAAATAAAGAATCTTGAATCTTGGACCCCGTGTTTTATACGTTCCCGGTAGACAAAATGTCAGCCTCCATGGGAAAAGAAATGGTTTTCGCAACGAAATGTGTTTATGGCATAAGAAGATCTATTCATTTTTTATCAAATAATGTCAACCCGTCTACCAATAGCCAAACTAAATTGTTAGAAGTAAGTGACATGATGCCGCCATATGCTTGCTTTACACTGACTACAATACGCAATTTACGAAAACTAGTACCCACTCAGTCCACTGAACCGGATCGTGAATCAGATGATTTCTTAGGCATAGCAAGTGACATACAACAACAACAACAACAACAACAGCAACAAAGTAGTCGACATGTTGCTCCTAATTTAAGTGTTGATGTAAAACGGCTTTTTCATAAAAAGGTTCCTAGTATCGGTATGAAAACACCGGAGAAAGTGATCCAAACAAATTTTGGATACATTCGTCGTGATACTGACAATACAAGTTTCCGAAAACGATATAGACGTAGAGAAACTACAGTTGAAAGTGATTTGCGTTCACAAGTAACTTATATGTTTTCGTTGTTCTCTGGTATGCCGGTCAAACGCTTGTCCCCTGCAAAATCTAACATTGATGAAGTTAATAATGGATTGCTTAACACTATACCTGCATCACTTGAAGGAACTGGTTACCAGCCAATGACAAGACGAGAGAGACGTCAGAAAAATAGAGAATTACCATCATTAGATGAAGGACAAAATGAAGGCCAGTGTTCTCAAAGAATAGTTAATGAACAATCGTCAGATGATATGCCAAACAAATCTATGGAATCAGCTAATCAAGACATGCATACTGATTTAAATTATTTCGATGCAGATTATTTTGGAAACTATTTAGCTAATAAGCGATCTGCCTCGAAGATTAAGCAGGATACTCAGTTATCAGGTAGTTCAGAACAGAGCGGACATGTATCATTAAGTAAACCATCTGAAACGGGTAGCATTGCTAATTTAAACTATGTTGATGCTGAATACTTTGGAAATTATGCCCCTAAGCAGAGACCGGTAGAGGTACAAAATAAATTCCATTCAGATACAAATGATGTTAGTTCAGAAGATGTGCATAAAGAAAGCGATATACCAAATTATTTTGATGAATGCTTCTTAGACGCAGAGTCAAAATATCTAAAAACAAAGCACAGTGAGAAAAAGTTAGAGGTGAGTGAAGGAGTAACAGACATTAATGACGAAACCCATTTTCTAATTAATAATAAACCGGAAACTAGTGATGAACCCATTCTTGGTGGAGCTTGTTTGAATGAGGATTTAACTGAGTATAGAAATGTTTTATCTGCTCCAGTAGTACAGAGTACAAAGCCAGTTAAAAGAAGTTCACAAAGTACAATTTTAGGTAAAGAATCTGAACTGGTGGATAATAGTGATATAGTGAGACAGAAAAGAAAATCACTGCCTGTAGCTTTTAATATTGAGACGCCAGATACAGCTTATGATGTGGTAATGAAGATGCGACTGGAAAAGGCTGGAAGGGTGACCACAGTAGAGAAAGCTAAAGGTATTGCTGATTTGCAGTCAACTTTTTCTCTTTAAAACATGCCTCATTTATTTAAAACTATTACATATTTAAATATTCCCCCAATCATTTTATTTTATCAGCTCAGCCAGAGAGACGACTACTAATCTTGAGAATCATTCATTTCTCCTTCGATCAATACTCACCATTTTATTACTTCTGATACAAGCCATCTTGGATAGCTAGCCCTAGGACTCTAGACGTAGTAAGTTTTATCGGCTCCTGAAACTGGGTACCCGGCTCCCAACAGCCGAGTACCCGTTTGCCATGAAGCTCATTTCTTGTTTGCATAGCAACAAGAGCTACATGCTTTTTTGCAGTTGCAAGTCTTAGCTTTCTTAAAGTTTTCTAAGTCTTTTGCTGTGATTGTGATAGCTTTGTGTTCGCTCTCTAAGGATTATTTGGATTACCATGGATGGAGCTAATATCCAGATTGTATATTTCCATGTTATTCCATAGTTAAAAGACTTAGGGCTTCAAAATTTTGTCTGTGTCGCATGTTCCAATTTCTGACCCCGAATCTGGGACGTGTGTTAACAACAAAATATGCCAAATTGGTCGCCTTCCTTTAACCCCAACAGGCGATCGGCAGATATGAAATAAGGTGTTGGCTATACAGTGTTTTTTAACACGAAAATCGGCTGACGTCATTTCTCCGTATAATCCGAACGGGTGACGTCTCACCGTGTTGTCTCGGATTTTTTTCTGAAGAAAATGTTTCATTAATTCACGCATCTGATTCTGGGTGCTGCGTAGTGTTTTGGTACCAGAAAAACGGGAATTTTCAAGTTTTGCGTGTTATCACGATCTGTTTGCAATGATCGGTGGTTTCAAAATTCTTGATTTAGATGTGTGGTCTGCGGTTTTACCATGTTCTACAGCAGTTTTTTTACATTTTGTTGTTTCTTCACATATCATTTTGGCCTTCGTTAGGAGTATAATTTATATTTATTAGTAAATATACCCTGAATGCTATGCGATATGGTTCCTGGTTCCATTTATACATCCTTGAGGATCAGTTTATAGGTGTATATTGCCCGCTTCGTTCTTGTCGTGATAATCAATCCGATCTTTGTTGTTGCGGGGTGGGGTGCTGGAGGGTTAACATTATGGTCAATTTATTTGAAAATTATTTGTCTGCCTTCCATTCCGGTTGCGTTCCTCTTGCTTATTGTAGGTTTATGCTTATTTATAGGCCAAGCCAGCCCCACCATCATGTGACGAGTGCCATAAGTTTGTGCGGGTTCTGTTCAAGAACCATGTCTGCTTTAGATGTACAAATTGTAATCTTGATAATAGGTGTAACATTTGTGCAGTGTGATCAAGTTCCATTCCCAGAAGGACTTGGCAGGGTCTGACGCGGGGTCAGACGGTCCGAAAGTAAATCGTGGAGCATCCGTTTCGGCCCCTTGGGGCACTCCACGTCTGCAACCAGAGGTTGCGGAGATGGCACCTCCGGTCTGGTTTGGACCTGCTATGCAAGGCTTCTTGCATAGCGTTGTTCCCACGCTGGTGTCGTCCCTGCTACCGAATGTTGTAGGGCAGTCTCTTCCCGTGCTTGGTATGGACCCTGTCCTTGGACAGGGTTCTGGACTGGCCACTGAGCGAGTCGTCTCGTACGGCTCCCTGGAAGTCCCGTCGGGTGGTCCAGTAGCGGTGGCCGGTCCGTCAGGCATGGGAGCCTTCCACCAGGATGGCTCCAGTGTTTCCTCGTCTGGTGACGACTTCGGAGTCTGAAGACGAGGAGGCCGAGGAGGAGAGATTGCTGCGGCCTGTGATGCTGCGGGTGGAGAGCATGGAGGTCGATTCCATCTGCCTGGCTTGGGTGTGTCTGACCAGGCGTGGTACTCGCCTATCTCGCCTGGTCCGGCAGTCAGGCATTCCTCAACCGTTACAGGTCCGCACAGTTTTCCGTGCGGGCCTACTCCATGGACTGGTGTTTTCCATGGGGTGGCGGCGGAACCGTATGGTACCGGAGTTCCTGGCGTATCAGCAATGGCTCCTAGCCGGGAGGTCGTTGCTGGTAAAGCCGTGTGCATGTCAACGGGTGACGTGTTCATGGGAGTGTCCTCTTCGGAGACAGACTTGTCGGAGGCTCTGGCTTGGCTAGCCAGGGTGGACCCGTCTGTTGTTTTGACCACGGCCGAAAAGGATACACACCGTCCATCGGTTGCATCGATTAGGACAGGAATCTTGCCCGCAGCCCGGATCCAGTCTATTGGACTGGACCCAAGGTTTATGGAGTTGTTGGATGCTATTTATAGCAAACAGCTTCTGACCAAGGGCCAGCTCCCTGCGGCCTCCAGGGAGGTGTGGGCGAGGTGTCGTATTCCACGGTGTGAATACGAGAAATATGGCATTCCAGCGGTCACTGAGGATGATCGCTGGGTACTGGGAATCCAGAGTGCTGGAGCGGGTGGCCCCGCCCCGGCGCTGGTTGATAAATCCCAGGTGCACCATGATGAAGTCCTGTCCCTATGCGATGAGGGGTTGAGGGCAGCAATGGGTGCTGTCAATCATTCTTATCGCCTTCTTCAGTCGGTGTGGGCTGAAGAGGGGGGCAGGCCACCCTGTGCCACCTGTGACGCTATCGTGCGTGAATGACGGCCTGGTGCTGTCCATGGACGCATTGGCAAGGGTGCAGGCGCGAGTGACAAAGTCTAGGAGGCAGATGGTCCTTGACTATATGCGTCCAGCTACCGCTGTTAGGGAGCGTCTTCTTGGGTCGCCCCTTACTGGCCTAAGCATCTTTGGTGGCCAAGCGCGGGCCATCTTAGAAGACACTGCCAACATCGCGCAGAATCAGTTAGTGGTGAATCTGCAGCTAGAACTGGTGCGACAGGTGCACGCACTAGGGGCTGTGGCCAAACCGCTAATCGGGCAATCTTCTAAGAAGCATAAAAAGCATAAAAGTAAGGCGAAAGTCAAGCCTAGTGCTGCTTCTACTGGGTCTTCTCAGTCGCCTTGGGCGAAGAAGGCCAAGAAGGTTGTGGAGGCCCCTACCCACCCCAATGTAACTGATCGCCCGAGAGGCGGGAAGGGGAAGGGTAAGTTCTCGAAGGGCGGAAAGAAGGGAGCGGATCGTACCTGAGGGTATGAGGGCTCCCTTTGTATCTGCCTGGACCACACCTGTGCGACAGGAACAGCGGTGCCAGTTAGACCGGCCAAGCCAAGACCAAAATGGTTCTCACTGTCTCGTCAAGAGAGGGGGGGAGCGGATCGCGAGCCAGACACCCGCATTAGGCATCAACGCGTCTATAGTGGGTGGAAGGCTCATGCGTTTCGTCGAGGCTTGGCGAGGTGTGACGTCAGACAGTCTGGTCCTGGGATGGTTAGAAGCCATTCAAAGCGAAGTGTCAGGTTTGCTTCTGAATGGAGCAATAAAACTAGCAAACCAGAACACTCCAGGCATGTTCAAACATGTTCCTTGTCCCCAAGAGCACAGGGGGGGGGATGGTGGGTGGAGACCCGTACTCAATCTCAGGCCATTAAATCGGTTTATCCATACGCCTCGGTTTCAGATGGAAACTCTGAGGTCGGTAATGGCAGGATTGAGGAAGGGAATGTGGTGTGTATCGATCGATCTGAAAGATGCATATTTCCACATTCCAATGAACAGGAGTTGTCACAGGTTTCTGAGATTTGCATTTCAGAATCAAGTGTGGGAGTTTGTAGTCCTCCCATTTGGCCTGTCGACAGCTCCACAGGTTTTCACCAGAGTGGTCCTTGCGGTGACGGCGTTTCTCAGAAGAGAGAATGTGGCGTTTCACACCTACATAGATGATTGGCTTATCAAGGCAGACACGCAGGCCAGCCAAGTTAGAGGTGGATACTGCTCTGACTCTGAAGTTAGTTTCAGATCTAGGCTGGATAGTCAACAAGGAGAAATCCGTGTTAACACCCACTCAACAGTTCGTTTATTTAGGGATGCGATTCGATCTCGAGGAGGGCAGGGTTTACCCATCAGAGCCCAGAGTGGTGTCTCTGTTAGCCATCCTGAAGAGTTTTCGATTGGGAACCCACATTCAGGCGAGGCGGTTTCTTCAGATGCTGGGCATGATGGTCTCCATGGAGCAGGTAATCCCGTACGCTGCTCTGATGTGAAGACCTATCCAGTTGTATCTGATGTCTCTGTGGAAACAGAGATCAGAACCCAGGTCAAAGCTGGTGCCAGTTTTGGAGCCATTAATGTCACATCTTGTATGGTGGAAAAAGCGTCAGAATCTCCTAGATGGGGTTTCGCTGCAACTACCCTACCCCCAGCTGTCCGTGTACGCGGATGCATCGCTGGAGGGATGGGGGGGGGCCTGCCTGGGAGAACACCAGGTCTCGGGCACATGGACTCTCCAAGAGGGCCAGCTGCATATCAATCTGTTGGAAATGATGGCAGTGGAACTGGCTTTGGAAAAGTTTCTTTCAAAAGTCAGGGGCAAGGTGATATTGATACGGTCGGACAACTCGACAGTAGTATCATACATAAATTGCCAAGGCGGGACCAAGTCACCCACACTATGTATGAAGGTGTCGCACTTGATTTAATGGTGCAGGAATTACTCGGTTATTTTAAAAGCAGCTCACGTTCCTGGGCAATTGAACATTCTGGCGGATGCTTTGTCTCGGAGACAGAGAATTCTGCCAACAGAATGGTCTCTCAACCCTCCAGTTCTTCACAGGATCTTCGAGCATTGGGGCAAACCCAACGTGGACTTGTTCGCCACAAAGGAAAATGCTCAAATCATGACTTATGTCTCGCCGATTCCAGATCCAAATGCCGTCGATACAGATGCTCTGGTGATAAGCTGGAGAGGGATGCACGCTTATGCGTACCCACCCACCATTCTTCTGCCGAAGATATTGGTGAAGGTCAGGGGGAACCATGCCTGGTCATGCTAATAGCGCCATTTTGGCCCAGCAGGGCATGGTTCACGGATCTTCTAGATCTGCTGGTGGACAATCAAGTGCAGTTACCCAAGATTCCGAACATAATCTCCCAGGCCAAGGGACGCTTCCTACACGAGCGTAGGCTTGCACGAATGTCCGATATTATCGAAAATTGCGATTTTTTTCAGCCACAATTTTTTACGATATGATTTTGATAAAAAATCGAAATATCGCGAAAATTTTAGTTTCACGCCATGTTCCTCCTATTTGTCATGTATTTGTATAGTAGACTTCTATTACTGCACTCTGTTCAATTTATTCCCAAACCAATATCTTTGCAAGAGGGGTGGGCTTATATAATATTAGGAATAGGTTAAGAAAAAGTTGGAAGTTCATTCTTTAAAATTCTTTTAAAAGATGGACAATGATACGAAAAGTGAACACAATTTACGGGTACAATTTTTTGCCGCCGTACTATATACCTCAAAACCATGGTCGTGTGAGTGAAATTATTACCTGGGACGGTATAAATATTGTATATTTCTTAATAAGCATGGTTTATAAATCCTAAATTAATACTAAATTTGACAATAAATTGTGTCGTGAAAATATATAAATCACGAGATATTGCTTGCTCTCCTGTTTTTGGAGGCGAAGGGTGGCACATTCACAAATGTGATAGCTAAATGAGACGGTATACACGCTTTAGCCAGCAAGGTGAACTATCCGAGATGTTTCTGAAGGCTAACTATTATTATTATTAAAATATATAAATCACGCGATTTTGCTCGCTCCTGCTTTTGGAGGCGAGAGGTGGTGCGTTCACAAATGTGATAGCTAAATGAGACGGTATACATGCTTTAGCATGCAAGGTGAACTATCCGAGATGTTTCTGAAGGCTAACTATTATTAGTAAATGGGTACTAGGTAAATGCGGATCAGATCTAAACATTAGATATATATGGATCTAATATCATGTGATTTGTAAATTTTCACAAGGACGGCGTGAAATGTCAAATTTTAAAATTAATTTTGGTCTAATAAACGATGATTATAACAGAGTACGCAATATTTGGGTTGTCCAATGTAATAATTTCACTCCCGCAATGCTGGACAAGGTATACATTAAGCCAAGGTGTAAGGCGTCAAAAATTTACACCGAGAAATTTCCTATTTTCGTGTTATTAACGATCATTCTTTAAGGATCTTGGCGACTGGATTTAAAGTGTTTGTTCAAATTTACCAATTAGAAGTCATATTCGGTTAAAACTGATATGGAAACTCAGCGAAGCCGACATGTCTACATAAGCCAAACCGTGCAGTCCAACTCAACCCAAGACCAATTCACCCTGTGAATTCATATGCCATAAAATAAGCTATACGATATATCGAAATATCGCGATTTTCTCACCATGATATATCGCGATACCTCCTAGGACAATATCGTGCAAGCCTACACGAGCGTCCCGAAATGTTCAAATTGACTGCGTGGATGTTATCAAACAATGTTCCACATTGGAAGGTTTTTCTCGACAAGCTGCGAAATTCATCGTAGCTGCGAGGAGGTCAACCTTCACATCATATAACAACAAGGTTAACAGATTTGCAGACTGGTGTTAAGGAAAGGGTATTGATACCTTTCAATCCACTATTCAGCAAATAGCAGACTTTCTCTGTGAGCTGTTCTTTTCAGGACTAGCTCCTGTCACAATTGCTGGATAGAAGTCAGCTTTGGCATCAGTTATCCCTTGTCTAGCCAACAGGGATAGTCCAGAGGTGGCCCAGTTAAATGTGATGGTGAAGGGAATGAGCAATCTCTGACTGAGACAACTGGTAGTCATTCCAGCCTGGAGTCTATCTTTAGTGCTTAATGTACTGGCGAAGCACCCTTTCGAACCGTTGCGTTCGGCTAGTCTAAATCATTTGACTCTAAGGGCGGTCTTTCTATTGGCAGCTTCTTCAGCTAGAAGGCGCAGTGAGATCCATGCACTTTCAGCAGAGAGGGACCGATTTATTGTCTCTGGAGAGGGTCTGCGTCTACTGCCAAGAGAAGAGTTTATGTCAAAGAATCAATCTTTGAAATATCCCGGCAAACCGATCATTATACTGAAACTAACTAGGTTTGATCGTGATGCCAGTGTCTGGTGCCCAGTCCGTGCTTTGACTAAGTGCAAAGATGGACAGACTCGTTACGGTCGAATGATAAACATCTGTGGATCTGCCATAAGAAGCCATACGGCACCGCATCCATGGATTCTATCTCTCGTTGGGTAGTCGAATGCATATTCAGACTACCCATGAGGTTGCGACTGGGCACCAGGTGCAATGCGCAAGGGCACACGATGTTAGAGGAATAGCCGCCTCGACCGCCCTTTACAATGGTGTTCCATTAGAGGACATCATGGCTGTTGCACAATGGCACTGTGAGTCCTCTTTCACGGATTACTATATGAGGGATGTGTCAGACTCTGCCAATCCACTTGCTTTAGCTGTTTTGAAACGATAGTTATACGACTACACTGCTCTTCTCCATTTTTTGGCATTTGTAAGCAAGAATTTAGAAGCAGACATGGTCAAGCGAGAGGATGTCAACCAGATTGTGTCACTGATGGCCGGACAAGTGATTGGTTGAAGGCGCCACGTCTGGAATCCAAATATCATGAGGTAATTCAAGATTGAGAGTTTTTTGTATTATGTCTATATATCATGTTCATTCATCTTATATATTCATGCTCATTCCCAGGCTGATATATGCAAAGAGCAGTTAACCCTCTTAGCATATTTGTGTTTTCAGTCGCGATACATGTTCGTGAGTTCTTTCCCTTTTCTTAGGAGAAAAAAATGGGGGTGGGGGTGGAGGGCAGTGATGCGAATGTGATTCGGTCCCTTTAACTTGATGGTCGTTTTATGTCTCCATTTGTCAAGTTTAAGTCTAAGCTCTTTCTCCAAGGGGCAAAAGTAGCAATTGATGGCTTGCCCTTCCCACCAGGTTACTGTCTAAATCTGATGTATATCAGAAGTAATAGAATGGTGAGTATTGATCGAAGGAGAATGAAGGAAATTTCAATTTCCCTTTCTCTGAGATCTAACAATACTCACCATTCTATTATGGATCCTGCCTCCCAGCCCCACGGAGGCAAGCCATGGGTATCTCTTGTTTGGTTGCTATGCAAACAATATGAGCTTCATGGCAAATGGGTACTCGGCTGTTGGGAGCCAGGTACCTGGTTCCAGGAGCTGGTAAAGCTTACTAAGTCTAGAGTCCTAGGGCCAGCTATCCAAGATAGTTTGTATCAGAAGTAATAGAATGATAAGTATTGTTAGATCTCGGAGAAAGGGAAATTGAAATTTCCTTCATTGTCACATGTTTTGAGTCAACTAAAGTAAAGCACCAGCATAAAATTCGCAGTCGATAGTGCATCCTTACAGATTTTCAATTTTTACTTTTTAGTCTCCACTCCGCCCCTAGAGCTGGGTGTTCTGACGGGAGGACTGTGATATACCATGTACAGGTGCATTTCAAAGTACCGTGCATGCCGTCTCATTCCAAGTGGCTATAGGTAGGAATTTCATGGAAATAGCCATGAGATGCATTGGCACGCATTGTTCATGTGATGAAGGCTGAGTCACGAATCTGAATGTTGGGTGCTCGTATTATCAGAAGCTTAGGAATATCGTTATATTCAATCATGTCGTGTTATATTCATAGGCATCTAGGCCAGTTTGTGCGATTGACCGAATATATGGCTCCTCGGAACCGTGTTATGCAAGTACAACCATGGCTTCGTTAAAACTACTTGTGGGTTTGTCCGGACTCTGTTTAGTGCCTAAGGGAACTTGATTGGCCAAATCGTTTGGTGGCCATCTTGGATGACCTAGTTTTCGCAGAAAACAACCTCCAGAACCACTGGACCACTTTGAAACTTGATAGGTGGTTGGACTATCATTGTCTATGTGGGGGGGGGGAGGGGGGAAGAAATCTATCGAAATCGACAATGATCCGAAATTCAAGATGGCTGCCAGCCACTGGTGGCCATCTTCAAAATTGTTTTCCGAACGATAACTTAGTTACCATTTATCGGATTGCTTTGAAACTTCATAGTTGGACTAGGTCTGGGGAAAAAAATCTATGGAAATCGACAATGATCCGAAATCCAAGATGGCTGCCAGCCACTGGTGGCCATCTTCAAAATTGCTTTCCGAATGATAACATAGTTACCATTTATCCAATCGCTTTGAAACTTCATAGTTGGACTAGGTCTGGAGAAAAACCTATCGAAATCAATGACATATATTCATCATAAAGCTAATTGCACTGAATGTCAGATTAGTTTAAAATGGTAGTTCTAATTTTCACATAAAGGTTAATTTTGTTTGACCAAATTTAACGTTAAGTGCAATTGGGTGAAAGTGTTGCTTGCTATTCAAAATGACTTCTCAAAGCATCTAATTTTTGTCGGGCTCTATGTGAAGCACAGGATGGCTCGACATAGCGGTCCAAATGGTGGGCGGCATGCAGATAAATGTTACATTTTTCAATAGACATTTAATTCATCAGGGGCTTATCTGATCTCAATAAAACTGTGCAGATTTGTGCTATACCATCATTGCATCCAGTTTACATCATAATTAAAACAATTTTCAAATTTATTTCCATATTTTTACGGGGGTTGGAAGTTTTTCGATGTTAGTTTAATTTATCAATGGATTATCCAATCCTAGCAAAACCTTACAGAATTGTTCTATATCATCTCTGCATTCATTTTGCCGCAAAATTTAAATGATTTAAAAGTCTTTTCCATACTTTTACATGATTGGGACTTTATGTGTGAGTTGTCTCTTCAAGACTTAGAAGAATGTTAAAGTTTTTCAATAGACATTTGTTTCATCAGGCGGTATACTATTTTAAGAAATCCTTATTTTGCGACATGTGTGATATGCGGAAAAACTAAAAGGGCTCGACACGCAGGATGCAGTCCATCTTGTTAAAATATTTCCTGGCAGGGAACCCTGTCCCCGGATACCATCATGGCCATGCTTATACCGACCCATACTGTTGATACCAATGTCCAGGGGTGTAGGAAATTAGGAATGTACTTTGACCTGGTGGAGGGGCAAACTAGGACGGGGCGCTATGGGCATACGCTCATATTTGAGAGGAATGAACTGGGAGGGGGTTTGTAGCTATCATGACTATCCTCCTTGACCCCCCTCCCCCGTTCCTACACCTACGATGCCGCCCAGTGAAATCTGTTTTAAAAATGCACTGCGCTACATAAATCATCAATATTATTAACATATGGATGGTAAACTATGTAGATTTGCATGTCAATGGATACAGGCAAGTTATGACATCTTTTGATAATTTGTAACTAATTACAGCAGCTCCAGAAATCGTGCCTGCAATTGGTGAAAGACTGGACACTCATGGTTTTCGCATTCTAACAGATCAGGTTCAAGACTGGAGGAAAATTCCACGGCATGCTGTCACAAAATTACTGAAAGATAGCATTATATTTGAACGGGGTATGACTAATGATAATCACTATGAATTGTACCATTCTGGCATTGAAGTAAATGATGCTTTTAACCCTTTACTGGTCAAATTTGATAAAGAAAATCAAAATATTTCCTTATTGAATGGCCATCTGCAGGTAAAGAGAAGAGTATTTTTGAAAATTTACCACTGGAATGACTGGCTCAATTATTGAGCCAGCCATTCTCCTTCGATCAATACTCACCATTCTGTTACTTCTGATATACAGCTGGCCTTGACAGCGGCTCTAGGATTATAGACTTAGAAAGCTTTACCGACTCCTGGGAACCGGGTACTCGGCTCCCAACTGCCGAGTACCCGTTTACCATAGAGCTCATTCTTGTTTGCATAGCAACAAGAGCAATACATGCTTTTTGCATTAAGGATTTTAGTAGTTTTGTGAAACAAAAGATCTAAGTCTTTAATTTGTGATAGTTTGTGTGTTCCTGAAAGGATTAACTAAGGACTATGGAACATACCGCTGAAGATAACCAGGTTGTATCGTTCTTTATTATCCATAGTTAAAAGACTTAGGTCTCTAAATTTCGTTGTGTCGCATGTTCCAATTTCTGACCCCATAGAATCTGGGACGTGTGCTAACAACGATATATGCCAGACGATCGCCTTCTTTAAACCCCAACAGGCGATCGGCAGATATGAAAATAGGTGTTTGCTACGGTATTTCTAACACGAATATCGGCTGACGTCGTTCTCCGTAGAGTCCGAGCGGGTGACGTCACACCCGGTCGCTCGGATGTTTATGTGAAGAAAATTTTTTCATTAATTCGCGCATCTTGTTCTGGGTGCTGCGTACTAAAAATGGTACAGGAAACTTTAGAATGATCAAGTTTACGTGCGATCACGATCGGTTTGCAATGATCGGTGGTTTCAAAATTCTTGAGTAGATGCGTGGTCTGCGATTTTACCGTGTGATACAGCAGTTTGTTATACATTTTGTTGTTTTCTTCACATATCGTGATGCTTTCGTTAGTAGTATAATTTATATTGATTAGTAAATATACCCCGAATGCTATGCGATATGATTCCTGGAGCCGTTACACATCCTGGAGGATCTAATATGGGTGTGTTGATGCCCGCCGCGTTCTTGTCGTCATAATCAATGCGATCGTTGTTGTAACGTGGTGGGGTGCGGGGAGGTTACGGTTAATTTATTAGTCAAAATTATTTGAAAATTAATTGTCTGCCTTCCATCCTGGTCTCGTTCCGCTTGTTTATTGTAGGTTTGTGCTTATTTTATAGGCCAAGCCAGCCCCGCCATCATGTGACGAATGTCATAAATTTGTCCGTGTAATGTTCAAGGACCATGCTTGTTTTAGGTGTTCCCTGTGTAATATAGATCATAGGTGTAATGTTTGTGCAGTGTGGTCCGTCGAAATGATGGTTAAGTTCCTTGCCCAGAAGGACTTGGCTGGGTCTGACGCGGGGTCAGGCGGTCCGAGACGAAATCGTGGAGCGCCCGGTGGGGGGTGCTCCACGTCCCCAGCTGGAGGTGGCGGAGATGGCACCGCCGGCGTGGTTTGGTCCGGCTATGCAGGGTTTTCTGCATAGCGTTCTGCCCACGTTGGTGTCGTCCCTGCTACCAAAGGTTGGGGGGCAGTTTCTCCCCATGCCTGGTACGGATCCTGTCCTCGGACAGGATTCTGGACTGGTTACCGAGGGGGCCGTCTCGCACGGCCCCCTGGCGGTCCCGGCTGGCTTCGGCCAGACGGGTTCTGTCTCTGCGGCCACCTCCGGGTGGTCCAGTAGCGGTGGCCGGTCCGTCAGGTGTGGGAGCCGTCCGCCAGGACGGCTCCACGGTTGACTCATCTAGTGACGGCTCTTCGGAGTCTGAAGATGAGGAGGCCGAGGAGGAGAGGTTGCTGCGGCCCGTGAAGCCGCAGGTGGAGAATATGGAGGTTGATTCCGTCCTGGACGGAACCGGCCTCCATTTGTCTGGTTTGGCGCAAGCCAGGTCAGCGGCTCCGCCTGCGGCTGAGGCCAATCCGTTACCGTGCACCGGTTCCGGGCGGCTTGGTTTGTCACCAGCCGTCACGGGAACGGGTGTGCCGGGCCAGGTGTGGTACTCACCTATCTCGCCTGGTCCGGCAGCCGGACGTGGGGTGCCGTTGGCGCCCGTGTCCGGCTACGGTTCCGCGAGTGTTACGGGTCCGTACGGTTTTCCGTGCGGACCTACCCCATGGACCGGAGTGTTCCATGGGGTGGCGGCGGAACCGTGTGGTAGCGGAGTGCCTGGCGTGTCAGCCGTGGCTCCTTGCCGGGAGGCCGTGGCTGGCAGACCCGTGAGCACGTCAACGGGTGACGTGTTTGCGGGGGTGTCTTCGTCGGAGGTAGATTGGTCGGATGCTCTGGCATGGCTAGCCAGGGTTGACCCGTCTGTGGTTTCGGCCACGGCCGATGAAGATGCGCCCCGTCCGTCGGTTGCGTCGATTAGGACGGGGATTTTGCCCACGGCCCGGATCCAGTCAGTGGGGCTGGATCCACGGTTCATAGATTTATTGGATGCTATTTATAGCAAACAACTAATGACCAAGGGTCAGCTCCCTGCGGCCTCCAGGGAGGTGCGGGCAAGATGTCGTATTCCGCGGGGGGAATACGACAGGTATGGTGTAGTCCCGTCGGTCACGGAGGATGACCGATGGGTATTGGGAGTCCAGAGTGCCGGGTCGGGTGGCCCCGGTCCGGCACTAGTGGATAAATCCCAAGTACACCGGGAAGAAGTCCTGTCCCTATGTGATGAGGGTGTGAGGGCAGCTATGAGTGCTGTCAACCACTCTTATCGTCTACTTCAGTCGGTGTGGGCTGAAGCGGGGGCAGGCCACCCTGTGCCACCTGTGGCGCTTTCATGTGTTAATGACGGCTTGGTGCTGTCAATGGACGCATTGGCAAGGGTGCAAGCGCGAGTGACGAAGTCCAGGAGGCAAATGGTCATTGACCATATGCGTCCGGCTACGGCAGTCAGGGAGCGTCTTCTTGGGACGCCCCTGACAGGGCCTAGCATCTTCGGTGGCCAAGCGCGGGCCATCTTAGAGGACACCGCCAGTATCGCGCAGAATCGGTTAGTGGTAAACCTACAGCTAGAGCTAGTGCGGCAAGCGCACGCACTAGGGGCTGTGGGGAAACCGCTAACGGGACAGCCTTCAAAGAAGCAGAAGAAGCATAAGGGCAAGGCGAAAGCCAGGCCTGTTGCGACTTCTGCTTCAGCTGGGTTTTCAGAGCTGCCGCCGGCGAAGAAGCCCAGGAAGGTTGTAGAGGCGCCTACCCTCCCCAATGTTGCTCCTGACAGCCCTAGGGGCGGGAAGGGTAAGGGTAAGGCCTCAAAGGGCGGACAGAAGGGGCCGAAGCATACCTGAGGGTACGAAAGCTCCCTTCATATCCGCCTGGACCGCGCCTGTGCGACAGGAACAGCGGTGCCAGTTATACCCGTCGTGCCTAGAACGAAATGGTTCTCACTCTCTCTCGTTAAGAAAGTGGGGGGGGGGGGCGGACTGCGAGCCGGACAACCCCGTTAGACGTCGAGGCGTCTATGGTGGGTGGAAGGCTCATGCGTTTCGTCGAGGCCTGGCGAGGTGTGATGTCAGACAGTCTGGTCCTGGGATGGTTATCCCAGGGTTACATGCCGGAGTGGTGGGACTTTCCGCCACAAAATCTGTCTTGGCACCTGTACCAAGGGAGCCAGACAAGTTAGAAGCCGTTCAAAAGGAAGTGTCGGGTTTGCTTCTGAAGGGAGCAATAAAACCAGCAAACCGAAACACTCCAGGCTTCTATTCAAACATGTTCCTTGTCCCCAAGAGCACAGGGGGATGGAGACCCATACTCAATCTCAGGCCATTAAATTGGTTTATCCATACGCCTTAGTTCCAGATGGAAACGCCGAGGTCGGTAATGGCGGGATTGAGGAAAGGAATGTGGTGTGTATCAATCGATCTGAAAGATGCATATTTCCACATTCCTATGAATCGGAGTTGGCACAGGTTTCTGAGATTTGCGTTTCAGAATCAAGTATGGGAGTTTACAGTTCTCCCGTTCGGCCTGTCGACAGCTCCGAGGGTTTTCACAAGAGTGGTCCTTGCGGTGACGGCGTTTCTCAGAAAACAGAACGTGGCGCTACACACCTACATAGACGACTGGCTGCTCAAGGCAGACTCGGCAGCCAGGTTGAACGTGGATACTGCTCTGACACTGAAGTTACTTTCAGATCTAGGCTGGATAGTCAACGAGGAGAAATCCGAGTTGACGCCCACTCAACATTTCGTTTATTTGGGGATGCAATTCGACCTCGAGGAGGGCAAGGTTTACCCGTCAGAGCCCAGAGTGGTGTCTCTGTTAGCCATCCTCAGGAGTTTTCGAGTGAGAAACCACATTCAGGCGAGGCGGTTCCTTCAGATGCTGGGCATGATGGTCTCCATGGAGCAGGTTATCCCGTACGCTGCTCTAATGCGAAGGCCTATCCAGTTGTATCTGATGTCTCTGTGGAAACAGAGAACAGAACCCCTGTCAAAACTGGTGCCAGTTTTGGAGCCGATAATATCGCATCTTCTCTGGTGGAAACAGCGTCAGAATCTCCTATTAGGGGTTTCGCTGCACCTACCCCACCCCCAGCTGTCCGTCTACACGGATGCATCGCTGGAAGGGTGGGGTGCCTGCCTGGGAGAACACCAGGTCTCGGGCACATGGACTCTCCCGGAGAGTCAGCTGCATATCAATCTGTTGGAAATGATGGCAGTGGAACTGGCGTTGAAAGAGTTCCTTCCGATGATCAGGGGCAAGGTGATATTGATACGGTCGGACAATTCGACAGTAGTATCATATATAAATCGCCAAGGAGGGACCAGGTCGCCCACCCTGTGCATCAGGGTGTGGCACTTGATTCAATGGTGCAGGAATTACTCGGTTGTTTTGAAAGCAGCTCATATTCCTGGCCGATTGAACATTCTGGCGGATGCTTTGTCTCGCAGACAGAGAATCTTGCCAACAGAATGGTCCCTCAACCCTCCGGTTCTGCGACGGATCTTCGAGCATTGGGGCAAACCCAACGTGGACTTGTTCGCCACAAAGGAAAATGCTCAAATCATGACATATGTCTCGCCGATTCCAGATCCAAATGCCGTCGATACAGACGCTCTGGCGATAAGCTGGAGAGGGATGCATGCTTACGCGTACCCACCCACCATTCTTCTACCGAAGGTATTGGTGAAGGTCAGGGAGGAACCGTGTCTCGTCCTGCTAATAGCGCCGTATTGGCCGAGCAGGGCGTGGTTCACGGATCTTCTAGATCTGCTGGTGGAAAGTCCTGTGCAGTTGCCCGAGATTCCGAACATAATCTCCCAGGCCAAGGGACGCTTCCTACACGAGCGTCCCGAAATGTTCAAATTGACTGCGTGGATGTTGTCAAACAACGTTCCACGTCGGAAGGCTTTTCTCGACAGGCTGCTGATTTCATCGCGGCTGCGAGAAGGAGGTCAACCTTCAAGTCATATAACAACAAGGTTAACAGATTTGCAGACTGGTGTGAAGAAAAGGGTATTGATACCTTTCAATCCACTATTCAGCAAATAGCAGACTTTCTCTGTGAGCTGTTCTTTTCAGGACTAGCTCCCGTCACAGTTGCTGGATACAAATCAGCTTTGGCATCAGTTATCCCTTGTCTAGCCAACAGGGATAGTCCAGAGGTGGCCCAGTTAAATGTGATGTTGAAGGGAATGAGCAATCTCCGCCCGAGACAACCGGTAGTCATTCCAGCCTGGAGTCTATCTTTAGTGCTTAATGTACTGGCCAAGTACCCTTTCGAACTGTTGCGTTCGGCCAGTCTAAAGCATTTGACTCTAAAGGCGGTCTTTCTATTGGCAGCTTCCTCAGCTAGAAGGCGCAGTGAGATCCATGCGCTTTCGGCAGAGAGGAACCGATTTATTGTTTCTGGAGAAGGTCTGCGTCTTCTGCCAAGAGCAGAGTTTATGTGAAAGAACCAATCTTTGAGATATCCCGGCAAACCGATCATTATACCGAAGTTAACTAGGTTTGATCGTGATGCCAGTGTCTGGTGCCCGGTCCGTGCTTTGACTAAGTACAAGAAACGGACTGACTCGTTACGGTCGAACGATAGACATCTGTGGATCTGCCATAAAAAGCCTTATGGCACCGCATCCATGGATACTATCTCTCGTTGGGTGGTCGAATGCATTCAGACTACTCACGAGATGGCGACTGGGCACCAGGTGCAGGGTGTAAGGGCACACGATGTCAGAGGAATAGCCGCCTCGACCGCCCTTTACAATGGTGTTCCGTTAGAGGACATCATGGCCATTGCACAATGGCACTGTGAGTCCTCATTTACGGATTACTATATGAGGGATGTGTCAGACTCAGCCAATCCACTCGCTTTAGCTGTTTTGAAACGATAGTTAGTGACCACACTGCTTTTCCCCTTTTTTCACTTTGGTAAGAAAAGAACCTAAAGCAGGCATGGTCAGGCGAGAGGATGTCAACCAGATTGTGTCACTGATGGCCGAACCGGTGAATGGTTGGAGGCGGTACGTCTGAAGTCCTGTTATCATAAGGTAATTCAACAAGTGAGAGTTTTTTGTATTATGTATATGTATCATGTTCATTCATCTTATATATTCATGCTCATTCCCAGGCTAATACAGGCAATATGCAGGGAGTAGTTAACCCTCTTGGCATATTGGTGTTTTCAGGCGAGATACATGTTCGTTAGTTCTCTCCCTTTTCTTAGGAGGAAAAAGGGGGGGGGGGGCTGTGACGCGAATGTGTTTCGGTTCCGTGAACATGACGGTCCTTTTAGGTCTCCGTTAGTCAAGTTTGAAGTCTAAAATCTTTCTGCAAGGGGCAAAATTAGCATGTATGGCTTGCCCCTTCCCACCAGGTTACTGATCAAATCTGGTGTATATCAGAAGTAACAGAATGGTGAGTATTGATCGAAGGAGAATGCAGGAAATGTCAATTTCCCTTTCTCCGGGATCTAACAATACTCACCATTCTGTTACGGACCCAGCCTCCCAGCCCCACGGAGGCAAGCCATAGTTTTCTCTTGTTTGGTGGCTATGCAAACAATATGAGCTCTATGGTAAACGGGTACTCGGCAGTTGGGAGCCGAGTACCCGGTTCCCAGGAGTCGGTAAAGCTTTCTAAGTCTATAATCCTAGAGCCGCTGTCAAGGCCAGCTGTATATCAGAAGTAACAGAATGGTGAGTATTGTTAGATCTCGGAGAAAGGGAAATTGACATTTCCTGCATTCCAGTGGTTAGTTTTCAAAAATACTATTCTCTTTACCTGCAGATGAGCATTCCTCAAGACTACTGCAAAGGCCAGTTTTGGCCGACGACCGTTGAAGGGTTAAATTATAAGTCAGTGTATGTTATATATAAAACTATATAATGATATATAGTACCAGGTAAAGCCATCCTTAAATAATTGTTGTCCTCTTCCTTAAATAATTGTTTACCCGTAAAAAAAATCCTGCCAACTAACAAAAGATTGTATTTAGTATTTTTAATTTTCTAACATAAGCCTGTTGGGAATTAGAATCGACTTTTCCTCAAAATGGGCTTTTATTTATTTCAGAAGATTAAACAGTTTGTCGATATGGTTTCATCAAATTGATTAATAAACCCATATATATATATATATCATCCTGTCAGCAGATTGCAGTGTCAATAGAAGAAAGGCGGGTGTACATTTAGGAAAGTATCTTACTGCTATAAGCACTATATATTCTGAACCAAAAAAGTTTAGCAATTCTCATAAAAACACTAAATAAATATAATTTTGTAAAGAGAACGATTTCATTCGAAAATATTATTTAATTGGTGGGCCAATTTCCAATTTGAAAAACAGTTCATTGTCGCCCTAATGTAAGCATCGCGCCTCTAACACGGCATCATACAGCGTAGGGGTCCAGGCAGAAAAACTTTCTAGAGGTGTCAATAGCGGGTGTGGCCTCCGCGCACATTGACGACTGCGCCGTACACCAGCGGCAAGTCATCCCGTTGCTTCATGGTGCTGATTTTCGGATAACCCTGAGCGGCGTCCCATGTTAGCAGGGGTACACTTTATTAACGTTTTCAGTTCACGTTGGTTACCTGTTTTGGAATGTGGTGTCATTTCACCTACGCGACGTGCAAATTTTGACCAGTGCGAGCAAACTGCATTTTCACATGCAGTAAGCCCACCGGCGTGAAAAGCCAGAAATGATTTTGATTTCATTACAGACAACGAGACATCGTGTTGAAGAAAATTACCCGCAAATTTGATAACAATAGGGCGCATAGTTTTATACAGCAAGCAAAAATTTGAAATTGCTAAACTTTTTTGGCTCGGTATATATTCCCATATGTGCACCTGTTTATGGAATGGAACTTAATTTTAAAAATCACAATTTTTAGCATTCTCTTGGTTACGATATGATTTCAGGTGTAAATGTCTGGGTTCTTACACAAGTATGGAAAGTCTGAAAATATATGAAATTATAATTAAGGAAATCATTTAAAAGTATGGACAGTTCACCATTCTCTGCTAGAGCTAAAGGTTTGATAAAGGCATGGGACTTGGAAAAAAACTGCAAAATGATCAGGGCTCCAGATAATTTTTGTGCCATGGAAGTGATTACTACCAATCTATATGTAATGGGACTATTGACACAAGTGCGATCTAACATTTCAATATTTTGATGAAGATTTACAAATTCTAACCGTCTGTCATGGCTGTGATTCATGTATAATACATATCACTTGATTGGCCGAGACTAAGATAACTGCCCAATGAAATTATGTTTTACAAATTCTGACTGGATAGAATAACCATGGTGGCAGGAAATATTACAACCAACACACCTCTATACAGTAGGTTCATCACAAATATGCTGGTAATGTTACTACCATGATTTTTCCTCGGGAGTATTTGAGGGTTTCTTTGTTTTAAAATACTACCATACTACCCTTATCTGAAGCCCTGAAAACAATATAGATAATATTCAAAATATTAATGATCTCTGCTACTAAATCTGACAGGTTGTGCAAAATTTGGCAGTTTTGAAATGGACAAAATTGATTGGAGCCCATAAACTGGATCTGGAATTGCCAAATGTATCTTTTAAACGATATGGACTTTCATTCTGCTGAAAGTGTAGAACCCGGGAAAGAGTTGTTAGTTAACTGATTTTGAATTGTTGAGATACTGTTGTTGATTTGACTAACTGACTATTTAATATTCTTTTATTTAATTATTTTCCTAATGTTATATTAGGAATAATTTATATGATATCGTTGCATATCGTCTCTAGTCTCTACTCTGTCTTTTCGCAGGTGATATTATTGCGTTAAATAAACCATATGGACTTGCATCACATGGTATGTATTAAAAGTATAGTATCTATATAAATCCATTAACTGTTTCAATGCACATATGACATGTCAGTGTAACTAGTTCCTTGTGATTGATGCCTTAAATATTCTCTTGAATATCTTGTTCTCTTGAATATCATGACTATACAGTTCAGCATTTCTGCATTGTTGCTTTAAAATAGATTTATTGAGAAATGAGTGATGGAAATGGTTTATTTTTATTTCAAAGGATATACAAACATTTGTGCAAAGTGCAAACTGACAACTTATGTGCAGTATATGTTTGATTCGTTTGGTGATCCATAAACATTCATTTCTGAATTTGTCTGGTCAGCTTGGTGAGCATTGAGTGCTCTGGTCAATGGACCTTTCCAGATTTAGCTAAGCTCCACCCACGCTTCACCTGTGTTGAGATTGATCCCTGAACTCCCTGACTATAAATTTCCAGAAAACTGTACAGGTAAGCTGTTGAATATTTTGAAAGTAATCTGACTGGGTGGTGTTGCTGCTACAGCAACAGAGCCCAGTCAAATTAGTTTCAAAATATTCAACAAAATGTTTATTAAATAGTAAAGACATACAATTCGTACAACAAACCTTAGTCTGTCTTCAATTAAGCGTTTGTGATGTATTTTTCTATGTCATTCATGACGCCATTGATTATGACATCATACATGTTACATAGTTGATTATGACATCATATGATGGATGGAAAACTGAAAAGGTTGACCAGTAATTTCGGGTTAATTTGGTGAGTATGGACATGCTTCTTTAATTTGTTGACCACTCATCATCGTAAATTATTTGCATCATCTCTTGTCCATGTCATCTGATATCGTACTAGTATGCCTAGTGCTTTGACATCATCGTTAGGATTCAGCAGGACTGATTTGAGCCATCGGTGGGATTGGCCACAGTCGTATTGGTCGCCATTCTCTTAGCCACATTCTTTACTCGCCTTCATGCACTAGACAGACACCCGTACGATGACGGTTCAAGATGCATCATTCCATTCAAGCTCTAAGGCCTGCGTTAATGTTTAGTTTCCAAACTGGAGATGCTCTTTATCAGTGCTCAGGAGGGGAACAGTCCCACAGAAGCTCTCTCATGATGACCACTGAAATAGCTGAGTAGTCTGATTATGGAAACAAGGAATTATGTTAGGTCAGCTTAATACATTTAATTCTATATGTTAAGATAAAGACATATACAGTTTTTCTTGCTGACCATTCTGAATTAAGGCAGCAGCAACTTGAGCTTATATTGTGCTTGGAATATTCACCAGACATATAGTTATATAGTTCATATGACGTGAGCTTTCCACAAGTTCAAAATGCTGAATTGGATTAACAAATCCTGTGATATGAGTACCAATAAGTTATGAATAATTTTAATTCACCCACTTTGCTTGCATTTTGAGGTGGCCCTGGTGTAGTGGCTAGCGTTGGTCAGTATTTGTCTGAACTTGCTAAAGTGATCGATTCTACAGGAAAACTTGATACTCTGCATCTAATTCATCGACTGGACAAGGAAACTACGGGGGTGATGCTCTTGGCCAAGTAAGTGACCGAACTGTTCTTCAGCTGCTATGCACTTGACTAAATAATTCACTCGATGTAAATGCTGCTTGTATCTGTAGTAAACATAGGATATACCAACCTGTGCTAACGATAATCTGAATTGAGGGTTCAGATCTGTTGCTTGAGCGTCTGACGTCATAATGAAGGTAATAAAAACATGTTTTTTACTTAAGTTTAATTGCCTGACGCTTGATCTGAGCTGTGATTGTTCGCTTCTTTTATACTTTTTGGTTAGGTACCCGGATTTGGTCACATGTTTGGTGTCTTATGGTCACGTGGTAGGGTGTCTGGGTCGATGGTTGGCCATACAGTTTTGTTGTCGGTATGGGTGTGGTGGCGGTATGGATCCTTGACAGTGCTGGTGGTATGGCCACCTTTGTTGTTGGCCTTATGGCCATTATTGGCAGTATGGCCATTCACCAAATAGTTCTAACGTGTGCCCTTCTACTAATGTATTGCTCAGATCATTCATTCTCCTTCGATAAATACTCACCACTCTATTACTTCTGATATACAGCTGGCCCTGACAGCTGGCTCTAGGACTATAGACTTAGAAAGCTTTACCGACTCCTTGGAACCGGGTACTCGGCTCCCAACTGCCGAGTACCCGTCTACCATGAAGCTCATTCTTGTTTGCATAGCAACAAGAGATACATGCTTTTTGCAGTTGGAAAGATCTTAAGAGTTTAGCCTAAGTCTTTTTGTCTGTAATTAATTGTGATAGCTTGTGCGTTCTCAAAGGATTTCTTGGATTAATATGGATGCAGCCGATGATAACCAGGTTGTATTTAGGCTTGCGCGATTTTTCGATTTAATCGTGAAGTTCGATTTATTTTTTAAATCATGATTTTTACGATGTAATTGAGGAAAGATCGGAAAATCGTCAAAAATTTGACGTCACACCCGGGTGTCTCGGATATTTATGTGAAGAACATTTTTTCATTAATTCGCGCATCTGTTTCTGGGTGCTGCGTACTAAAATGTACCAGAAAACTTTGGAATTTTCAAGTTTTGCGTGTTATCACGATCTGTTTGCAATGATCGGTGGTTTCAAAATTCTTGATTAAAATGTGTGGTCTGCGGTTTTACGGTGTGCTACAGCAGTTTGTTTACATTTTGTTGTTTCTTCACATATCGTTTTGGCTTTCGTTAGGAGTATAATTTATATTTATTGGTAAATATACCCCGAATGCTATGCGATATGATTCCTGGTTCCGTGATACATCCTTGAGGATCAGTTTATGGGTGTATTATTGCCCGCTTCGTTCTTGTCGTCATAATCAATGAGATCGTTGCTGTAGCGTTGCGGGGTGGGGTGCGGGAGGGTTACAGTTAATTTATGGGCAATATATTTGAAAATTAATTGTCTGCCTTCCATCTTTGTCTCGTTCCACTTGCTTATTGTAGGTTTGTGCTTATTTATAGGCCAAGACAGCCCCGCCATCATGTGACGAGTGCCACAAGTTTGTCCTGGTCCTGTTTAAGGACCATGTCTGCTTTCGGTGTACGTTATGTTACCTGGATAATAGGTGTAATATATGTGCAGTGTGGTCCGTTGATATGATGGTGAAGTTCCTTGCCCAGAAGGACTTGGCTGGGTCTGACGCGGGGTCAGGCGGACCGAAATCAAATCGTGGAGCGTCCGTTTCGGCCCTTGGGGGCGCTCCACGTCTACAGCTGGAGGTGGCGGAGATGGCACCGCCGGCGTGGTTTGGTCCGGCTATGCAGGGCTTTCTGCATAGCGTTCTGCCCACGCTGGTGTCGTCCCTGCTGCCGAAAGTTGTAGGGCAGTCTCTCCCCATGCTTGGTTCGGACCCTGTCCTTGGATGGGGTTCTGGACTGGTCACCGAGGGAGCCGTCTTGTACGGCCCCCTGGCAGTCCCGTCGGGCTCCGGCCTGACGGGTTCTGTCTCTGCGACCACCTCCGGGTGGTCCAGTAGCGGTGGCCGGTCCGTCAGGCCAAGCCAGACAGATGGAGGATGGTTCCGTCCAGGACGGAATCGACCTCCATATTCTCCACCCGTGACATCACAGGCCGCAGCAACCTCTCCTCCACGGTTTCCTCGTCTAGTGACGACTCTTCGGAGTCTGAAGGAGAGGTTGCTGCGGCCTGTGATGCCACAGGTGGAGAATATGGACGGACCTGGACGGAACCGTCCTCCATCTGTCTGGCTTGGCGCAAGCCAGGGCAGCGGCTCCGGCCGTGGTTGAGGCCAATCTGGTACCGGTTGCATGGTCAGCGGCTTCGCTACAGCCCCTAGTGCGTGTGCTTGCCGCACCAGCTCTAGCTGTAGGTTCACCGCCAACCGATTCTGCGCAATGCTAGCTGTGTCTTCTAAGATGGCCCGCGCCTGGCCACCGAAGATGCTAGGGCCTGTCAAGGGCGTCCCAAGAAGACGCTCCCTGACGGCCGTAGCCGGACGCATATGGTCAAGAACCATTTGTCTCCTAGACTTAGTAACATGCGCCTGCACCCTTGCCAATGCGTCCATAGACAGCACCAGGCCGTCATTGACGCACGAAAGCGCCACAGGTGGCACAGGGTGGCCTGCCCCCGCTTCAGCCCACACCGACTGAAGAAGGCGATAAGAATGGTTGACAGCACTCATAGCTGCCCTCACACCCTCATCACAAAGGGACAGGACTTCATCGTGGTGTCCCTGGGATTTGTCCACCAGTGCCGGGGCGGGGCCACCCGCTCCAGCACTCTGGACACCCAGAACCCATCGGTCATCTTCGGTGACCGACGGTACAACACCATACCTGATTGATACCTTTCAATCCACTATTCAGCAAATAGCAGACTTTCTCTGTGAGCTGTTCTTTTCAGGACTAGCTCCCGTAACAATTGCTGGATACAAGTCAGCTTTGGTATCAGTTATCCCTTGTCTAGCCAACAGGGATAGTCCAGAGATGGCACAGTTAAATGTGATGGTGAATGGAATGAGCAATCTCCGACTGAGACAACCGGTAGTCATTCCAGCCTGGAGTCTATCTTTAGTGCTTAATGTACTGGCCAAGCACCCTTTCGAATCGTTGCGTTCGGCCAGTCTAAAGCATTTGACTCTAAAGGCAGTTTTTCTATTGGCAGCTTCCTCAGCTAGAAGGCGCAGTGAGATCCATGCACTTTCAGCAGAGAGGGACCGATTTATTGTCTCCGGAGAGGGTCTGCGTCTTCTGCCAAGAGCAGAGTTTATGTCAAAGAATCAATCTTTGAGATATCCCGGCAAACCGATCATTATACCGAAACTAACAAGGTTTGATCGTGATGCCAGTGTCTGGTGCCCAGTCCGTGCTTTGACTAAGTACAGAAAACGGACAGACTCGTTACGGTCGAACGATAGACATCTGTGGATCTGCCATAAGAAGCCATATGGCGCCGCATCCATGGATTCTATCTGTCATTGGGTAGTCGAATGCATTCAGACTACCCATGAGATTGCGACTGGGCACCAGGTGCAATGCGCAAGGGCACACGATGTTAGAGGAATAGCCCCCTCGACCGCCCTTTACAATGGTGTTGCGTTAGAGGACATCATGGCCGTTGCACAATGGCACTGTGAGTCCTCTTTCACGGATTACTATATGAGGGATGTGTCAGACTCAGCCAATCCACTCGCTTTAGCTGTTTTGAAACGATAGTTATGTGACCACACTGCTCTTCTCCCTTTTTTGACTTTTGTAAGAAAGAATTAAGAAGCAGACATGGTCGAGCGAGAGGATGACAACCAGATTGTGTCACTGATGGCCGGACAAGTGAATGGTTGGAGGCGCCACGTCTGGAATCCATTTATCATGAGGTAATTCAAGATTGAGTTTTTTGTATTATGTCTGTATATCATGTTCATTCATTTTATATATTCATGCTCATTCCCAGGCTAATACATATGTTGCTTTCTTTTGCATATGCCTTCGCAAAGGCATCTGCAGCCATCTTTCCTGACAGTGTTTGTCCATCTTCTTCAAGAGTAATCTTCTCTCCCCCGACACCCTCATCATTCAGTGCTTTAGTCAGTCTCCATAGCTTTGTGGTGTCTCTCTCTAAATTAAACCCTGCCGTCTTTTCCCTCCAGCTTCTTCTTTTGGCCTCCAGCTTGGTCTTTAGATACCTGGCTTTAGTTTGTTGTAGCGTGAAGTGGTTTTCATGATAGGGATTACCCTCTGCATCTTCTCTGGCCTTGTCTAGTTTATCATGTGCTGCTTGCAGTTCTGTTGTCCAGTAGGGGCGGTAGTTTTTGCTGAACCCTCGAGGAATCGCTTCATTGGCAGCCTTGAGGATACTTGAATTAAATTCCTTGACCACATTGTTGATGTTTCTCCCTTCTACTGCTATATTTTGGGTACGCTCATTGGAACGAATGCCGAACAGACTCCAATTTGCCTTTTTGTAGTTCCACCTTGGATGTTGAGGTGAACTTGTCGAAATACTTCCAGAAAGAGAGAGTAGAACTGGGCGGTGGTCGCTTCCTCCTAACTACGATCCGACCACTCTACTGAGGTTTCTGTGAATGTCTTCTGTACAAAATGCCAAGTCTGGCATTGTTGTCGAGTGCCACCGGTGCGAGTAGAAGGTAGGCTGATCTGTGGGATCGTTGACAAGTAAAAGGTGCTTTTCATCTTGCCATGCTTCAATGTCTTCTCCTCGTTTATCAAGTGTTCTGTATCCCCAGCTCTGGGACTGGCTATTTAAGTCTCCCACAATGAGGAAGTGGCGGTCCGGGACCTGGATTGTGTCAAGTGAGAGATTCTTGTAATTAGGGCAGTAATAATTGACAATGTCAATCACAGAGTTGCTGGTTTTTACCTTGATCTTGATATATTCTGCCTCTTCCATAAAGGTTTTGATCTGGCTGGCGTTCACACTGTTTCGGACCAATGTGATCACCCCGCCTTTCTTTCTTCCTCTTCGATCACACCGGAAAATCTGGTAACCTCTGATCTTAAATGGTTTTCCTTCTTGCAGGTGTGTCTCTTGGATGCAGCAGATATCAATGTTGTTTTCGTACAGGAACTGTTCGAGCTCTGATTTCTTGTTGGTAATCCTTCTGCATTCCAGTGCATGATGTTGATATTGGAGTTCTCTCTGGGTTTGGTCTTCTCTTTCGGTTGGCCAGTAGCTCTCCATCCTCATCCCCTGGCTCCACAAGACAAGTTGATGGGACCTCCAGTAGCAGAGGGTGGGCTCCTTCGAGGCGTGGAGCCCGGCGCTGCACCTGCCTGGCGGATCCTCACAGGGCGAGTGCCATTTCGGTTGATTCGATCTCCGTGTCATTTCATTAGCGTTGTGCATAATGCTCTGGTTAGCCCCTCCAAATGTCTGGATTGACACCCAGTGGGTTACACCCCTGTGCCTCGTTGAGGCCGAGCATATAGTCTTAATAGGGGTTGCACCATTATACCTAGATTCATTAAATCAAGTGGACAATAGGGGCTTTTTTTAAATTACAATAAACTGTATTAAAATTTAGAAAATAATAAAAACGAATACAGAAATGTATAGAAAATTGGCGTAGCTTTCCAATAATGTATGACTTCAAAAATATTATCAAATTAGTTCTTCATATAAACTGTTTAAAGTGCGTTGTATTAGATTCCAATAGTAAAGTAATGTTGTTTGCGTGTCTACTATCGCGCTTACCTGCCGGATCCATTCTGGGAAGGTATTTTTTTTAAATACACTAATGTGAGAAAGGTCTATAGCAGCAAAAAGCCCTATAAAACTAATTAGTATTCAACAATCATAGAAGATTTTAGGGGTCTCGAGGGATTCACTGTGTAGTGTGTCTTAAGTTGCATTTTTGGTGTATGTATGTACACTCTAAAGGACCCTTAAGAGGATCCCTGCTCTATGTTCTGATATCATGCACCTCCCTAGAAATGGTCCAATAGTGAATGGTTCAGTACACCACCTACAAGCTGTGCTTACTCTAACCTAGGCAGCAATCCTTCAGCAGCACCATTTTCAAAATTGGATGAGTTATCACACTAACCCTTTCCTGATATTATTTTCTCATTGAATGTCCATTTACAGGCCAAGAGAATACAATTTCTAAATATTTATCACTGGACTGACTGGCTCGGTTATTCCAGTGGTAAATTTTAAAAAAAGGCTATTTTTGGCTGGTATAACCATTAAAGGATTAACCTTTATCACTCTGGTGTCAATATTCTATCTTTTACTGTGTCAATAGCAAAGAAACTCTTGTACATTTTTTAACAATTTTGGTTAACGATATTGCTGTCTATGACGGCAACATTTTTCACCAAATTTGTTGAAAAATGATCACCAGTTCATCTTTTAATTTAATTTGAAATCTAAAAACTTGACATCAGCTTGTTAAGGTTTAATAACAGGAAACTGAATAATCAAGATCACAATGGATGAATCTACTTATAGCGAGGACCCGTCCATCTCTGGTTAAGCTCTGCCCATGCTTTGCACATGCTTGGATCGATTTATATACTTTGAACCCTGACTTCCCAGAATCCCATTTTCAAGGTAACCGTACAGGTGAGCTGGTGAATATTTTGAAACTAATTTAATTGGGTGCTGATGCTGCCTATGGAAGAAATAGTGTGCAGTCAAATTAGTTTCAAAACATTCCACAGAATGTTTATTATTAGCTCACCTGGCCTGAAAGGCCAAGTGAACTTATGCTGTCGCGACCGTCCGTCATGTATCCATCGGTCCGTCCATCAACTTTTCCTTTAAGGGACTTCTCAAGAACCGCTGGGACGATTTCAATTATATTTGGCATCATTAGGGAATAGGGATTCAAGTTTGTCCAAACGAAGTCGATCAGCCAAATTGGCCGGGCTGACTTTTGGAAATGTCTTTAAAAATCTTCTCCGAAACCGATTGGGGGATTGATGCAAATCTCAGGAAATATGATCTAGGGCAAGAGCTGAACCGAGTCTGTTCAAGGGAACTTGATAGGTCAAATGGTTTGGCAGCCATCTTGGTTGACCTGGTTTTAGCGAAAATTACTTCTCCGGAACCGCTGAAGGGATCAGGCCGAAATTTGGCAGATATGATTAGGGACTAAGGGCCATTAAGGTTTGTTCAAGGGAAGTTGATCCGACAAAAAACATGGCCGCCAATGGCCAATCAAAATATAGCGTGTTTGGTGGCCATATTGGATTTTTTTATTTGATGGATCTTGAGGCCGAAATTGGTTTTATATGTGTTTTTGGGTATTCTGAACTCAAATTTGCAATTTTCGAAACTAGGATAAACAGTTTGGTGGCCATCTTGGATCGTTTTTCCGGCAAAAGCTCCCATACTAAAGCAAATGGAAATTTTTAATGTTTTCTCGTGAACTACTGCGCCAATTTCAAATATATTTAGTGGGAAGCATACTTAGGGCATAGAGATGCAAGTTTGTTCAAACGAAGCCAATTGGTCAATTGGGTTGGTGTTCATCTTGTATTTTGGCCGATTTTTAGAAATGTCTTTAAAAATCTTCTCCGAAACCGCCTTGGGGATTAATGCAAAGCTCATGAAATAGAATCTAGGCCAAGAGCTGAACCAAGTTTGTTCACGGGAACTTGAATGGCCAAATAATTGGGCGGCCATCTTTGATGGCCTGGTTTTCATGAAAGCGACTGTCTCCAGAGCCACTAAATGGATTGGGCCGAAATTTGGGAGATATGATATTGATGACTAAGGGCCATGAAATTTTGTTAGATAGAATTTGATACATAAAGAAACATGGCCTCTGTTTTCTTGTTACAAGTCTGCTCAACTCATTAGAGTCATATTTATTGTTAATGACTTTTCTAGTTGAAATTCCTATGGTCCAGGTTAGTGATATAAGCCCCTTGGACCTCTGGTTTAGTAAAACCATACAATTCGTACAACTGACGGACTATTTATTCATTGTGCGTGACAGATTTAGATATGTCATTTATTATGGATTTTTATTATGATGTCGGCTTGCATGTCACATAATTGACAGATTGGATTCATCCGTTGTGTAATTATGGATGTCACATAATATGGCTCGGGTCAGTTTCTGATCACATGGTGCTGACCATTGTAGGAGCAGGGTTCATACTGGTCATGGAAAGTCATGGAATTTGAAAAATTAAATTCCAGGTCTGGAAAGTCATGGAAAATCAAAATTTTTTGTCATATGTCATGGAAAATCATGGAAAATGGTAATCATGGAAATTAAAAGAAATCTATTGGCATAATTTTCTGTCGTCACCTCTACACAAGAAAAATTATAGCAACAGCTTATCAGCCTTGGTTTTTGCAAGACACAATATTCAGACATGCAGAATGACTCAAATAGTAATTTATATAGCTACGTTCTAGGTATTAATGCTTGCAGGTTATGGAATTTGTTAGTTTTGTTCATGAAAAGTGGAATTTCAAAGACAAAGGTATAGGAGGCAATCTATGGGAGATAACTTGAAATTACTGCTCTTGTAATTTGCTAAGAATTTGTTCACTTGTATTTCTGAAAATAACTAGCAATCTATACATTGAAGTTTAAGGGAGGTAATTCTGCATAGATTTAATCTGTTTTTATTTGCTTCCCTTAAAATGAATATTTAATAAGATCCTTATATAAAAGTAGATATATATTTTTTCTAGGTGCTAAATATATTTATCCTGGGTGCATGTTTACTACTGGGAGGCAGTGGGACCCAAGTTTTCTTACACTGGTACCAAACTACCCCTTTATACTCCTGGATAGAGAGAGGAAAGGAGTGAAGAGTCTGCCCATCTTTCCAACAAGATACTGCTAGTCAATCACCGAAACATGAACTGGGTTTGGCAGTTAAGTAGTCCCGAGTGTTTACCCCTTGATTTGTTTAAATACTCCTTAGTTACATGGGAAATAACTCTGAAGTTACTAAGAGTTTGTTCCCCTGTATTTCTGAAAAAGCTTTAAATGTGTTGATCTTTAAGGGAGGCAATTATATATAGATTTGATCTCTTATGAATTGTTTCCCATGATGAACATTTATTTATGTCTTATGGAGCTTCGCCGAGCCATGTCTTAAGCCACTCATGTGAGGCTGTTGACTATTCTGAATACAGTTTGATAATTATATCAGTGAAAAACTAAAAAATGCACCAAAATCTGTTTTCAGCGACCAGTTTAGGGAGCATCAATAATTAGTCATTATATAGTACAGAGCTTTCAAAAATACTGTAACATGTTTCTAAAACAAAATGAAATGTACTGTTGATTATTTTTTTCAAAACCATCCTCTGCAATAGTCTTGTGAAATTAGGCTTGAGTGATTATTGATTTCAGTGATCACGATCGATTATTTAAGAATAATCGTGATTACTCGATTAATCAGCCTATAAAAGCATATCAATAACTAAAGCTGCAATGGTGTTTAGAAACGTGCATTTGCAGGCCAAGAGAAAACTATTTTTGAAAATGTATTGCTGGAATGCCTGGCTCGATTCTTGAGCCAGTCATTCCAGTGATACATTTTCAAACAGTTTTTTCTTGGCCTCCGAATGGACATACATTCATTGAGAAAAATTTTAATTTCTTGACCCATTGCATTAAAGAGTAAATTAAAATGTAGATTTCGAAACATTTACGCAGTAGATTTTTTTCACGATTATTCGATTCTTTAATCGTATAAATTCACGATTTAAAAAATAATCACGATTTTATTTTTACTCACGTAATCGTGCAAGCATATGTGAAATGTGCATTTGCAAACCAAGAGGGTGTTTTTGAAAATATACCACTGGATTGACTGGATGGAGTAGATCACAGTTATAAAAGCTGAAAAAACATGCACCCCGATGATGGATTTATAACACTGTACAAATAGAGGAATCTAGTTTACTGATTAATCAAATCGTGTCATAACAATGTCATGTAAGCTGACATCATAATCAATTAAGTCATGAATGATGCGATTTAGTTTGGTCGTAAACATTTAATAGTCTGTTAAGTTGTGCAAATTATGTGTCTTTCCTATTTAATAAATATTCTGTTGAATATTTTGAAACTGATTTGACTGGGTGCTGTTAATAGGCAGCAACAGCACCCAGTCAAAGTAGTTTCAAAATATTGAACAGTTTACCTGTATATTTTTCTGGAAATTGATATTCAGAAAGGGCAGGGATAGATTGATCCTGACATGGGCAAAGCATGGGTGGAGCTAGCTTATCTAGAGATCTACATGGCATAGCTAAAACTGGATTCTTGTCGTAATATGTGGCTAATCTGATAATATACCGTTACAGGACTCCACATATGGCCTGGAGATTACATAAGATGTTTCTGAAAAGACAAGTGATCAAGAAGTACTGGGTTATCACTAAAGGTGTTCCGAATCCCCTTCAAGGTATGCTCGGACAAGCTAAGAATCCCCTTCAAGGTATGCTCGGACAAGCTAAGAATCCCCTTCAAGGTATGCTCAGACAAGCTAAGAATCCCTTCAAGGTATGCTCAGACAAGCTAAGAATCCCTTCAAGGTATGCTCAGACAAGCTAAGAATCCCTTCAAGGTATGCTCAGACAAGCTGAGAATCCCCTTCAAGGTATGCTCAGACAAGCTAAGAATCCCCTTCAAGGTATGCTCAGACAAGCTAAGAATCCCCTTCAAGGTATGCTCAGACAAGCTAAGAATCCCCTTCAAGGTATGCTCAGACAAGCTAAGAATCCCCTTCAAGGTATGCTCAGACAAGCTAAGAATCCCCTTCAAGGTATGCTCAGACAAGCTAAGAATCCCCTTCATGGTATGCTCAGACAAGCTAAGAATCCCTTCAAGGTATGCTCGGACATGCTAAGCATCTCCTTCCAGGTATGCTCGGACAACTAAGAATCCCCATCAAGATATGCTCGGATAATCTAGGAAACCCATTCAGGTATGCTTGGACAAGCTAAGGATCCCCATCAAGGTGTGCTCGGACAAGCTAAGAATTGCCTTCACGGTATGCTCGGACAACTGCAAGTCAAATTACTTTCAAAATATTCAACAGCATACCTGTTACCTTGAAATTTAGATTCTGGGAATTCAGGTTTCAAAGTTTCAAAACGATTCCAACAGACAGAGCTTAGCTATAAATGGACATGGTATAACTATAAATGGATCAAAAAGAGATAAAATGCTGAGAACAGAATGACATCATAATCCTGATATACTGGTATTGATAAGGCATACTTCAGAATTCATAGCAATCTGTGAAAGTGCTTGCAGTATATGAATTCACAAATTGTTTTTCAAATTTGCTTAGTGAATGTCCATTTCATGACAAGAGAAAACTATTTTTGAAAATTGACCACTGCTCAGTTATTTCACCAAGGCCACTGCAGATGGTAAAAGTTCTTGGTTTAAATAGCAAATTAACTTGAATTGCATAAATTTATCAAAGATTTGTGAAAACCCAATTCAATTTTTCGTGAAACTTTTATTCCTGATAGGTTAAACATAGGCAATTTTTGTCAGAAAAATGTAATATCTTTTACTTACTGAATGTGAATTTGCATATTACAGGCCAAGCAAAGACATTTACTACTCGAGTAACTGACTTCGTAAGCAGGTAAAGACAAGACTATTTTAAAAGGCCTGTTCGTGAAACTTTTATTCCTGATAGGTTAAACATAGGCAATTTTTGTCAGAAAAATGTAATATCTTTTACTTACTGAATGTGAATTTGCATATTACAGGCCAAGCAAAGACATTTACTACTCGAGTAACTGACTTCGTAAGCAGGTAAAGACAAGACTATTTTAAAAGGCCTGTTATTTCAGTATTCTAAGATATTTGCCGTAATGTGGCATCTAGAATATTCCAGTCAAACACATAGCAATACTTTAGACCTGAGCAGATCGATTTACATGTGGTTGTCATTTCAAGATTTTGTAACTAATTTGACTAAGTTTTACGTTTTGTTATTTTTCTCTATTGCTACTGTATTGTGTTTTGCCAGGTGTGATTGATATCCCTATAGCAGAAGGCACTGTTGAGGGGAAGTACAGGGTAAGAAAATTAGCGTGGTGTTTGTTTAGAATCGTTTGTTGTGCCATGTTCTTCAAAATGTTGTTTAATTTCTTTTGTCTAATGTATTTTGAAGAAAATTGATATAAACATCTTAGTTTAAAAAATATATACTCTGATTTTTTTCATGTATACCTATCACATTTCATGAGCCCATGGCATCTAGATTGAAGCATTAGATATCAATATAGAGGTGTTATCTTGTGAAAAGGAAATGAAATGCGAGTAAGGGAGATAATTCTGCATATATTTGCTATGTTATGAGTTGTTTCCCTTAATGTCCTCAATATTAACACATTAGCCCATTTAACATTTCTATCAGTCACAAACTGCTTCTGCAGTGGTCCTGAGAAATGTCCATTTGCAGACCAAGAGAAAACTATTTTTTTTAATTTACCACTGAAATGACGATAACCAAGTCAGTCATTCCAGTGGTAAATTTTCAAAAATAATCTCCAAATGTATGAGAAAATTGAAATTTTCTTGAACAAATTCACGGGGTAAAGGGTTAAAGTCTGAAATGACCTAAGGGCATCCGTTTCACTCCGAATAAGTGATAAATTGGCTCATTAGGCCATTCAAGAGAAGAGATACAGATGATAGTATTTTGCTGTTTGCAGTTTAATTTGCATGAGTTGTCTATTTCTGTACAGATGGTGTTAAAACCTAAAGGCACAGAAGAAACTCGCTTAGTGATGACGAAGAGTCAGATAAAACCATTTGAGGCAATAACCCACTATAGAGTGCTTGATTCCGCAAACAGTACGGCTCTGGTAGAGTGTCAACCAGAATCGGGTGAGTTTGTCAACAGATCTCTGTTCATTATTTGTTCACCTAAACAAGTTATACTATGACATCTGTCCATCAACGTTTGCTTTGAAAAACAACTCATTAATCGCTGGGCCAATTTCAACCAAATTTGGCTTGTAGAACTCTAAGGTGGTAGCCCTCCAAACTTGTACACAGCAATTTGATTGGTCAATTTTTTTGGCAGCGTTCTTGGAGTTTCCAAACGTAGGAAAATCATTTAAAACACAACATCTTAACCAATGGCCAAATTTAAAGAAACTTGGGTTGAAGCATGATGTAGTTGCAGGTTTTCAGGACTTCTAACAGGCCATTTGAAAAGTTAAATTTACTCATGGCCATCTTGAATTTTCCGAAAATGTCCCGTGAATATGTAAAAGGACCAATCAAACTGGGAGTTGGAAGGAATGACCTGTGGTGGTATACTTTCAACCTTGTAGACAGAGATCTGATGGGTCATTTTTTCCGGTGGCTATCTGGGATTTTCCAATAGTTTCCGGAAAATCAATTAAAAGACCACTTCTCACTAACTGTTGTAGTCTTCCAAACTTGTATACAGAGATTTGATTGGTCAGCCATTTTGAATTTTCAAAGGTTTTTTGAAAAAATGGTTAAGACTTCATTAATCAGTGGCCTGATTTCAACGAAATTTGTTTGAATGGATCCTACTGTGGTAGACTTAAGTTCCAAGTAAGCGACACAGACCCTTTAGCCTCTTGTTATATTATAATTCTTCATTGTGAATTATCCTCAATAAGGAGTAATGTGAAGTAAATGGTAAAGCTGCTGAATCACTTGTAACAAATATGACTGATAATCATTGTAGCTTAAGACAGACCTCCTTACCCATATACAGCTTGCCCTTAGTTTCTACAGAAACACCGCCAAAGTTACGGAAGCCCAGACAGCTATAGCTAAAAATAGAAAATAAAATGGTGAATTACAGTAGTATGTATGTAGCTGACAAAATTACTCAGACGTGCCAAATGAATTTGCATTGTTGTTTCAAACTGCCTACAAATTATGGCAACTATGTATAAAGACAATGGCGCGTATTATCAGTTATGTATGTGGTTGAGCTATACATGCCGATAATGTTGGCATGTCGCCACATAATAGCCATACAGAATAAAACTGAAAGCAACTAAATGAGAGAAATTCCTGACTAGTTTGAGAAATACAAAATCTACCATAATAAAATGTTTTCTGCATAGAACTTAGGAATTGCATTGTACCATTAAATTACTGAAAATAGTCTTAAACAAACTTGGGTGGGAGGTTATCATTTGGGTGGTGAAGAAATCCCTTGAATCATTTTTGGTGGCAAAGAAACCTTGAATCATTTTTAGTGGCAAAGAAACCGTGAATCATTTTGGGTAGTGAAGAAGCCTCTTGAATCATTTTGGGTAGTAAAGATGCCTCTTGAATCATTTTGGGTAGTGAAGAAGGCTCTTGAATCATTTTCGATAGTGAAGAAGCCTCTTGAATCATTTTGGGTAGTGAAGAAGGCTCTTGAATCATTTTGGGTAGTGAAGAAGTCGCTTGAATAATTTTGGGTAGTAAAGAAACCTCTTGAATGATTTTGGGTAGTAAAGAAGCCTCTTGAATCATTTTGGATAGTGAAGAAGGCTCTTGAATCATTTTGGATAGTAAAGAAGCCTCTTGAATGATTTTGGGTAGTGAAGAAGGCTCTTGAATCATTTTGGATAGTGAAGAAGGCTCTTGAATGATTTTGGGTAGTAAAGAAGCCTCTTGAATCATTTTGGGATGGTAAAGAAGCCTCTTGAATCATTTTGGGGTGGTAAAGAAGCCTCTTGAATCATTTGGCTGATGAAGACACCTCTTGATTTGGTGGACAAAGATCAAGGCCATCTAAAAAGTGTTCTGGTAAGACTCGGGGAACCTCTGGAATACTTGATTGAAAGAGATTTGACAGAAAACTGACAATGCATCAACCGCTTCCAGTCCAATTAGACGCAAATGTGTGACAGAACATTTTTCTTAGTCAACGAATTATTTCAGTCTGATAACTTTGATATTTAACCTTTTAATCCTCATATCAGCCAAAAATGGCTTCTCCAATGGTCTTGAGAAATGTCCATTTGCAGACCAAGAGAAGACTGTTTTTGAAAATTTACCTCTGGAATGCGTGCCTCAATAACTGAGGCAGTTATTCTTGTGGTAAATTTTCAAAAATGGCCTTCCCGTGGTCTGGAAATTTTCTTGAACAAATTCGAGGGTTAAGGGTTTAATATTTTCCTTGGACATTTAATGAGGTCAAGTAAGAAGATATTAGGTTAATACAGTAATGTCTGCTGTAGAGACCACCTCTTTATAAAGAGCTGCTGTCACCACCTCTATGTAAAGGCCACGCTATATGAGTCAGAAATCAATAAAACAATACATTTGACCATGCACAAAGAGACCTCTTGTCTATTATGTCCTTTTGTTTGATCCGTGTGATGTTCTTTATACACCAGTGTCAAAGTGGTTAAGTAACTGCTGAATGGTTAATGGAGAAATAAAGTCTTATGTTACCTATTTATTGGAGCTTGTTAAGATTCCAAGCTACAGGTAAATGCTTATTGGGGGTTGTTTATGGTTTTAGGTTTGTGTACAGCGACGCTTTTTTGGAATAAATAGCAAGTGAGACATAATAATGTATGTGGTTGTAGTATGCCTGTGTATATTAAAACCTTGTTCATCATAGCAGTTCATAGTATGTAATTGCTAAATAATTTTAAACCTTTCAGGATGTAGCCAGCCAAAATTGGCCTCTGCATTGATTTTGAGTAATGTCCATTTGCAGGCCAAGAGAAGACTATTTTTGAAACCTTACCACTGGAATGACTGGCTCGATAAATGACTGGCTAGGTAACCGAGCCAGTCATTCCAGTGTTAAATTTGCAAAAATAGTTTTTTCTATGCTTACAAATGGACACTTGATAAGCAAATAATTTTATTTTCTTCTCCAAATTTATCCATTAAATGGTGAAAGCATGCCATGTGTTTGTATTGTACCAGGTATAAAGCACCAGATCCGAGCACACCTGGCGTTTGGTTTGAATACTCCAGTACTGGGAGATCACAAGTATTCACATCTCACTAAGATTGCACCTCAGGTACATTAACCTTTTAACACTCGAATTTGTTCAAGAAAATTAAAATTTTCTCGTAGAAAATGTCCATTTGCATACCAAGAAGTTTTTTTTTTGGAAAATTTACCACTGGAATGACTGGCTCAATAACCGAGTCACTTATTCCAGTGGAAAATTTTCAAAAATACTTTTCTCTTGGTGTGCAAATGGACATTTTTCAAGACCACTGTAGAAGCCATTTTTGGCTGATATGTGTGTTAAAGCATTAACAATTAGTAACACTTATTAACCCTTTGACGCTCACGCCAGCCAGAACCGGCCTCAGCCATGATCTTGAGGTATGTGGATTTTGCAGGCCGTGAGAAGACTATTTTTAAAGTTTTGTTGCTCAAATGACTGGCTTGATAAATGAACCAGTCATTCCAATGGTAAATTTTAATGATTAGTTCTTTGGCCTGCAAATTGACATTCAATGATTTTCTTGACTAAATTTAAACAGGTGTTCTAAACGTAGAAAATGGAACACAACACTGTATTGGAATACCTGTAGAACATAAAGCCTGTTCATGTTTTTGGCAAGGTGATAGTATGACATCTCTCCCACACTTCTGAACATTGTGATATATATATATATATATATATATATATATATATATATATATATATATATATATATATATATATATAATGTTGTAGCATATTGTTTGCCTATGTGTTTATTCCAATACATTCCATTCCATTAACCCTAACAGGCCTGTAATGGCGAATGATATAAGGAACATTCTGACTATTTGGAAACTAATTTGACTGAGCTCTTTGGTGACTATATATATATATATATATGACATAAACAACAGATTCCGGTCGAATTAGTTCCGAAACATTGAACAGCTTTCCTGTGTGATGAAGATGAGTGACTGTCTTCTGCAATGGAAGGGTTCTTTTCCATCTTTAGGTGTCTTTAGGATGACATATTTTAACCCATTAACGCTTCTATCAGCCAAAAATGGCTTCTACAGTGGTCTTGAGAAATGTCACTTTGCTTACCAAGAAAAGACTATTTTTTTTAATTTACCAGTGGAATGACTGGCTCGAGCCAGTCATTCCAGTGCTAAACTTTAAAAAATAGTCTTCTCTTGGTCTGCAAATTTACATTTTCATTGAAAAAATTGAAATTTTCTTGAACAAATTCAAGGCTTAAAGGGTTACGGTGTTATCACAAAGTACATTGACCATTGCTGCTGTGCTACCTTCACAGAGAATGACACTGTATTGCACAGTTTGTAAAGTGCAGAGTTTGAAATTGGGCTGTGTCACCAGTGGTGATTATGATGGCTTGCAAATGTTTGCGATGACAAGCATCAAGTTTGTTCTGGATGGCAATTGCAGCTTCTCCCCCGTCACAGTTGAATAGTGTTATTGAGACACATGTAACGTTGTGTCCAACACAAACGGATACATATGTATAGTCCTGCAGTATTGTCAGTTCTGTTCCGCTTTCCCGGCTTCAGTCACTGGAACGTTGATGGTTGGTCATTGTAGAGGGAATGGACCTTTCCAGTTTTAGCTATGCCCCACCCATCTATAGCTAAACTCCACCCACACCTCGTTCATGTTAGGATCGATCGATCTCCGAACTCCCTGACTCAATTTCCAGAAAACTAATCAGGTAAGCTATAGAATAATTTGGAACTAATTTTACTGGGTGCTGTTGCTGCCTATGACAGCAACAGCACCCAGTCAAATTAGACTCAAAACATTCAACAGTATATTTCTTACATAGCAAAACATACAGTTCGTACATCGTGTCGGACTATTAAGCATTAAAGACAGCCTTAATCGAATCATTCATGAGGTCATGATTATAATGTCAGCAGACATGTCGCGTAGTTGGTTATGACGTCATATGATTGACTGGGGAAATGGTTTCATGAATTGAGTGGTGAAGTCTGTTTGCAATACAATCGTTAATGCATGCAAAAATGTGGACATGGTGCATCAGTCCTGGTCCAGTTATAAAGCTTAGACCACGATAATTAGCTTGTTTCCGCTTAAGAGGTAGTAACTTGTGACAAGACTGCTCTATCTGTTCATAGTACTTAGTCACCTTTGTTTCTTGAATGGCTGCAATATCGATGCTGTAGAAATGATAGTCTCTCCCCAGGGTCTTTTTAATGAACTGTCTAGACCTTGAATGTTATATATTGCTAAAGTGAACTCAAAAGGAGCTGGTAGTGCTCTATGGGTTTGAACATGGCAGTTATTTGTTTGATGAAATGTAGACCTATAAATTAAGAGTATACTGACTGCATGGTGTCAGTCCTCAATCCTTGACGATGTTGGTTTCCCAGAGCGTACATGAGGAAGACACCAGGAGTGAGTTCAGGAAGGCGAATGTTCGCAAACATTCGCGTTCTTTGTGGGGCAGTGTTCAGTAATGTGTCATCTACATTACTAAACTGAAGAATATAGTGAGTATACGACACATTATTGAATACTGTTGCGTAACGGAAAACGTTTTTCGTGCTCCTGAACGCACGCACCCCTGTTGAAGGTGTTGTCATCTTCTCGCTGCAGTTTCCTTTTGATTTCTGATTTAAACATATTTTATTGTAGGCTTTTTACAAAGGGATTGGGTACAAGTTCTTGCAACTTAGTCCCTTTCCCAAAGTTTCCTGTACGGTTGTCTAGATATTAAGACATATTTGGCATATCAATAGTTAAGTGGTTAACAAAACCACTAATAGTCCAATGACATAGTTGGCATATCAATGGTTAAGTGGTTAATGAAACCATTAATAGTCAAATACAAATATATTAATCCATGTCTTAGAATGGAGGCACATGCTTTCTATTTCGAATAATACTTACCAGATGTACTATTATGATAATGTCTATTATCTAGTCTAGCTCAAAATAAACAATTAAAACTCCTCACTCTCCTGGTCCTGCCCACACTGTGTCTGGGAATTACCATAGCCGCAGGTACCGAGTCAATTCCCAATCACTGTCAGATTCGTCTATTTTGCGCTTTTGCAAGTCGCATGTTTTTGTCGTGGTCAAATTATTCTAATTTAAGCGGATTTAGCGTTGTTTCTTGAAAACCGTCGTTGGCTTCATGGAGGAGTTAGGGAAATCATCACAGGGGCAGGTTGTATCAATCTAAAATTTATACATTCATGCCATAATGACTGTTTGAAATTTCCTTAAATTGGCACATTATTCTAAAATGGTAGCCATTGTTGGAGTCGCTCGGTACCCCTTAACTTGTTAGTCTTAATTCTGGTACTCGGTTGTTTTCTCTTGCGACTCGGTTCCTTCAAAGATGGATGCGCCCTTAGCCATGATGGCGGCGCGGCGCCCATGACTATTGTTTCGCTTGGCTTTGCATATCTATGCACTCTGTTTATGCCGGTTTTTAGCTCTTGCTTCATTGTCGAGGGTGTTTGTAGCGATCGGCATTTAATTCTTGGCTGTATTAACGTTAGTTAACTTCCGAGTTGTGTTTATTAAATTTCACTTAAAAAAGTTTCAAATATTTCCTGCCTAAGGCTTGATTATCATTAATTTAAGAGAAAGTTAATGTTTTCTAAGTAATTAAATTTTACAATCAAGTCAATTGTGCGTATTGCTCGTCATCGTTTGTCATGTGCAGCGTTTTAATTCTTCTCTGTGTTCGCAGAAAGCCAAGAACCAGGACACGTTGTGCCAGAAGTGCAACAGGTTCATGAAGAATTCGATCGTGATCGACGTGCGGGCTTGGAGAGGATCGCGAGGGACAAGGCAGCCAAGCTGGATCAGGCGTCGTTGAGAGGACTGGAAGGTCGTCTGAATACTCGCATGGATTCAGCACTGGGCGTATGGGTGGCCCAGTTCAAGGCAATGTTCGAGTCATTGCAGTCCACGGTCCCGACAATGGAGGCTGGTGCAGGGCAACCTTTAGGTGGTCCGGCTAGTTCTGCGGAGGGACGAGCACCTGTCCCTTCTCTGTCGTTGGCTCAAGAGCCGACGGGGGAGGAGGAAGATCTTCTGATGGAAGATTCCGGCATGCCGGATATCTCGATGGCGGCTATGCCCAATACATCCCAGGGATCTCCCTTGGGTTTTGTACGGGTCTGCCAAGCGGATGGTGATGTCGACGTTCCGTCGGGCATTTTCCATCCAGATTTCGTGCAACCTGCGTTGTCGGTGGAGCCATGTTTTGCGGTTCGTAGGGTCATCCCGGCGGCGTTAGGTGCGGCTCCTCTCGGAATGCCGACACCTGCCGTAGTGAAAGCAGCCGTGGTGCCGCCTCCCGTGCTGGAGCCGATGGACTGCGGTGAATCCGTGTCCGGCGATTCGTTGGACACCGGTGCCGCTGGTAGTCGGGCTATGGATGCGCTTCATGGTATTAGGAGTGCGGCCCATAGCTCTCAGCATGGATCGTCGGTGGCCTTCTCATCCAAGGGTGAAAGGGAAGATGAGAACGGTAGTTCATTGATGGACGAATCCGTTTTCTGCACCGAAGCTGAATGGGTGCAGGTTCTTGGCTGGATGTCCGACCGTCTCGGGTTGGCATCCGATCTAGGATCTCAGCGCGATCCGGCGATGGAACGGATGTCAGAGCGAGTGGCTAGCGAGCGCTCTGTCAAGTGGCTCTTCGGCCATGCCGACACTCCCTTTGGACACGCAGACTTCCGACATGTTGGAGGTTGCGGCATACCGTCTGGTCCAGCCAGAGTATGCGCTGCCCAAAGCCCCGAAGGGGATAAGGGGTAGGGTCCGTTTTCCGGAGCAAGCCTACCATCAGTATGCCAGGGTTCCACGGCTTTCCATCGGGGAATGAGAGGCACTGAATAGGCCGTTGGCTGGAAAATCTAAGGGGCGTTCTACGCTCATTGAAGATGTGGCGAGGGCAGCCAAGGCTGCGCTCTCGCACGGATGTACCATCCTGCAGGGTATGCTGGCCTGCACGGCGGAAGGTGGACAAGTGCCAGAGGCTGCTCCCGGAGTTATTCGGGACACCATGCGCTTGTCTCAAGATTGCCTGGCCAGGGTGATCACCAGAACATTGGCAGAGCGACGGAGAATGGTTCTCAATTGTGTAGAACCAGCGCCAGAGATGAGGGCTGCATTGTCTTCTGCGCCCTTCATCGGTTCAGGCTTGTTCGGCGGCTCGGCATGACAAGCCTTATCCAAGGTCGCGTCAATGGTTGCTGAACAGGAAGTAGTCAGCAAGTCGTGGAAGTCGACTAAGAGGACACAGCCGCAGCAGTCCTACAGGCAGCATCGGCAAGAGCAACAGAGGCAGCGCCAAAGATCGGCCTTCCATCCTTCTGGCTGTGATGCCCATCGGGCATCCGGATCTCAAGGACCTGGCCATTCGTCCTCATACAAGCCCTCTAATAAGAGGCCGTATGAGGATGACAGGAAGGGTGGCGGTTCGGGCCACGGCGGTTACCGTAAGGATAACCGTGGCGGCGGTTCCGGACCGTCATTCCAAGAGGCCATGGAGGCCGGTCCTGATGGATTTCCGGCGGAATCAGTTCTGGTGACGTCAGGAACGAAAGGAGTCGAGAGTTCACCCAAGCAATTTAGCATCTTCTCGTGCAGTCTTGACCGCCAGCTGTGTGCAGATTCATACCGTCGGAGGCAGACTTCAACTGTTCTTAAGCCAATGGGAACAGGTCGTGTGAGATTGTTTAGTCTGTCAGTGGTTAAGAAACGGCTACGAACCGGACTGGCTCATCCGTCAATTGTTAGTTCCGTTAACATCGACTCCAGTATGGACTCCCATTCCAAGGGAATCCGATCGTCTAGATGCCATTTGCTCAGAAATAGAATCTCTTCATCAGAAGAATGCGATTCATCTAGTCCACAATTAGTCATCCCTCGGCTTCTATTCGATGATGTTCCTCATTCTGAAATGTACCGGAGGATGGAGACCAATTCTCAATCTCAAACCATTGAACAAATTTAATCTTTCTCCCAAATTTCAGATGGAGACTGTAGCAGCGGTAATGACGGGGCTGAGAAAAGGCATGTGGGCAGTGTCGATAGATCTGAAGGATGCTTATTTTCATATTCCAATGTCAATTCCTTTTCAGAAATACATTCGCTTTGCATTCCAAGACAATGTTTGGGAATTCAATGTGCTTCCATTCGGCCTAACCAGAGCACCAAGGGTCTTCACCAAAGTGGTTCTCGCCATGACTTCTTATCTTCGCAGGAGAAACATAGCTGTTCATACCTACATAGACGACTGGCTGCTAAAGGCGGGGAATCCAGTCACTCTGCGCAACAATCTTCAGGTAGTCCTAGCCTTATTAAAGGATCTAGGATGGATTGTGAATCTAGAGAAATCAGAATTGACTCCATCCCAGGAGTTTGTTTATCTGGGAATATTTTTCAATCTCAGGGACGGCGTAGCTTTTCCGGCGGAGAGCAGAGTCAAGAGCCTGATTGCAGTTCTGGAGTCGGTTTCTCTAGGAGCCTATCTGATGGCGCGCCAATTTCTCAGAATACTGTGTTTACTAGTGTCTCTGGAGAAGGTGGTTCCTTATGCGGCACTCAGGCGCAGGCCAATTCAGATGTATCTAATGTCATTCTGGTCTCAGAGAACGGATCCGTTATCTCTGAGGATACCAGTAAAAGAACCATTGATATTCCACCTTCAGTGGTGGTTATCAGAACAGAATCTCCTGCGAGGTGTTCCTCTACAACCTCCTCAACCACAGATGTCCATCTTCACAGATGCATCGATGACGGGTTGGGGAGCAGTATTGGACGATCAGTCAGTGTCAGGGGAATGGGATCGGACCAATGCACAGAAACATATCAATGTTCTCGAACTATTAGCGGTGGTATTGGCACTTCGAAAGTTCGAGAATTTAATTCAAGACAAAGTTGTCCTAATAAGGACAGACAACTCAACAGTGGTGTCTTATTTGAACCGCCAAGGCGGGACGAGATCACCGGAGTTGTGTATGATGATTTGGAACCTTCTACTGTGGTGCCAAGAGAGGAATGTTGTTCTTCGGGCAGCACACATTCCAGGAAGATTGAACATCCTAGCGGATGCTCTCAGTCGAAGGACGGTTTGTCGTCCGACGGAATGGCAGCTCAACCAATCGGTAGCGGAGGTTCTATTCAAACATTGGGGCAAGCCAAATGTGGACCTGTTTGCGATGAAACAAAACGCAAAGATGGTCACTTACGTGTCACCGATCCCGGACCCGCTAGCTCTAGCGGTAGACACACTGGCGATAAGTTGGAAGGGAATGTACGCGTATGCGTATCCTCCAACGATTCTCATCCCAAAAGTTCTGGCAATGATAAGAAATGGTATGTGCCAAGTGCTACTTATCGCCCCTTATTGGCCAGGCCGATCATGGTTTACGGATCTGCTGGACCTTCTGGTCTGCGGTCCAATCCCTCTTCCAGACAGAAGAGATCTAATCTCTCAGAACAGGGGTCTGTACCTCCACGACAGACCAGAAATGTTCAAATTGACTGCATGGATGTTATCAAGCAGCGTGCAATTAAGGGTGGCTTTTCTGAGCAAGCGGCGAAGTTTGTCGCTTCAGCCAGAAGAGGTTCAACCACTAAAACATATAATTATAGAATCAACAAATTTGCAGAATGGTGTAAGAGAAGAGATATTGATCCCTTTTCTGCATCTGTTCAACACGTAGCAGATTTTATCTGTCATTTATACGAAGTTGACAAACTTGTACCTTCAACCCTAGCAGCATATAAGTCTGCATTAGCTTCAGTCATTCCCAGTCTGGCCATTGAAGGAGTGGAAAATGACACTTTAAATGGAGTTATTAAAGGAATAAGCAATCTGCGACCTAGACAGCCAATTCCTATCCCAGCTTGGAATCTATCTCTTGTTCTACAGGTTTTAGGGCATGCTCCCTTTGAACCAATTAGATCTATAGACATTAAACTGTTAACTATTAAATCAGTTTTCTTGGTTGCAGCAGCATCGGCGAGAAGGAGAAGCGAGATACATGCGCTTTCTGCCGAACAAGACCGTTTTGTCGTCACGGGTGAAGGTTTAAGACTACTTCCACGTCTTTGTTTCCTGGCAAAGAATCAGTCACTTAAATATCCAGGACAGCCGATCAATTTGCCAAGTTTAACTAGACATGACCCAAACTCTTCTGCTTGGTGTCCTGTCAGATGTCTGAAAATGTATAAGAAACGTACTGAGGAGTGGAGAGATGACCCAAAATCTCTGTGGTTATGTCTCAAAGCTCCTCATTTGCGCGCCTCGAAAGATACTATTTCTCGTTGGATAGTTGGCGCTATTCAGATGTCGCACAAAATCGCTACAGGAAAGCGGATTGATCGTGCGAATGGCCATCAGGTCCGTGCACTAGCAGCATCATTGGCCCTTTATAAGGGTGTCTCATTAGAGGAGGTGATGTCTGTAGCACAATGGCATGCCGAGTCGTCATTCACTGATTTCTACCTTCGCGACATCTCCAGCGCACTTAATCCGGTAGCCGTCGCCAATTTATCGAATCTAAACTAAGCCACATCCGACCACTACTTCGCACACATCACAAAGTCTTCCACTTCCACTGAACAATGGCTATGCACATGACTTGAGTACGACTGTGGATTGGGCCGAGCTCCTGTGATGAACAAGAAAAGACCAAGCACTCAAAATGGTGAGTGTTTACATTAATTAAGTGACTATAAATAATTTACTTACAGTCGAAATACCAGACTGCTTAGGTAAATAGTCTGGTATAAGAGTATACTTATACTCATTCCAATTTGAAAATCTAATCGATATACTGATATCTTTTCAAAATTAGAAGTTGTAGTAGCTTCTTTGCACTCTACTGGCCTGCCCTAGCTGAGACTTGGGGCTGACACGGGTCTGGTGGGTGTTGCATCCCCATTGACAGCCCTCTGAATTTTGTGCGGTCAAAAGAGGGTGAGGGGGGGGAAGCGCGGTCTAGACCATGGAAGTTTAGCACTCTATGAGTCAGATGGCAGAACCCAAGCGTATGCCAAGGTTCTAGTCTCTTCACAACCGTCTCTATTGGATGGTAGATGAGTGCTGGTTCGAGCCTCACCTCCTCCCACTGGTATTTCTTGGCTGTTGAAATCCGGAGTTTATCATAATAGTACATCTGGTAAGTATTATTCGAAGTAGAATCGAAAAAGCATCCGCTTTTGTTTCTATGAGAATTCTAAATACTTACCAGATGTACTATGGCCCTGTCTCGGCCGCCCCGCTGAGGTGAGGCTGAGCTGCTTTCGCTATTTGTCAAGGCAAATATAAGACGAATCTGACTGTGATTGGGAATTGACTCAGTACCTGCGACTATGGTATTCCTGGACACATTGTGGGCAGGACCAGGAGAGTGCGGAGTTTTAATTGTTTATTTTGAGCTAGACTAGATAATAGACATTATCATAATAGTACATCTGGTAAGTATTAAGAATTCTCGTAGAAACAAAAGCGGATGCTTTTTTGATTCAGTATGAATGGTTGCTTGACTGGGAAATAGTGTTACGGCAGACACATATTACTATATTAGATGTCATTTGTAATGCTAATTTTTTTAATGTTCAACCCACTGTGGCATAAATCTATAACTAACTGTCTCAATGCTGCACGCCACTAGACAATAATTTCAATTCAGGAACAAAGACTTGACTGGCTGAATACTTTGAAAACTTTCAGTCAAATTGTTTTCAAAATATTTACCAGGTCCAGAGATATAATCCCTGGAATATGTTGTCTGCAAAAACTCAAGAGTCAGGCGGTTAAAAGGCTTATTAAAATTTGAGTAATAATTTGACTTCTTTTCATAAGCTATAATACAGCAATCCAAAATTGAATATTGTTCAAGAGAAAAACCAGCTGGGATATATCATTGTCTCGATGAGTAATTCATTGTAAATTGTTACTTTCACAGCGCCTGTATGCTGATACTTTACAGAAACTTGGCGTACGTCAAAGTAAGGTTCGCACTCTGCCAATGCATCTACACGCCTCTGTGTTAATACTGCCAGAATTTGAAGATGGACGAAATATTATTATTTCCTCACGGTTACCAAAGCATTTTGTGAGGAATATGCAGAGATTGAAGATTAAACCACCAAAATAAAATTAAAATGAAATTATGGTTTTAGTCTTATGCTCACTCTTCTTTGTCAGTGCATGATTTAAGTGAAACCTTCCCCACCTAATAGCATGCGCTTCCAGATTATAATAAATTCACTATTCTTCTCATAGCTATTTAGAATTTTTGTCTTAATGTATGCCATTGCTGTCTAAGGCATCAATGTCTGACAATTAAAGTATGTTACAAATATCTAGGGAGGTTTTCTGTTTTTCTTTCTGGGGTTTCTTGTTTGCCATAAAACAGTGAGATTTCAGTTGTTAGCATAGTAGCATTATTATTCCATGGAAAGTGTCATGTGTTATTTCACACAAATATCTCTAGAAAGGTTGCTAAATCTGCCTGTCCTGAGTATCCTGACAGCTTTCAAAGACATTGCTATGTGCGTGTTTCAGCTAACCTGACTCAAGCAATGATTGCCCTAGTAACTATTGAGGGAGATGCTGTGTCATGCACCAGAATTTCATGTGTGCTTCCATCAATTTATCCAGCTGTTTCACACATATGTATAAATGTTTGGTGGAGAGGTATACAGCATTTGCTTATTCTGTGTGTGTGTGCGTGCGTGCATGCGTGTGCTTGCATGTGTGTGTCCCTGGTGATAACTTGAACTTTACTGAGAACATGTTAGCAGTTTATCCTTGGGTCCACAAAACCTTGATTATTTTGGGATTAAATGAAGATGAGGAGGGAACGAATCAAGCTATTGTTATACCTTCCATGCTGTCGTCATTGTCAGATTTATGTTTATCTTAGCTTAAAACTTCATATCTCATGTCGGTTTAATTATACTGCACTAAAACTTGGAACTCATGCTTCCTTGAGAGAGGATGACACAATGAGTTTGCGGTCAAAAGGGCAAAGGTCATGGTCAGCGTATTGGTCACTGATAAGTGTACTGATAAGCCTTCTATATTTATTTTATATTTGAAGTCAGGCTTCATAGTTCATTGGAAAGTCGGAAAGTCGAGCGTTATGGATGCATTGCAATCAGATTTTTGGTTAAATATGGCTATTCTTGAAAATATAATGAACAATTTTGATTTTATTGGTTTATTTTTCACAGTTTCGTTTGGTCTTGTAATCAGCAGTGCCAAATCTTGATTGAAGATTTTACATGTCAAATTTAGAATTGAAAATAGCTGTCAATACAAGGATCACCAATATAAGGAGAAAGCCAATTGTAAGGGTGCACGATTTTTGATATTCCAATATATCGCATCCCGATATAATATCACAATTTTCTACGATATGAAACTGAAAATATTGAAAAATTATGAAAAATAAAAAGATAAACGATATTAAACTAAAATCCTTGAAAAGAATTTAGGTAGCAAACCTTTGCAAAGTACCGTAGAATTTGAGCTTTGTATGAACTATTCTATTTGAAATCCACAAACACTAATAACGCCCACCATTGGTAGCAATAGCACATATATTTTTGATTTCAAAAGATTAATCTTTACAAAGTTAGCAGAAGAAAGGCATACATTTGCACAATGTTGCTGAAAGTTGTTGCAGAGTTTGGCAGCAATAGCTTACAACATTGTATTAAAAGCATTATTATATAACATAAAATTGAAGATTCGTGTATGAGAGTGTTGGCTGGATGATGGAGGGAACTTTAGTGAATAGGATGTGATGTGATTGGAGGTTATTTTATGGTCTCATGACTACAATGATCAGACTGTTCGTCACTGGAATTATTCATTTAAGAGCGTTTTCTTTCTTCAAAGTCGCACAAACTGTTGATATACCAATACCACACTTCGCTGCATAAACTATTTTTGATTGCATTTTGGCACCCACTCTTTAATTAATGCAATTTTGTTCTTTAAAGTTATGCCTGACAGCGTTTCGCTGGGAGGTGGCTGCAGCTTGTTTCGATATATCATATTTTGAACAATATAGTACAGACATGATTAAGCAAATCACAAAATGATGGAATAATAACGTAAGATAAACCAAAACCTACAGGCATCAATAAGGTGATCAGTGGATGCCTGAATCATTGATTAAAATGTTATTGTTCAGGAATGATTGATCTATATTTCTGAGAGAACGTGATTATGGTGCATCTACTTGATCAGACTAATTGTACAAGCTACCTGATCATGTAGCCGCCATCTAACCCTTTACCTGATCATGTAGCCGCCACCTAACCTTTTACCTGATCATGTAGCTGCCACCTAGCCCTTTACCTGATCATGTAGCCGCTACCGAACCCTTTACCTGATCATGTAGCCGCTACCTAACCCTTTACCTGATCATGTAACCGCCACCTAACCCTTTACCTGATCATGTAGCCGCCACCTAACCCTTTACCTGATCATGTAGCTGCCACCTAACCATTTACCTGATCATGTAGCCGCTACCGAACCCTTTACCTGATCATGTAACTGCCACCTAATCCTTTACTTGATCATGTAGCTGCCACCTAACCCTTTACCTGAGCATGTAGCTACCACCTAACCCTTTACCTGAGCATGTAGCTACCACCTAACCCTTTACCTGAGCATGTAGCTACCACCTAACCCTTTACCTGACCATGTAGCTACCACCTAACCCTTTACCTGACCATGTAGCTACCACCTAACCCTTTACCTGAGTACACGTAGCTGCCATCTAACCCTTTACCTGATCATGTAGCCACCACCTAACCCATTACATGATCATGTAGCCGCCATCTAACCCTTTACCTGATCATGTAGCCGCCACCTAACCTTTTACCTGATCATGTAGCTGCCACCTAGCCCTTTACCTGATCATGTAGCCGCTACCGAACCCTTTACCTGATCATGTAGCCGCTACCTAACCCTTTACCTGATCATGTAACCGCCACCTAACCCCTTACCTGATCATGTAGCCGCCACCTAACCCTTTACCTGATCATGTAGCTGCCACCTAACCATTTACCTGATCATGTAGCCGCTACCGAACCCTTTACCTGATCATGTAACTGCCACCTAATCCTTTACTTGATCATGTAGCTGCCACCTAACCCTTTACCTGAGCATGTAGCTACCACCTAACCCTTTACCTGAGCATGTAGCTACCACCTAACCCTTTACCTGAGCATGTAGCTACCACCTAACCCTTTACCTGACCATGTAGCTACCACCTAACCCTTTACCTGACCATGTAGCTACCACCTAACCCTTTACCTGACCATGTAGCTGCTACCTAACGCTTTACCTGAGCATGTAGCTACCACCTAACCCTTTACCTGACCATGTAGCTACCACCTAACCCTTTACCTGACCATGTAGCTGCTACCTAACGCTTTACCTGAGCATGTAGCTACCACCTAACCCTTTACCTGAGCATGTAGCTACCACCTAACCCTTTACCTGACCATGTAGCTACCACCTAACCCTTTACCTGACCATGTAGCTGCCACCTAACCCTTTACCTGAGCATGTAGCTACCACCTAACCCTTTACCTGACCATGTAGCTGCCACCTAACCCTTTACCTGACCATGTAGCTGCCACCTAACCCTTTACCTGAGCATGTAGCTGCCACCTAACCCTCTACCTGAGCATGTAGCTACCACCTAACCCTTTACCTGACCATGTAGCTGCCACCTAACCCTTTACCTGACCATGTAGCTGCCACCTAACCCTTTACCTGAGCATGTAGCTACCACCTAACCCTTTACCTGACCATGTAGCTGCCACCTAACCCTTTACCTGACCATGTAGCTGCCACCTAACCCTTTACCTGACCATGTAGCTGCTACCTAACGCTTTACCTGATCATGTAGCTACCACCTAACCCTTTACCTGACCATGTAGCTACCACCTAACCCTTTACCTGACCATGTAGCTGCTACCTAACGCTTTACCTGATCATGTAGCTACCACCTAACCCTTTACCTGACCATGTAGCCACCACCTAACCCTTTACCTGACCATGTAGCTGCTACCTAACCCTTTACCTGATCATGTAGCTACCACCTAACCCTTTACCTGACCATGTAGCTGCTACCTAACGCTTTACCTGATCATGTAGCCGCTACCTAACCCTTTACCTGATCATGTAACCGCCACCTAACCCTTTACCTGATCATGTAGCTGCCACCTAACCCTTTACCTGAGCATGTAGCTACCACCTAACCCTTTCAACCTTGGAAGTGAAGTGTCTCGGTTTCAGGACACCCACACATGCAGGAAAACTGTTGACTATTTTGAAACTAATTTGACGAACCTGTTTCTGCCAAAGGCAAGAACAGCTCCCAGTCAAATTTGTTTCAAAATATTCAACAAAAATATTCTTTACTTAAAGAATGTGTCATTGCTCGCCTGTAAGCGTCAAACGGTTAAAAGATATGCATGCCATTACTTCGCTTACACCATGATGGGAGTGGGCAATTAAATCTCTAATGCCTGTAACAATGGTAATTACACAAAACTCAACGAACTGGAACCTCGGAATACAATCACCCCATTGAGTCATCTGTTGGTGTTGTTTTTAATAAGTACACAGCCATGAAGAACACTTAATCGTCTTACTGATAGTGGGTGGAATAGGTGTTTGTATTAATAGACCAAATGTGAATTGCCATTTAATTTGCCAAATAAAAATGTGACAGACTCTGAAAATTTAGACCATGAAAGCTTGTCTTTAAACCTGTTTTGAAATTGACGAGGTTGAAACCAGAAAGCCGCAATATAGTCCATCCAAATCAATTACTAATCTATGATTTAATTTAGTATTAAGTACACATGTTACTGGACAAACTAGCAGCAGTGTGTGTGTGTGTGCGCATGTGCGTGGGCGTGTGTGCGTGGGCGGAATAGGTTGAACCATGTCTTAAGCCTTTGAACCATTAACTTGCATAATTTATATTTTAAAGCAATCTTACTAGGAAATTGTTCAATAGTTTCAAACTAATCTAATACTCTATATCGCAATATTTTCATCACAATATATTGAGATATAGTATGTATGTATGATTACTGTATTCTGCGGCTGTAGTAGTAGAAACATCCTAGAGCTGCAATCAGTCCTTCTTCGATTTTGTCCACTGTTTCTTGTCCTCAGCCATAATCCTTAGCTTTCTCAGGTCCATTCTTGACTTGAGTGTACTGAGTCCTGCTTTCTTGAGGTCACCCCATAGCACGCTTAACAGATTTATGCAATGACGCCCTCTCCTGGCTTTGTATTTGCTGGCTCCGAGTAGAGCGAATTCCAAGGCTCTGTGCTGGTGCCTTCTGGCATCCATAGCACATGCCCAAACATGGACCATCTTTGCTGGGCAACTTTTAAAGACGGCGGCGAAGTATTACACATCTTGTATAGTGCATCGTTGGAAATTATGCTGTCTGGCCATCGGTGTCCAGTCATGGTGCGTGTTTGCGGTGGCAGACATCAAGTTTGTCTAGAGCTGCCTTTGGAACTGCCCAGCTGTTACAGTTATACAACATCAAGGATACACAAGTTGCTTTGTATAACCGTAGCCTTTTTATAAAGGGCATCTTTGATCTACGAATCCATAGCTCCCAGAAGGACTGGAACGCTATGTCGCTCGTAACGCAGCAATGTCAGCAGTACTGTAAAGCAGTGAGCCCAGGATTTTACTTTTCCTCGATGGTTCGTCGCCATGAGGTGGATCGTCATTTTTTTTGGTTTCATGCTTTGTGGATAGGTATATGTGGGTGAAAAAATTGAGAATCTCTATGAATGAATCCAAAACAGAGTTCACCCACATATACCTATCTAGTCGCTATTCAGCTGGAACAGGGTGTTCCTGCAGCCCTGGAGTAGCTACGACCAGGCTAGAATGGAATATGGGCACGGGCATGGTCAAGTGTTAAGTAGACGGCGTAGAGGCACAGTGGACAGACCAGAGACGGGGTATGAGCATGGCTGCAGTAGAAGCACTCAGTCACATGTATCGAGAGAAAGTGTTGTGCAAGCAGATAAGGGGAGATCCCTGTATCAACTGTCAAGATAAGGAATGATAACACAGGATGAACAGCCCTGGCAGGTGGAACGCTGCAGGAAATTTACCTACTTAAGCATCAGCAGCCAGCTAAGCAAACAACCAAACACAGTAGCATGCTATGCACCGCCTATGGCGGAGAAACTAAGAGTGCTACCAGGGTTTCAAGAGCAGCAACCACACTCAAGGACAAATGGTGCTAGAAACACAGATTCGCTAGACAACTTATACAAACTCGTGGTAGATATGAAGAAGAAAAGGGACCGCAACTGCTAAAATTTCGGTGCCTTGACTTTCACACAATGAAAAGAGTCTTCTCATCATTACTAATATCATTTTTTGTCACAAACATTAATTACTTTAATCGCTGTGTCTCAAATATTTACAATTCTCCCAATCATGTCTGCCTAGCTTGTAATAATAATGGTCAACAAGAGACCAACAGTTTGTCAATATTTCTAGGCAGAAACTGGATAATAGCACAACAAATGTACTAGGCAAAAGTCTGGACTTGTGCCCATCTGTCTACGAACCAGACATGGCCATACAATATCAGGATTTAACTATGTTTTTCAGAAGGCTGCGTCTCACCCTCCATTTTACACCTAACCCCCACCTTCCCTACCACTTCCTTCGGGGCACTCCACATATGGACCCCAACATCCCTCTTCCAACCCAACCCACCCTCTCCACACAGCAGGCCGGCCTTCTGGAAAAATACTTAACCAGAAGTTTATACCCCAAAAATATCCACACCTGCACCAGGGCAGACAACCAACTAGGCAGTCTTATCAGAGGGGTTAAATACGAATTTGCCAAACATATCCATAGGAGAAGGTATATGGGAAGTGGGAACATGAAAATGACAGAAATTTCTGCCATAAAGAATCTCACTAAACAAACTGATGTGGTAATAGAAAAGGCAGATAATTGGCAAGCTACTGTGATACAAAACATGGCGGATTACATCAGCGAAGCCACCATACAATTATCTGACCCGAAATTATATCTACGGCTAACAGGAGACAGGACACAACTCCACACTGACTTGATCCAGAAAAGACTAGATCAATTAGTGGAAGATGGAGCGGTATCTATCAACATAGCTAACGGTCATATACCAAAACCACACAAAAACAGCATGCTTCTGCCTATTGCCAAAAATTCATAAAACCAAAACAGGATGTCTAGTACCGGCCCCATGTGGAAACGGCTGTCTCACTGAATTATAAGTAGTTTCGTGGATGAACTCAAAACTCCACATTAAAGATATCAAGTTTTACGCAAAAGACTACAGATTTCATCAGGAGGGTAGAAAATTATGGTCCTGCCAATGAAAATACTTTGAGTCACAAGGGATGTCGCATCATTGTACACCAATATACCAAACAAAAAAGTAGGAAAATTTGTAACCGCCATGGCCTACCAGGCACACTTTTCACCAGAGGCTTACTCAACTTGTTAAATTTAATCCTAGAACTCAACAATTTTGAATTCTATGACATACACTATCTTCAAATAGGGGGTACTGCGATGGGCAGCAAAGTGACATGCACATATGCATGCATGTTCATGGGTGAGTTAAAAACCAAACTTCTGAAAGACTAAACTTTTCAACCTCCCTTATTTCTCAAGTAACTCAATGATATCTTCATGATCTGGGAACATGGGGAAGACACGTTTAACAAGTTCATCACACACATGAACTCGTCACATCAGACTATAAAGTTCACAGCGGAATCATCTTACTCGAGCGTGAGTTTCCTGGACACTAGAGCATTCAAATGAGAAAATGGAAATATCTATTCTACACTATACGCTACACCCATGGCCACCTACACTATTCAGCAGCCCACCCATTCTCATGCAGGAATGCATGGCGGTTTGAACAATGCTTACGCCTGCAAAAAATTTGCACATCGGATGAGGACTACCTGACACAGTTCAGAATTAATCTCTCATTACGGAGCTAGGGTCTATCCTCTGAATAGGCAAGAAGCAAAGCCATGTTGAAGGATAGACGTTCCTTCATCCACCAAACAAACCCATATCAACAATAGAGGGGAAAACATCTCAACAGATCCATCCTTATCACAGAATTCCATGGCGCTAGCCAGCCAATTCATCCAGAAATAAATAATGAAATACTTGCACATCCTTGAAAGCAGCTGCAGATGTGCTTTCCCAGAGAAGTCCATGTTTGGCTTCAGGAGAAACAAAACCATAAATGATGACATCAGAGCACGCCTAACAAATCCTGACCAAGGCAGACCACAACACAGGAATAAATTCAAAAGGCAATTGCGATTTCTGTCAAGTTAAGGACCAAACATGCTGGTTTAAAAGCAACTACACCAAGCTGACTTATGGAGCCAAAGTAGTAACTTCGAGACTAGAAATCTGATTTACCTGATTATTTGCAAACGATGCAAAAAAAAATATTTGTGAGAAACTAAACTCATGTTTAAGATCATAATACAGGAGCATCTAGTCCAGGAGCTGAATGGTTTGATCCACCACTAATTACAACACAAGGTTTTTCACTTGTGTTTGGTTCTAAGCCCATCCCTAAGCAATGTTTCAAAAGTTTACCAAAATCCAATTAGTGGAAAGATTTATTTTAAATATCGCAAATTGGCAGTAAATACCGCAAAATAAGGAACAATGCCAATTTTCTTTTTTCATTGAAGTATGTCAATATGCGTATCAAATGAAAGTGCCCGACGTCTAGGAGCCAGATATACCATTAAAAATTAGATAAGGTTAAGGTAAACTGATAATATCCGTCTGTAATCGCTATTTTGTATATCAACGCTGTCAGAGAATATGAAAAATATGTTGTTGTTAATGATGGCTCAAAACAATCATTCGGGTATCCTGTATTCAGTTACGATATCAATAATTGAATTCTTTTGTTCCTTTCAATAACTCAACACGTCACTAAGTGAGATTACCGATACACAGAGCAAAATTGAAAACTATATCGCGAAAGGAATATAGGGGACTCAGAGTCATCAGTTTCCGTCACCTGTGTGCATACACAAGTCGTCATCCTCTTCATCCAATGCATTTAACAAGCATACTTCCCTCTGAGAATTGCCACACAATCTTCTGCATTCTGTACATCCTGAGCTAGATTGTAATTCATGTTTTCGACATGAACATCTACGTGTTGTACAATCACCTGTACATTTGCATCTGATGACCTCTAGCAATTGTTGAGGTGTGGGTGGCAAGTCTGTTTGCAAAGGTACAAACTTGCCATTGCTAACTGCCGTACCCACAGGAGTGGATCTAATTCCATGCTGCCTTGCCAAACCTTTACCTGATGGTAGACCATTAGTGAGTGGTACTTTGCAGCTCCTGATGAATGAGGCAGTGAACATGGCGCATTTGGTACTCGTTGCGACTTTTTCACAAATCATGATATGCCTGAGTACATCAATGCCCTCGCTTGCATTACCATTATACAAACAAACCAACGCTTGTTCCCCCGCTTTGATTTGATAACCTCTTCCTTGGTCGACTGCTTAGTAACGACTTCGGTAGACTGTTGGAATACCTTATTGCCCTGGATCCTAAATTCCAGGACAGTTCATTGCCTGACAGAGTGCTGAAATGAATCTCTATTTGTAGACTTTGTTGCCAGAAATGCATCTTTTTTCATTTTAGATGCATATATTATCAGTGTACTGCTACACTTGTGCAACCAACTGCATGGCGCATGTGAGCCGTATCCTTAGAAGTGCTTCTGAATAGCCATCAAATACTACTCTGCAGGGGTTGTATTTCTTCTTGACATAGCTAACATACATGTTAATGAGTTCTTCATATGTTTGTTCTGGTCGCCATGACAGTCTGTGGATGAGGGCGCCACCATCTAAGACATACTGAACAGCATCATCAGAGATGGAAGAACTAATCTGCAAACGTAAGCGAGCGTCTGTAAGAAGTGATTTGTTTGATAACGGCATGCTGTTAGGTGCCTCAAATAACGCTGTTGAGTAGCTGGAATTTCCATGTGTGAAGAGCAAAGGCAAATCGTCGCTTCATTCTCCTACTGTTTTTTTAAACATTGTGACAGCAACATTGTGGTTGTGGTGGCGGTGGTGTGATTTATATATATACACTTGTTCTGAGCCAGATGGAAAGTAGGGCCAAACCTCTGAACTCTCAGCTCTGGCCACCACATGCATACTAAATAGGTGGGTGAAGCCAAGTGCTGCAAGTTCAAAGGTTCCTAGACTGTAATGTAGATATTTTCAAGACAATAAAACAGATAACTTTTACAACCAATTGAAGGTCCATATTTCCATCTATGAACGCAGCTGCTGCTCTCTGAGACAATCTAGATGTTAAAATCTTTTTGTGTGAGAACCCCTCACCCGTGTCCCTTTTCGAGATATTAGGGGCTGGGTATACCCCTCGATGCCTAACCCTCCCCAAGGTCGTAAATTTACAATCAGTTCGGCCCACTTGTAAAATATCATGCTACGCCACTGATGCTTAGGCCGTTAATGGCGTAACAGTACCTTTGACAAATCTGCATGTACACAAGCGAGAGAGTCCTGTTCTTTTTCTAACGCTTAGAGCGTGAATGACTGATGCGATAAATGCACTAGTCAATCACTTCTCTGGTGCAAAATGCTGAATTTTCTATCAGGCCAAGAACAAAAACTATTACAATAAATACAACAACAACTACAATGGAAGGTTTTAATTTCGATCTAGATCGAAACTTGTTAGCACTGATGAGTGAATTACAAAGCTCTAGAATTAGGAGAGAAGGGGAGAGGGGGAGGGAGGGAGGGATGGGGAGGAGGGAGAGGAAGGGAGGGAGAGAGCGAGGGAGGGAGAGAGGTTTTTATACTATTAAGGACCAGCATTTAAAATGGAACATACGGTTTTCCTCATAAAGGAGATCTAGTTACTGTTTATATTGCAAACTAAAAGCTCAGGATTGACCTCGATCAGAGCTTAGGTGACTTATTAGGATTGTCTATCAAAATTGTTGACAGCTGTCAATCCAGTATGTGCAGACAGTCAAATTTATACGCGCAATTTGTTTGGCTGAAGCAATAGACGCACATAAACTATAGCAAGCCGCTAGCCAATATTGATTATTGGTATAGCGATGGACAAGCGATCTGATTTGCTGAAACGATAGACGCTGAATTATTGATTTTAATCTATAGCAATAGATACACATAAATTATAGCCAGCTGTCAATCAGGATTAATTAATGGCTAGAGCGATAGATACACAGTCTGATTGGCTGAATTATTGTTTACTGGCGAAAGATGCAATTTTTGATTGGCTTACAGAAGTCATGTGGTTGCGAGTGGACGAGGTCTAATTGCTCATATAAGTAGAGGGCAAAAGTAGCATGCTCTACTGGCCGTCGCGGTTCTTGTACAATCACGCCCACTAGGACACACCCTTTTACGCACTCCATATGTTCAACAGAAACATATGTCCACTCGTAACCACGTGACTTGGAAGGACCAATAAAAAACTGCCTATCACTTACTTTTACCACCTCTGTGGTGCCAGGACTGGGGGCGAACATGGCTTTTACAATCGATTAGCTAGCCTATGGATTATCCATCTACATTTGTTCTTAGCCAAATCTGAACTATATTATAGCAACAGCTTTAATTAAATTTCATGCGCATGTTTGTAATCATCTGTGACCCATTAACACTTTCAACTGCACACTAAAGATAGATACACGATTCTGCTGTACATAGCATCGTTAGCAGACCAATTAAGTATCAAACTTTATCGCGGAAAAGACGCATGCGAAATCTCAGGTGAAGACACTCACCACCACTTAGTTTGTAACTCGCTGAAGATAGAAAACAGATTATTCTCTTCGCATATTAAACCCTTTATGTTTGGTCAAGAAAATCAAAGGGTTTGATTTTTGAATGCCACCTTGCAGGCCAAGAGAATGCGTTTTTTGTCTCGTCTGCAAAACGGAAAACGAGACATAGGGATCATCGTTAAGTTTTTCAATCAACTTATTTTTCAACAATGGCTCATCCGATTTCAATGAAACTTTACAGAAGTGTTCTATACTACACGGGGCATGCCAATTCGATTTCATTTGGCGCTATTTTTTTTATCTCGCCACGAAGTGAGGGGGGGGGGGTGTGTGTGTGTGGGGGGGGTTGTGTTTGGGGGGAAGGAAGAAATGGCGGCGTTGGCGTCGGCGTCGATTTATGCTCCCAATCAACACGAAATCGATTTTCAAATTTTGCTGTGTCCGGGTTAAGGTTTTTTCTGCGGTTAAGGTTTTTTCAAACGGGTTTTACATGTATCAACAAGGGATTACTCAATTTGAATCATAGGCGCCTTCAGCTTGGCGTCGTACTCGTGGTGCTACGCTCTATGTATACATTATATACACATAGGAGAGGGTACGACGTCACGCTAAAAGTGCCTATGATATGAATAAAACTCCGCAGATTTGTTTTATGCGATGCTTAGGACTGACTAGCCCACATCAAAAACTAAGCTTTTGAACTTTTCTGGGTCCAGGTTACGGTTCTTTCTCCGGGTGAGGGTTTTTTTCAAACGGCATTTACCTCAACAAGGAGTTATCCGATTTGAATAAAACATTTAAAACGGATTTATTCTGTACGAGGCGTCGGCTTGGTATAGTGGATAGCACTCGGGACTACTTAACTGGAGTATCCGGTTCTCGTCTGAGCTGTGCACTATCTCGCCGTTGTTGGAAACATGGGCAATTTCCTTCGCTTCTTGCTGCTCCTTGCTCTCCACCCAGAAGTACAACATGGGTACCAATGTAAAAAAAAAGTTATCAATAATAGACTGAAATACAAAATCGGCCTAGATGTGGCGTGAATGGGACCTGGAAACAGGGACTCGATAGACACCAACCAAACTAATAATAACTTCTGTACTATGCTTAGAACTAACTAGTCTGCACTAACAACAAACATATTTTCAAACTTTACCATGTTTTTCCGACACATGCACTTTGATTATTTTAAGGCTGATTTGCATCTACGTTATATGTATTATGCAATTTGGCCGGCGGGCATCTTGAATTTTGGCCAATTCTTCGAAACGTCTTTAAAAATCCTCTCTGAAACCGCTAGGCGGATCGATTCAAAACTTATGAAATAGCCGAACTAAGTTTGTTCGAGAGAACTTGATTGGCCAAATGCTTCGGCGGCCCTCTTGGAGGACCTACATTCAATTTATTTGGCAGCCATGGACCTATGGAAATGCCCCACCTTTGGATATTTTTATTTGATGGATTTTGAAGTTGAAATTGGTTTTATGTAGGTTTTTGGGTTTGCTGATTTCAAATTTGTAACTTGGGAAACTGTCGGATAATCGGCTTGGCGTTCATCTTGGATCATGTTCCTGTAAAAAGCTCCCATACCAAAGCAATAGGAAATTTAAAATGTCCTCTCGAGAATCACTGAGCCGATTTCAATTATATTTGGCAGGAAGCATCCATAAGAGTATACTGAGAGATCCACGTCTAGTCAAATGAAGTCAATCAGCCAATTTAGCTGGCGTCCATCTTGGATTTTGGCCGATTTTAAATGTCTTTAAAAATCTCTTAAACCGCTTGGAGGGTCGATTCCAAACTCATGAAACGTCGTCAAGGGGTTGCAGATGAACTAAGTTTGTTCGAGAAAACTTGATTGGCCAAATGCTTTAGCGACCATCTTGGATGACATAGTTTGTGCGAAAAGAACTTATCCAGGACCACTGAATGGATCGGGCCAATATTTGGGCAATATGATTAGGGACTAAGAGCGATTAGAATTTGTTCATTGGAAATTGATACGTGAAATAAACATGGCCAGCGTAAACGTATCAAAATGTAGCATGTTTGGTGGACATATTAAATTCGTTTATCTGATGAATTTTGAAACTAAAATTGGTTTTATGCAGTTTTGGGAGTCTGCTGATTTCAAATTTATCACTGTAGAAAATGTCGAATAAATGGTTTAGCGGCCATCTTGGATCATTCTCCGTCAAAATGTGTCGTAATAAAGCATTAGGAAGCTAAGAATATCTTCTCGGGAACTTCTGGGCCGATTTGAATTATATTTGGCAGGAAGCCTCCTTACGCCATACAGATCCAAGTCTGTTCAAACGAAGCTTATCAACCAATTTGGCTGGCGACCATCTTGAATTTTGTCCGATTTTTAGATGTCTTCTCTGAAACAACTTGGGGGGTCGATTCAAAACCCACGAAATCAAGTTTGTTCAAGAGAACTTGATTGGCCAAATTCTTCGCCATCGCCATTCAAGTTTGTGCAATGGAAGTTAGGACATTAAAGTTCAGTGTTGGGCGGACAAATTAGTTTTTCATGGATGTCGAAACTGGTTTTATATAGGTTTTTGGGTATGTTGATTTCAAATTTTCTACTTCCCAAACTTTCGGATATATGAGTTTGTCACCATCTTGGACTTTCTTCCTGCAAAAAAATCCCATAGTAATTCAATGGGAAATTTAAAATGGCATCTGGAGAACCACTGGGCCGATTTTAACCAAATTTGGCAGGACACATCCTTGTTCTTGTTGCAGTTTTGGCCAAACCTTAGGGTTCTACTTATAGGCGATGCCGCCTCTTGTTTCAAACGACATTTGCATCAACAAGGGTGTATCCGATTTGAATAAAACTCCACATGTGTGTTCTATACGATGTTTAGGACTAGTCCATATCAAAAAGATTTCAATTTTTTTCGATATGCTTTTGGCGTTTGTCAAATTTCAAAATGAAAATGTATCCGGTGGTCCATCATATCCCGCTATGTACAATTAATATGCAGGTAAGCTATTTGCTATCTTCTGATAGCTTCGGTTCTATATGTACATGGCTTGGAGGGCATTATAGTTTTTCACGGAATATTTAGTCCAGTGCAGGCGGACTCACACGGCAATATAAGAAGGCGAGATATTTGGTACCTTCGCTGTTTTGATTTCTAGAAATCTTTCTATTTTCGTCATGGTTTTGTACATTAAGCTTTTCATGCTTTCTGGATAGGCTTTTTATGAACCACTCACTATCTTTATCTCGTCTTCTTCATAAGGTGAACAGAGATTTTGTGCGGAGGTGTGGAGGGGGAAATGGCGGCGTCGGCATCTGCGTTGGCGTTCATTCCTGTTAAGCTTTTTTAAAACATCATTTACACCAACAAGGGGGTTATCTGATTTAAATAAAACATCACAGATTCATTCTATTTGATAGGGCCTACTTAGAACGACTCTGCATCAAACTTATATTGATTTTCGCGTTTTTTTTTAATACTTTGACAGTGTTTGGACTTTGATTATTTTCTGGGTAAAGGTTACGGTCTTTGGCCTTTTAAAATGACAGTTGCACTCACAAGGGTTTATCCGATTTGAATAAAACGTCACAGATTTGTTCTATACGATGCTTAAAAGGAGTCCACATCAAAATGAAGTTCAATTTTCAAAATTCTTACATATTTGTTCGCCGTTTGTACTTTGATTATTTTAGGGATGATTTGTTGCAGGTTATATGGCCAGGTATAGGAGTTGGCTACGTTAAGCTTTTGCCAAACGACATTTACACCCGCAAGGGGTTGCCCGATTTGAATATTTGTTCTATGCAATGTTTAGGTTTAGTCCATGTCAAAATAAAACCTATTTTCAAAGTTTTTCCATATTTTTTCGCCGTTTGAACTTTGATTATTTTATGGCTGATTTGCATGCAAGTTACCAATTTAAACATAAAGCCGTAGCTTCGTGCTATGCCGAGAATACAAGCTATCTCGCTCCCGTCAGCGTAGGAGATCTCGCGAGAACGCGAATGCGCAAGTTACATGTCCCAGCCACCCAGCTATATGTTTGCGCTGCGTTAAGCGTTTTCAAACGACATTTACACCCGCAATGGGTTATCCGATTTGAATAAAAGTTAACAGATTTGTTCCATACGACGCTTAGAACTAGTCCACATCAAAAGCAAATCGGTTTTCACATTTCCCCCAGTTTTTTTCGGCGTTTGAACTTTGATTATCTTATAGCTGATTTGGACGCAAGTTTAATCATACGTTTCCCAATAGCCAATAGTGTCAAGGACACCAAAATCTTTGTATTATGCTGAGTTACGATTTTTTCACCCGCCACATATCAACAAGGGGCTATCTGATTGGAATACAATTTCAAATATTTGTTCTATACGATGCTTAGGAATAGTCCACAAATAAAAGAAATAGATTTTCAAAATTCTTTTCGGTGTTTGAACATTGACAATTTTATGAGGATTGTTGCTGCTATATTTACAGTATTTGGACGATTATTTTAGGGCTGATTTTAATGCAGGTTACATGTATTATTCTGCTTTAAGGTTTTTTTCAAACGACATTTACTTCAGCAATTGCTTATCCGATTTGAATAAAACTTCACACATGTGTTCGATACGATGCTTAGGACTATTCCACATCAAAAGCAAATAGATTTTGAAAATTTGACATATTTTACTGTTCAATGTGATCTTCTTCTTTTCGATCGCTGGTATCACACTTGGAGAGCCGTTCTCAAGATGAAATCTGTGGTTTTCTGCAGTTCTTCCACAGGTCCATACAGCTTTTCAAGAATAGAGGTTGACAAAGGCCAGATCTCTTCTCTCAGCAGCTGATACGTACTGCAACATTGAAGTATGTGCTCTGTGGTCTGTTCTGCTTCTCCACAAGGACAAGCGGGCGATGTCGTAAGGTGGAACCGCCTGTACATGTGTTGGTTTAGTCTGTTGTGTCCAGTTCTGAGACGAAAAATGGTCACTTGCTCTAGCCTCGAGAGATGATGGTAGGCATCTTCTGATTGAGGTGTTCTATAGAGGGACTTAATGATAGTCTTCATCTCTGTATGGGTAACCATGTTTTCTGTCTGATTCTCTTCTGCACCCACCTTTGCCATCTTTTCTGCTTCCTCATTTCCTTGGACTCCACAGTGTGAGGGGATCCACTGCAGTGCTTTCCGAAAGCATTTGATGGTTTGTAGTGCTTCTTCAAGTTGTGGCAGCTTACCTTTGGTGATAGCCTCAAGGACGGAGCGGGCATCAGATAAAAAGACAATCTGTGCAATAGGGTCTGCTGTTCTGCTGATGGTATTAGCTGCATGAACCAGTGCTTCGACTTCAGCTCTGTAGTTTGTGCAGTGTTTGCCTGTCGGTATTGCAGCTGACTCATGTTGTCCGTTTGGATACTGTATGTGCAGTCCGGCACCTCCGCTCCTAATTGCATCTTTGGCTGATCCATCTGTGTAGATCCTTATCCATGTCTCCTGAGGGTACATTTCTTCCAGCATGGCTAGGGTCAGGGCCTTCTTGCTCACATCACTGTGTTCATTTTTGGTTGTGAGATGAGGTACTGTGGTGCGAATAGCTATGCTCTCTAGTTTGTTTTCCCAGGGTGGAGGATCAAGGGTGTGGTTTGGATCTTCTATTTGTGCTGGCAACATCTCTTGGTGTTTCCTTTGAAGTGCTTTTGTCTCTTTCACAAAACTTGATCTTTTAAGTCTTCCTGATGACAGCTGTGATTGCCTGATCTTCATCGGGTGGTTATTGAACGATTTGAACTTTGCAGCTTGGATCAGTGCTTTGCATTCCCTTCCTTTGCTAAGTGGGGGAATGCCTGCTGTCTGCTCCATTTTTTCTATTGGTGTTGATCTCATTCCACCAGTGATGATGCGCAGTGCCTGGTTTTGTACTCTGTCGAGGTTCTGTTGATGAGATTTAGCTGTTGTCATCCATGAGCTGGATCCATACTCAAGGTGTGGTCGTACGGCACCTAGGTAGATGGTCTTGAGGATCCTTTCATTGGCACCCCACTTTGTTCCTGCCAGCTTCCTCATGATGTTTAGCTTTCTTCTGGCCTTTGCCTCTGCATTCTGGATGTGCTCCTTCCATGTTAATCTTCTGTCATATGTGACTCCCAGGTATGTCTGCTGGTCCTCGTATTCGAGTGCAGTACCGCCCAGTGTCAGATTGCCAACCTTGGTTTTGGTGGACAGTGTGAATAGCATGGCTGATGATTTTTCTTTGTTGATGGTAATACACCAGCGATTGGCCCAAGCTGCAATTCTGTCCAAGGCGAGCTGCATTCTGTACGTGGCAGTCGTTGTGTACTCCTCGGTGCACCAGATTACGAGGTCATCTGCATAGAGGGCTGCTTGGATCCCATTGGGCAGCTCTGCTACAATGTCATTGATGAAGAGTATGAACAGAGTAGGTGATAATACTCCGCCTTGTGGCACCCCTTGTCTCAGCAATACATTCCGTCCAGATTGTCCATCCACCAGCACCCTAGCTCTGCGATTGTGTAGGTATGACTTGGTCCATCGGAACATGTTGCCACCGATGCCTGTGCGCCGGAGTTTCACGAGGAGGCCATCCTTCCACACCTTGTCAAATGCTTTCTGCAGATCGATAAAGGCAGCTAGCATCACCTTCTTGGCTTGAAAAGTGTCCTCTATGACCTGTGCAAGATGTGTTGTTTGATCTTCTGTGCTCCTGTATCTTCTGAATCCGGCCTGCTCTGAAACTATAATGTTCTCTGACTCCAGGTACCACTGCAACCGCTGGTTGATGATGCGCTCCATGGTCTTGCATATGCAGCTTGTAAGACTGATAGGACGGTAGCTCAGCACTTTCGTCTTGTTCTTTCCTTTTTTCAGAATAGGAGTCATTCTGGCTTCCTTCCAGCACTGAGGAACCTCTCCATTGGTCCAACTGAGATTAAAGATGTCTAGCAACTTGCGAAGAGATGCATTACCAAGGTGTTGGATCATTTCATTCGTAATGCCATCTGGCCCGGGAGATTTCTTCTTTTTCAGTTGGCGGATAGCCTTCTTCAGTTCTGTTAAACTAATGTCAACTTTCATTGCATCGTGAGTGTTGGTGTCTGTTCTTTCCTTTTGCTCTTTTCTAACCGCCCTTTGACGCATTCGTGGTATAGAAATGTTGCTTTCTTTTGCATATGCCTTTGCAAAGGCATCTGCTGCCATCTTTCCTGTCAGTGTTTGTCCATCTTCTTCAAGAGTAATCTTCTCTCCCCTGACACCCTCATCATTGAGTGCTTTAGTCAGTCTCCATAGTTTTGTGGTGTCTCTCTCTAAATTAAACCCTGCCGTCTTTTCCCTCCAGCTTCTTCTTTTGGCCTCCAGCTTGGTCTTTAGATACCTGGCTTTAGTTTGTTGTAGCGTGAAGTGGTTTTCATGACAGGGATTACCCTCTGCATCTTCTCTGGCCTTGTCTCGTTTATCATGTGCTGCTTGCAGTTCTGTTGTCCAGTAGGGGCGGTAGTTTTTCCTGAACCCTCGAGTAATCGCTTCATTGGCAGCCTTGAGGATACTTGAATTAAATTCCTTGACCACATTGTTGATGTTTCTCCCTTCTACTGCTATATTATGGGTAAGCTCATTGGAACGAATGCCGAACAGACTCCAATTTGCCTTTTAGTAGTTCCACCTTGGATGTTGAGGTGAACTGGTCGAAATACTTCCAGAAAGAGAGAGGAGGACTGGGCGGTGGTCGCTTCCTCCTAACTGCGATCCGACCACTCTACTGAGGTTTCTGTGAATGTCTTCTGTACAAAATGCCAAGTCCGGCGTTGTTGTCGAGTGCCATCGGCGCGAGTAGAAGGTAGGCTGATCTGTGGGATCGTTGACAAGTAAAAGGTGCTTTTCATCTTGCCATGCTTCAATGTCTTCTCCTCGTTTATCAAGTGTTCTGTATCCCCAGCTCTGGGACTGGCTATTAAAGTCTCCCGCAATGAGGAAGTGGCAGTCCGGGACCTGGATTGTGTCAAGTGAGAGATTCTTGTCATTAGGGCAGTAATAATTGAGAATTTCAATCACAGAGTTGCTGGTTGTTACCTTGATCTTGATATATTCTGCCTCTTCCATAAAGGTTTTGATCTGGCTGGCGTTCACGCTGTTTCGGACCAAGGTCATCACCCCACCTTTCTTTCTTCCTCTTCGATCACACCGGAAAATCTGGTAACCTCTGATCTTAAATGGTTTTCCTTCTTGCAGGTGTGTCTCTTGAATGCAGCAGATATCAATGTTGTTTTCGTACAGGAACTGTTCGAGCTCTGATTTCTTGTTGGTAACCCCTTCTGCATTCCAGTGCATGATGTTGATACTGGGGTTCTCTTTGGGTTTGGTCTTCTCTTTTGGTTGGCCAGTAGCTCTCCATCCTCGTCCCCTGGCTCCACAAGACGAGTTGATGGGACCTCCAGTAGCTGAGGGTGGGCTCCTTCGAGGCATGGAGCCCGGCGCTGCACCTGTCTGGCGGATCCTCACAGGGCGAGCACCATTTCGATTGATTCGATCTCCAAGTGTAATTTCATTAGCGTTGTGCATAATGCTCTGGTTAGCCCCTCCAAATGTCTGGATTGACACCCAGTGGGTTACACCCCTGCGCCACGTTGAGGCCGAGCATATAGTCTTAAACAGGGGTTCAATGTGATTAGTACCATGGGTATTTTGATTCGACAAGTGGATTGTCAATTTTCAAAATGAGACTGGATCCGGTGGTCCATCATATCCTGTGATGTACAATTAAAATGTATACAAGTAAGCTATTTGCTATCTTCTGATAGCTCTTGGTCTATACATGTACATGGTTTGGACATTATTTTAGTCCAGGGAAAAACGGGTCCTGTGGCGACATAAGAAGGCGAGATATTTGGTATCTCTTGATACCTCTTGTTCAACAATGGCTCACCGCATATCAACAAAAGTGTACAACATTGCTATATGGTATGCAGTGGTACTATCCGCACAATTACTAATTTCAGTTTGGTAAATTTTTCTTGCTTTTTTACGGTTTTGGACGTAGAATATTTTTTATGTTTTCTAGGCTAAAGTTTTTTTTATTGGGTATCTTACACAACAAAGACTCTTCTGATAAAAATGAGACGCTACACAGCCCTTATATACCATGTAGTGGTACAATTGGCATCATTACTAATTTGCTCTTTGGTGAATTTTGTCTCTTTTTTTCACGATTTTAGAAATAGAATATCTATGATGTGTTTCGGTTAAGTTCTTTATGGACCATTTCAAAAACGGCTCCCCGGATATCAGTAACATTACACAGCAGTGCGATATACTATGCAGGGTACTATCTGCATCATTACTAATTTCATTTTGGGAAATTTTTTCAAGATCAGCCCATCCAAGGTTCAGCAAGATTTGTTCATGTTTGATGGGTTACAGTTGTTTGCTGCTGCCTCACTGGATATATGTATTACGAACCATACCAAGTTTGATTTGACAATCCACACTATCCATGCCTTTACAGGCAAGACAGTGCACGGTTCAGTTATCTTGTTTCGTTTATCGAGCCAGTCATTCTAGTGGTAAAATTTTTTACATAGTATCTTGTTCTGCAAATGGGCATTCCCCAAGGCCATTTCAATTCGAAGTTTAAATTCAGATGGGATCAACATATATGCAGAATTAACCCCAATGCTGTTTGTGCGCATGCGCGATCGTAAATGATAACATCTCTTCCACGACCACCCCACCCACACCACCCCACCCATCCCCACTCAACCTCACCCCTCCCTCCATCTACTACTGCTGCTTCAATTGGTCGATTGTGGTAATATAGCTGTAAGGATAGGTCACACCAGAAAGTACATGTGATGGCCCACAATTTTGGTGCCAATATGCAGGTGACCTCTTAGCAGATGAAATGGCGGCGTCCATTAGTGGCTTATACGAGGATGATTATGTGCGTAACACAATTTAAGGTTCGTTACTAATGGTAGTAGTTGAATTATCTTTTAATGTTCATAATCAATAGCATTTGGCACTTGCCATGCCTCTTCCTTTATTGTTGCGAAATTTTCATTTTTTCCCATATTATATATTGTTGGCAGAACGTGTTTGGCACGCGCTTAACTTCCTGATCGACCTTGAAAAAGTAGTTTGCCAGCACACACTTTCACCCGTCATTCATCATGTATACGCTCGTGTTCTCTTGTTGCCATTGTTCATACTCTGGGTAGAATACCGAAATACTTTCCTTGTTGCCTCGTTATCTTCAACTCACAAAACATACAATCTCATGTTTGGCAAAAAGTGGCTTGGATATGTTTGCTTAGATATACAGTATCTAAGTAGCGTTTCAGCCTTCGATACTACATACCAAATAAGACACAACCATAAGAAAAATTATGTTGAATACTTGACGACAAATTTACATTTAAAATGCTCAGCTGCTTAACTGGCTATTTTTAACTGATCGGAGAGACAATTTGGTTTGCCTGTTAATATATCATTAAAATTTGTTAATTAATTTATATGAATTTCCAACCTTAGATTTAAATATCATATACGATGTCAATCATAGATCTGTAAGATGTTAGGAGTACGACACATATCGCTAAATGTCGAATATCTCTGAATGTCGGGACGAGAGTTGCGATAAAGTCTGATAGGTATCATTGTCAATATAATAAAATTAGACAACCCGAGACCGACAAACCGACTTATATTAGCTAGACTGAACGAAAAATTAATTGAATTTAATATAATCACTACAACTATGGGCACGATTACGAATGTATCTGCTCATAAACGTATAAAATAGTTATTTGGACTTATGTCGTTAACGATTGTGGTGGCCATTATGTTTGGGTTTCACCAATGACTATTCGAACGTCAGTGATATATGATAGATGTCTTACATACATATATGCGATCTGAATAATAATAATAATAATAATAATAATAATAATAATAATAATAATAATAATAATAATAATATTAAGTACATTTATATAGTGCAAAACTCCATGCAATAGCATGGCGCTTGAAGATCGACAGAATAGAAATGTTTTGAAACTTGATTTGAAAGACTAGAGTATGACATGTTTTGATATCTAAAGGGAGATTGTTCCATTCAGAAGCAGCTGTGAAGGAGAAAGTCTTCTGTCCATGTTACCAGTTTTCCTTTCGGACCTTTAAGATTTCTGTTGTTTTGTGATCGGAGAACGTGACCTGGAGTGTAGGGCTGTATGAGATCCGACAGGTAAGTCGGCGCCGTATTGCTTACACATTGGTAGGTCAAGCAACGAATCTTGTAGCGGATTATCTGCTCTATTGGCAGCCAGTGCAAGTCACGAAGCACTGGAGAGATGTGTTCATATTTACCGGAGAGTGAGATAATTCTAGTCGTGGTATTCTGTACAGACTGGAGCTTATGAATGAGCGCCTTTGGAGCGCCAGCGAGCAAACTATTACAGGAGTCCAGTCTTGATAGCACCAACGAACAAACGAGCGTAGTAGTTGCTTCTTTCGTTAAGTATTTTCTGATATTGCTGATGCTCCTCAACTGAAAGAAGCAAGTACTGCAAAGATGTCTAACTTGCTTCTCACGGCTTAGCTCACTATCCATCACAATACCAAGGTCCTTTACGCTGCTTGACAGTTTAATGGGGCTAGACCCTATTGTGATACTATTGAGGTCGGTTTTAGCAAGCCTAGCCGATGGGCCCACTAACAATAGTTCAGTCTTATCATCGTTTAATTTAAGCATGTTTGATGACATCCATGCTTTGATATCTCGACAGCAGGTTTTTATATGATTGATTGCTTAATCAGCTGCAGACACTGATGGCTGGAAGCTATGTATGAGTTGAGTATCGTCCGCGTAGAAATGGTGATCAAGGCTATGGTTCTTAATAGCAGATCCCAACGATTTCGTGTAAAGTGTAAAAAGTACTGGGCCGAGTATGGATCCATGTGGCACGCCGCATACGAGCTCTACTGGATGAGAACATACGCCGTTTACGTAAACCGATTGAAATCTATGAGACAGATATGATTGAAACCAGTCTCAAGCAAGACCTGTAACTCCGAACTCGTTTTTCAAGCGTGTCAGGAGATTCTGGTGGCCGATTGCGTCGAAAGCGGCACTAAGATCAAGCAAGAGTAAGGGAGTTACGTTTCCCTTGCCCACAGCCCAGAGAATGTCATTAAGGTCTCTGAGGAGTGCTGTTTCTGTACTATGGCCATGACGATAGGCTGACTGGAATGGCTCGAGAAGGTTGTGGATAGACACATGATCTGACAATCGCTTAAGCACTGCTCGTTCAACAACTTTGGATAAGAAGGGCAGATTAGACACTGGTCTATAGTTTTTAAGGGTATCTTGGTCAAGATCGGATTTCTTCAGCAGAGGATTTATGAGACCACGCTTGAATATTTTCGGCATGATACCTGCTTCCAAACTCGAATTAACTATTGAGGTGATGACGGGCAGTAAAATGTCAATATGCTCGTAAATCATTTTTGTAGGAATTGAGTCGAGAGAGCAAGACGTTGGTTTAGAAGCTTTTAGGAGCAACAAGACTTCGGTCCCGGAAAAAGGTTGAAAGCTTACAAGGCATATATTTATATATATATATATATATATATATATATATATATATATATATATATATATATATATATATATATTCATAGGGAAAATAGAAATTGGCAAAAGGACTTAAAACGACTTAACGACTCACAGATCACACAATCGTTTTCTGACAATTTAAAAACAGGAAGTGCACTCAGCTGGTTTCAAAGCTACCTAAATGATAGAATACAATGCGTGCAATTTAATGCAACCTGCTCTGAAATAGGATACTAATTTGCGGTGTTCCTCATGGATCCATCCTTGGCCCGTTGCTGTTCCTCTTGTATATGAATGACCTGCCCAATATATGCAAACACATGTCACTTATACTGTTCGCTGATGACACCAATGCCTTTTGCTCTGACGAAGATATAATTACTTTATGCAAAAACGTAAATGGGGAAATGGAAGAAATTACTAACTGGTTTTCGTTAAATAAGCTGTCATTAAATGTGGATAAAACAAACTATATATTATTTTCAAAATCTAGAGAAAATATAAATATAAATAAAGATATTCCGAAAATTTATATCAATGAAAAAGAAATTGAAGTTTTTAGGAGTATATGTAGATAAAAATCTGGCCTGGGCCAAACAAATTGAGACAGTTCTTGCCAAAGTAGCAAGAGGAATAAGTGTCATCCAAAGATTAAAACCATATATGACACATGACACGGTTAAAATACTGTACAGCACCTTAATCCTTCCACTCCTCAAATACTGCAATGCCGTTTGGACTAACACCTACAAAAACAAAATATCTAAGATTCAAAAGCTCCAAAAAGAGCATTAACTTATTTTCTCGACCAGCAGAAGGCCAAGATATGTTTAAAGAAGAAAAACTATTCAAACTTACTGACATAGGTAAATCCCAAATGTTAACTATTGTGAAAATTTTCCATCACAACACCCTACCCACATCTATAGCCCCTTCTTTGTGAACAATATAACATCCACCAACATAACATTAGAAGCAGACACAAACTACATGAAAAATACACAGACATGGGAAAACATAGAATATCAATTACAGCCACTCAATTATGGAATAACACTAGACAGGAAACCCGGGACAAAATACTGACAACAAAATCATCCAAGAAAACAATAAAGGATTACTTAATTAACACATATTACTACTACTACTACTACTACTACTACTACTACTACTACTACTACTACTACTACTACTACTACTACTACTACTACTACTACTACTACATGCATTAATTTTTTATTCAACTTGCCTACGTCCTGTGTTTGTATGCTATATGTACTTAGGTGGCCTGTTCGGTTATAGTTAATATATAACATACATAAAATGAATTAATTAAAATAATAAAACATGTGATTAACTTAGAATGTGTAAATGTAATGAGTGAACTGTAGTTTGGTATGTAACTGTCCTGCTTAATTTATTTGTATAGATGTATGTATATATGTGTAAGGTGTCCGCCAATACAATAGACATTGTCTTCGGCGGACAACCTAGTTGAATCCATAACTTATATATATTTTGCTACTGAATAAATAATCTTGAATCTTGAATCTTGAATCTTGAAGTCACGACCAATGTCACCAATATTCTTGCATTTCCTCATCCAAATATTTTACTGTGACCATTTTCCCGTTGGTAAATATCATCTGCTGGTTTAATAATGTCAGGGTTTGCTGCCCCATTGTTCAATCGTACGTTTCCCATTGGCCAATAGTGTCAAGGAATATCTTTGTATTGGTAGTACGGATGATTGCCGCATTGGTCAATAATGATAAGGACTATTACCCCATTGTTCTATGGCAACAGTTATGCTTGCTTTCCCGATGGACCAATGGTTGTGCATTAAGTAATTAAAAAATATTTACAGTTCCTCATCAGCTAGGTGAACTCTATGGCCCTTGGGCAATTTATTTTATTAGCTGACCTATTCTGAAGGGCCCAATGAGCTTATGCAACGGCGTCTGTCCGTCCGTCCGTCCATCAAGTCAATAACATTTTCCTTTAACGCTTTCTTCTCAAGAATCCCAGGACGATTTCAACTATATTTGCCCGGAAGCATCATTGGGTCATGGTGATCTGAGACTTTCAGGTGAAGCTGATTGGTCAATTTGAGCGGCGGTCATCCTAGATTTTGTGTTCATTCTAGAAACACCTTTAATCATCACCGGAGCCTTCTGGCTAATTAAGTTGAAACCCAGGAAACGTCATCTAAGTCAATGGTTGAAATAAGTTTGTTCGAGAGAAGCTGAATGGTTTATTTGTCTGACGGCCATCTTGGATGACCTAGTTTTCACAAAGAAGACTTCTCTGGAATGGATCGAGCCCAAATTTGGGAACTATGATCAGGGACTAAACACCAATAAAGTTTGTTCAAGAGAATTGTTGAAATTGATATAACGATGTAGACCAATCACACTTGGCGACGATATTGGAATTTCTTATTTGAGGGATTTTAATAGCGAAAATTGGTTTGTGTATGTGTATGTGTATGATGATGTCAAATTTTACATTTGCTTTTATCAGATAAACGGATCTGTGGCCATCTTGGAGCATTTTGCCGCCAAAACTCCTATGGTGGAAAATAGTAAGCTTCAAATGATTTCTCAAGAATCACTGTGCCAATTTCAAGTAGATGTGGCAGGAAGCACCCTTGCGTCATAAAAAGCACAGATTTTTCAAACGAAGCTGATTGGTTGATTTGCAAAAATAATAAGAAGTTATTTAAATAAAATTACAAGAATGAATCGTTGTGAAGAATAGAAATAATATATTATGCGATAAATAGAATCTCAACTGAGCTGCGCGACATTTTGTATCAAATTTATCAAATTAAAATGATAACTCGTTTGAGATGAGATATTTTCAAACTAATTGTTATGCCACAACCATCACCGATATCAATTATTTTCGTTGCAATCTGGCGGATCAAAACGGCCTCGGTTGTTTAAAACGTGATTCGTTTGCGTAAACGGAAATAGGTTGAATATAAAATATTTCAACCAGAGTGGTATGAAAGTATGTCGAAACATGTTCATTTACATAGTTTGAGAGTTGAGCTTAATCTTTGGATATATGGAGCAGAGCGTGTGGTTTATGATGTTAAAATCTTAGCTTCAGATATGTTTTACCAATGAAGAGATCTCGGATTTGATTTCTACCACCGTAAACATTTCTTTCAGTTTATGATTTTCGCTTCCCATATCTTTGTAACTCTCCAGTTATTTCAAAAATGTTTTCAAACACATATAGCTATATGTGAGTTGTGTGAGGTTTGACGTCCTTAACATTTTATTTTTTTCATATTATCAACAATGATCTGTGTCTACTAGGCGGAGTAGACGTATATTAAATAACTTAGCAGCAAGTGTGAAAAACGCAACGTACACACATCACTTCTGAAATGTATTCAGCATAAAGTACAACCCTGCCAAATCCTCAAAATAGAACACAGACATGCCTCACCGTTCTTAGTGAAATCTGCTTGTGTAATACAGCTATCTCCATGCGGTTTAGAGTAAATGTGAAACACTTAATTATCATAAGTGTCAGAAAATATATATTACGTCATTATTCTTGTCGGTATGTTGTAAAAAAACTGGCAGTGCTTGAAATGAATATAGCATATGCCAAAACATATAGTCTACTTTATAAGTCAAAATTGTTATTTTTATTTGGATTGCTCTGGTCACAATAGACGACTGAATGATATGTATTTCAAACAATGTTGCTGTAAAGCTCGATACACACCACACAACAAGGTGCATAAAAAAAGTTGGTTCCGACAGGACACATGAGCCAACAAGTTGCATACAGGAAGTTGTATATAATATTTGTGCAATATCCAAAATCGGCACAGAGATCACGTGGCAGTCACGCGATAATTAAATTACCATGGTTTCCAAAGTGGCAGACGACCTTGTAGAGTGTGGAATGACAAGCGATCTTTAACGAAGTCTGTGCCGATTTTGGATTTTGGACAATTTTTTTGTTGTATGCAACTTCTTGCTTGGCTCGTGTGTACTGTCGGAACCAATTTGCTGTATACAACTGGTTGTGTCATGTGAATCGAGCTTGAGAGCAACACAGCTTTCTGAATGAACACATACAATGTACCTTTCCAGTTTATCCATCAATCGTATGACGTATGCGTGGCGCGTAGGATGACGTCATAATCAATGACGTCATGAGTGACGTAGAAAAGTTCGTCACGAACGCATAATTGATGACGGACTAAGCGTTGTTGTAGCCTACGAATTGTATGTTTTTACTATTTAATAAGCATACTGTTGACTATTTTGAAACTAATTTGCCATATGCAGCAACAGCATCCAGTCAAATTAGTTTCAACAGTTTACCTGTATAGTTTTATATATATATAAGCTGAAAGGACTTGATGATTTATTGCACGGGCTTGTGTATTGATAACTGGAAAACACATAATTATAGATGGTGGGGTGTAACTTACTGTTACTTTATGGGCACGGTGAGAGGGTGAAGTGTCTATAAAATGTCTCGTTGAACTCGTTACCTGTGCCACGCGTGCTGTATTATGTGTCTGGTAACTACTCATGGCACGCGTATTGCCCGCAATATCCTTGGGTTAATTAGTATGCACATTCGGAAGTACACAAGTGTATGGCTCAATTCACCTTTCCAGAGTACCCATATTATATATATTGGCTAATAATAATAATAATAATAATAATAATAATCATCTTTATTTATCGAGGGTATATCATCAGTAAACTGATCTTCCTGAGGCCCTCCCAAACACAATAAACTATATACAGTTAAATAAGCAGCAAACACATACATACAAACACACTCATAAATGCACTTATACACATACGCACACACTGACTCAGTCACTCACTCACTCACTCACTCATGACTCACTCACTCACTCACTCACTCACTCACTCACACATTTTATATTACATATATACATTAATATGAACAGGTTTCTATTAACTCACTGGATATGTCCAGGGAAGAAATGACTTTTAAAATATAATTTTCAACAGTTATCTCCCTTGAATCCATAATACTGAGTATTCAGTTATTTAGTATATTAACGATTTTATGACGAAGCCGACCCAAACCGATCCCTGCAGTGGTCTTGAGTAATGTGCAGACTGTTTCCGAAAATTTTACCACTGGAATGACTGACTCGGTAACCGAACCAGCCATTCCAGGAGTCAATTTTCAGAAACAGTCTTCACCCGACCTGCAAATAGAGTCACAATTTATTTTGACCAAATTTTTCATTAAAGGGTTAATGTGAATTCATATACTTCTGCATATTTTGATAGAATGATGATAGAGTCGGAGATTGTGTAATGCTTTGAGGTAATGCGTTCCAGAGTTGAACTGCTTTATATGTGTAACTCTTTTTTCCATGGCAAGATTTAAATTTTGGAAGATGTAGATGACCAAAGGTTTTTGAACGTAAATTAAGGGAATGTGTATCTTCTACATATTTGAACAAGTTCTTAATATAACTTGGAGTAAGGTCATTTAAGGCTTTATAAGTCATGCTATTTGTTTTGAGGTTTATTCTCTTAGCCAATGTAGTCCAATTCAATTGTTTATACAGTTGTTCAGTTGGTTCTCTAAAAGGGGTATCTAGTATTATACGAGCTGCTCTCTTTTGTAGTTTTTCCAGCTTGTATACTAATGTATCAGTTGAATGATAGTAGATGAGAGAGCAGTAATCTATATGTGAAAGGATGTAAGCTTTATAGAATAGATTCCTTTGTTCAACATTCATATAATTCTTGTTCTTTTTCAACATGTATATTAAGGAAGAGACTTTTTTTCTTCTTTTTTTTTTTTTTTTACAGAATTAACTTGTTCTTGCCATGAGAGTGTACTATCAATGTGTAGGCCAAGGAGTTTATCCGATTTTACAGTATTTAAGTTTCCATTTTCAGTAGGTATTACAATATCTGTTGTTATGCTCTTCAATTTGTGATTAGTGCCAAGCATCATCAGTTTAGTTTTATCCTCATTAAGCAACATTCTGTTATTTAAACACCATTTCTGTACAGATTTCATATCTTTTGTTAACTGTTCTTGTATTTCAGAGGTGCTTCGGCTGTTAACATGCAATGTAGTATCATCAGCATACATATCTATATTACTAGATGTACAGAGTGGAAGGTCGTTAATATATAAGATAAATAAGAGTGGACCTAATACAGATCCTTGCAGGACTCCGATGTGGGTTGATACATGTTTAGAGATCTTTCTAGCAATTGAGACATATTGCTGCCTATCGGTTAAATATGACGAAAACCATTTTAGTGATCCTGTTTCAAATTTATATATGGCAAGCTTTTGCAAGAGAATATTATGATTTAAAAGATCAAAGGCTTTTCTTAAATCTATCATGATAGCTCCTATGAGATCACCATTGTCTATTGAAATCGCCACTTTTCAACAAGTTTTAATAAAGCGGTTTCGCATGAGTGTTTTTGTCTAAAGCCTGACTGTGACTCATTCAGTAACCCATATTGACAGAGAAATTTATAAACATGATCATGTACATGGCGTTCAATAATTTTAGATATAGCTGGTAGGATTGATATTGGCCTATAATTGCATACATTGTCTTTGGAGTCGGATTTGTGTAGGGGTATAACTTTAGCATGCTTCCACACTGCTGGAAAGACTCCAGAATCTATACTCTTGTTAATGATGCTTGTAATAGGTGGGGCTATGTATGACATTTGCTGCGATTTTAAGAAAATAAGCATTAAGATCATCATATCTGATTTATTTGTCTTTAGATTTTTTAGTTCATTATGTACGTAATCTACTGAAAAACATGGTATTTGAAATTTAATGCATTCTGGCACTTTACTATTTACATGTTTTCTTAGTTCACTAAATTCTGTATCTGCTTGTGGTATGGATTCAGCTAAATTAGATGCTACTGTACAAAAATATGTGCTGAATAGTTCAGATTGCATCTGCGGGTCCATAACTTCATTACCGTCATTATCTCGTAGAAAGGTAGGACATTTGTTAGCCTTTGAGTTTATACTCTTCAAGATTTTCCATATATTGGCAGGATTGTGTTTACCTTCATCTAGCTTTGCACTAAAATAGTCTAAAATAGTCCTTTTTAGATTTTTCTATCTGTGCCATAACTTTATTCTTTAAGTCTTTGTAGTTTGTAATATTTCCTGATACTTTCTGGCGATCTCTTTCTTTCATTGTATTCAAAATATCTTTATTTATCCATCCTGGTTGACAAAATCTTTTAACTCTCCGTTCAATGATGGGTGCGTGCTTGTTTAGTATATTTGTGAATATTTTCTGCCATTTTTCAAGAGCCTGATCAGGGTTATTTAATTCATCCACAAAACTCCAGTCATATGCTCGAATATGTTGGACAAACTTATTCTCGTCAAAGTGCTTAATGCTGCGATACTTAATAATTTGATGTACATTTTGATTCTTGGAGACTTTACTGTTGCGTACTGTGAAGACTGGATAGTGGTCACTAAATGCTAGTGTCCCTACTTGTGTTGAATGATATTTGTCCTTGTTTGTTACATAAACATGATCTATCAGTGTTGCTGTTTTGCCAGTAACCCTAGTAGGTATATTTACAAGCTGCTCAAGATGATAAATTTCTGTCACTGATTGCCATTTAGTGTTTGCTTGCTTCAAAAGATTAAAATTAAAATCGCCTATGAGTGTAATATCAGAGTTTTCTGAATAAGCAGCTTCTAGCAGTGATTCAAATTCATCTATCCAACTAGCTGGACTGTTTGGTGGTCTGTCGACACAGCTAATTAGAAACGGTTTCATTTTGTATGGTCTAATTTCTAACCAGGCAACTTCTATGTTGTGTGTTTCTAAGTCAGCTCGTCTAATATATGACAGGTTGTCAGCTATATACACTACAATACCCCCCCCCCCCACCCCCACCATCACGCTTAATTCTGTCTCTGCGCTCTGTATTATAGCCCTGTATTTCAATTACTGTGTCCGGGACCGGATTACTTAAGCAAGCCTCTGTGACACAAAATATTTCTAATTCTTTCCTACTTTTCTCCATTACTACGGCTACGGAACTCCATTCGCCAGCTTCGTATTTCCGAGGAACAATCATGCATTTAAAGCTAGCATTCATGCACCCATTCATTCATCCTTGTAAGAACTGGATAACTCCACTTTTAGCCATGCCCGCCCATCTCTCACTAATCTCCGTCCAGGCTTTGAGCGTGTTGGGATAGATTTATATACATTGAATCCTGAATTCCCAAGTTCATGGTAACTATAAAGCTAACCTGTTGACTATTTGGAAACTAATTTGACTGTAAACTGTTGTGTATGGCAGCAACAGAGCCAAGTCCAATTAGTTTCAAAATATTCAACAGAATGTTTATTAAATGGTAAAGACATACAATTCGCACAACTAACCGACTATTGGTTCATGATTTAGTTACATCATTCGTTATGCATTCTGATTGTGGTATCAATACTTGAGTGGCAGATTGGATTAATTCATTATCTCGACCACCTTGAGGCGTCTTGTTCCTGTTGATAAAATTCAATATTTGTCAATAATATGACATGGCTTGATCACGCAATCAGGCTCGTCAGCGACAATAAAATCCATATCGGTTTTTTGTCAAACGTACACCATTTAATCTCCGGCCCGTCTCTAGCGCTACATCAAACCCTGCATCCAGCTGTCTCATCAGCAATGGACTGTATTCATGCGAATGACATAAATTAACGGGTAAAGTGGTGTTAGAGAATTAGATTTCTCTTTGTTTCCTCGATGTGCATGGCCACTGTTTAGGTAGGCCTACCGCTATATTATGTTTTAGGAAATGATAGTGGTCCGTCATATTAATAGGCGTGTTCCTTCGAGTAATGTCGTGTATTAAGATATCCTCCTAAAACCAGAAAATCCGCTGTTTTTCAAGCTGAAGTTTTGTGTTTAATAATTGCTTATCAAATTCTTTTCTTATATCACATACTCTATCATTGGATATTCCAGAGGTGTAGGAACGTTTGATAGGGGTTGGGGTGGGTGGCTAAACTATGTGGTGGGGCCACAACCTAGGGGCGCTATGTGGATATACTATGTTAGATGAAAACAGGGTGGGGACACCCCTTGCCCCACCCTATGTTCCTATGCATACGTGTGCAAGTATGCCTACTACACATAAAAAGTAATACAGAATATTGTGCTCTTAGAGAATAGGGCGCCTACAGCATGATTAAAAACTAAATTTTGCTGAAAAACTATCATTGAAAAATGAGCGTCCTGAAAGTTTTTGTTAAATACAGGGCTCAATGGGTGACGATATTACTGTTATGGCACGTTTTATCATACTTAAGAGCCATTGACTTCCAGCTTGGTGGCTGAGTATCTGTGGACATAAGCTAGCACCCATATAATAACTAGGTCATTCTGATTTACTCTGTGGATTATATAGGTCAAAGGTGGATTTTGGTATAGCACATCAATACAAAATTATTTAGTCAGCGATTTTGTCATCTTTCGAGCTATTAATACCAAATCTGATCAAAATGATCCTATAGACGTCTAATATTCGCACTGTGTAAATAAACTTGATCCGGTTTCAAACCTGAGAGTTATGGTCCTTGAGCATTTTCTCATGTATCTGACCCCAAGATGGATGATGTTACACTCGGGGCTTGTTTTGTCGTATATATTCATATCTGACCTATATTATCCAGAAACGAGTTCAGACTGACCTAGTTCTTATAGGGGTGGTAGCCTACATCGAAACGTACCACCCCTATAAGAACTAGGTCAGTCTGAACTAGTTTCTGGATAATATAGGTCAGATATGAATTTTGCCATTGGAACTAATAGTAGCTTATTCAGTCCTTTTGTCATCTTTTTATCGATTTATACCAAATCCGGTAAAAATTATCCTACATTGCATTTAGAATGTGCGTTGCCCAAATTATGTCTAACAGATTGAAGATTTTGATCTCCGGGTGGTGATACTTTCCTACCACGTCGATGGTAAGATTATGATGGAATAGGTTGCTGCGACAACATCTTACCAAGGAAGCAGTAGAACAATGATCGTCGCCTCGCCTCGTTGCTAGTTGGATTGCAACGATATTTATCAATGACGATCGGGCCTATCTGACTGATTAGAAGATTCCCGGCTTCGGTGAAGTATTGCTCTTCACTCTGGAGTCCTTACTCAAACACAACCAAACTCTCGTCTGGCTTTTGCAAGATGAAATATTTATTACTGTCTACTCTAACTGTAGATTTAAGATAAAAAGACTGATAATTTACTGATAAAAGACTTAGATAATTTCGACGGTACACTATCTAGTGTGATCTACACCTTAGCTAATGCAGCATCAATGATGACTACGGAACCCTGATGTTGGATTGATTGACTTAATAACCGTGTGCCCTATTTATATTCTTCAGCAACTCGGAAGTTCTATACATATTACGATATATTGTTATATACATATCGTAATATCTATTTCCTGTTCTAATGACTCTTCTAGGTAGGTTATAAGCACAGCTTGACTGGTCTGGATAATCAGTCCGCCAATCAACGTCTGCTTATTCCCTCCTAGAAGCTTCTAGCCATTACTGTTGGCCGTCCTGACCAATCCATGATCATCTACATTTCGATTCTCACTTTGAAACTTGTTCTTTCTGATTCTCTGCCACAGAGTTTGATCGACGCTCATTGATCATGACGTCATTCTTACCAATCAAACTCTGGGCTTCTCTTTTATGGAGCTACTGCTACACATGGTCAAAGCGGCGTTGGCTGGTTCTGATTTGATGCGATCTGTCAGCTAACTAACAACATTATGGAATGTGTTGTTGTAGCATGCCATTGAATGATTGACACATAGTTGATATACAAATTTCGATTGTGTTATTAATTCCTACAGGACGCTACAATGTCTCTGTCCTGTCCATTGCCTATTGTGAATAAGCCTGTAGGATACGATCGTTAATAGGCACATGAGCTGTATGATCTCATTGCCAGCTGGTGTTGTTCTATTCTCGTATGAGAATCCGAATGCCTATCGCCATCAACTATAGTCAGTTTGTCACGTACGATTCCATCGATTCTTATCCCTTGATTATTTCCTAAACTACTGATCCAAACGACTGCTGAATATTATAAAAGGGTGTGCTGATTCCGCAGCAACAACTTTTATCTCAACTATTTCCAGATACACATCAACTCAGAACCGGAGGTCCTATTCTATTCAATTCCATTATTTAAACTTGGATGCTAAATGTCATCCACCAATCCTTATCAGTTTCGACTCAGTTTCGCCGAAACTGAAACGGTACATCATCCGCCGATGTCAACCAGTGCTATAATACATAACTAAATAATAATGTATATAGAGCAACTCGGTCTATTAGCTCACCTGGTATTTTCAAATATGAATTTCATTTAGGACTTACTCGTAAATATAAGATATCCAGCGGGGTCATGACTTCCCATAAGACAATCCCATATCTACAAGATGTCAAAAAGAGTTATGGCCCTTGTAAATCTTCATATGTGTTGCAGCCATTTCTTGCTGGGTATATTAGCATTACGTGATCCAATTTGAATCAAACCCAGACACATGCTTGCCTATAGCAAGACGAGGCGGTTTACTGACAATTATATCACTAGGTCAAAGGTCACTGTCAATTTGACCTATTAACTCTGTTCTTTTAATGTTAGTTTCTTTAAGTGTTTGATTCGTGCCCTTCAATGCCATTCTGTGAACTGCTGTTTTGTGTTTTGCATTACATTTTAGTTCACCTGGCCAGAATATCGAAGTGAGTTGATGCCATGCTGACCATCTATCATCTATCTGTTAATCCAACATCCGATGTCCGTCCATCAACTGTTTTAAACGACTTCTCAAGAATCACCTAGTTGGGCGGCTATGTGCTACGATAGTGTCAGAGCTTTTCAGATGCGTGGCCACAAAAATATTTGCCCGCAACGACCTCATTTGCATAAACCCAAGATGGCCACCACTAAAAATGAACCAATGGATGAAACTTGCATATCTGTGCATCTATTTGGCCGATTAAGACGAACTTGGGCTATATCTTGATAGTTCTTGGGATGGCCAATCCAATGACATTAGTTTCATGACGTTCGAATGTTAAATTTATGGGTCAAGATCAAAGTCAAAAGGTAAAATCACAATTTTTTAACGCCATTTTGGCATATTTATTGCATAACACTCTGCTTCTACGTACCCGATTAAGGCAAACTTGGTGTCTATCATGATAGTTCTCAGGGTGGAGAAAGCGATGGAATGGTTTTAGAGCTAAAGTTCATGGTCAAACGGTAAAAATAAAAGAATTTGTCATTGTTACATGTTTTGCACATCTTTGCTTCTACATAGCCGATTGAGATTTTTTATCTTATTGGGTTACAAGTGAAATGGAATTAATTTCACTCGCTTTGTGGATAAGGTGTCAAGGTCAATGCCAAGTTCAACCGGATAATGTATCTTTCTTCAACCCATAATACATGACTGGTACATACATTACCTTATTGCCTAAGATATAGGAAGTATATTAGAATTAAAACAATTATATGAACTAATTAATATTATAATTTTCGGCAGAATTGGCATAACACCTATCACAATTCCTCCCACCATATGACATCTCATTATCGCTGCAAGTATGTCCCAGACAATAAAAGTACTGCAGTACAGATAGAGAGCATATTTTGACAACCTTATATTTTCTCGCATTTCCCTGTAAAACAGCTGCCAGTCCTTTTACACGTGTCTCGATAAAACGATTCTAAAATAATCATTATATGCATGTTTTGAACGAAAAATAAGAAAATAATTCTAAGGCAAAGTCCAAATATGATGATTTTTATCTGGGCCTCGGCAGTACAAACATGAATGGCATCTAAACTAAACACCGGTCAGGCAAAATTCTCTCACATAATAATTATATAAATACTTTACTCTGAATTGAATAATTGGAAACATGTTTGAAAGAGAAGTCTAAAAACACTAACGTTTCCTTCTGGCAGCAATATGTTCATTATTTACCGTTACTCCATTCTATAGAGCATCTATATATAATATGCAATTGCAATTCTATGTCATCTATGAGCATAATGCATATTCAAACTTACACATTACACACAACTCCAGTATATCAAATGGCAGAATATGTATCTGTTGATATAATATGTATGCTTGTTGGCCTATCATTGGCGTGTCAGTTTTGACAGGCCCCTTTACGCACAGTGCAGTGCTGGGCAAACCTGCCGTAACCACCTTGCACCGACTAGTGTGCAGCCTTTTACGCCATCGCATCAACACCGATGCTATCCCCGCACGCTTCACTAGCAACTGAGAGGGAAACGGAGTGGCTGCCATTTCCTAGACTTCTTAGTCCACGCCCAATCAGCAGGAGACTTCCAGCGGCTGAGGGGCATGCACATGGACGCAGGCAGATGTATCCTCAGTGTAGTGCTTCCCATTTGATGTGCCGTTTGAGAGCAACTACAGTGGGGAATGTTCTGAAGTGCCAGTTCCTGTGCTGCCACTAGGTGAATTTGAATTTCATTGACAGTATTGATTATCCCGAGCCGTCACTGATCGAGTGCATTCCAGGTGCACCAAGCCGTCTTTCCCCAGATAGAATGAAACACTGATATAGTGTCACATGATACTAACATCCAATATATATATATATATATATATATATATATATATATATATATATATATATATATATATATATATATATATATATATATATATATATATATATATATATATATATATATATATATATATATATATATATATATATATATATATATATATATATATATATATATATATATATATATATATATATATATAAATATATATATATATATATATATATATATATATATATATATATATATATATATATATATATATATATATATATATATATATATATATATATATATATATATATATATATATAAAATAATATGGAACTCTGGAATGGAAATAGCCTTCTGTGTGCAGATGGCTGCCGATATGGCATGTAGGGGGAGGTAGCGATGATCTTTCCCAGTGTCATAGGATACCCACAACTCGGACGATGTCGGGTACTGGTGCCACACCCACTACATCGGACTCAATAGTTCACATCATGACCCGCGTGTAGCCTACATAGACTACATCAGCAACGACAACGTGTATCCGCACGCTCTGTGAGACACATCACCATCACATGTGCTCATGATTAACTGCTTGTTAATAGGACCGGTCAGAGACTTGGACTCCTCAGCAAGAATGCTGAAAAGCTCAGATGAGGAAGAGGTCAGCTTTTCGGCAAAGGCGTATTGAGGGACACCTTGATGCGTACAGCTTTTCTGAAGACATTTCTCCCGTCCCTTCTTTCAAACTGTTTTCTTTATAGACATCAAAGACCATATCCACACGAAGGTGATGATCAAGCACCGGCGAATATGACGACATAATGTGCCATGCATGTAGTCAGCAAATGTTTTACCCGTAATAGCTGGTGCAAGCTAATGGACATCGGCTGCTCTATCCATGAACACCACCTCGTCATTTGGACTCTGGAGTTGGAGTTGTGGGTTAAGGTTTGCTGTCTTCTCAAAAACTGTAACAAAGCCACATTTTGTGCTCGATCGGAGATTCCCATTTTCTCAGAGAAATTGGGCGGGGGGGGGGGGGGGGGGTTGTATCTGGTATTCATGTGAGAAGAATTCATCTGAACTCCCGCCACGTATTTAATTGGCAACTAATAGTTGAAATAGCGTTGGAAAGGCGTCTTGGAGTGCCTTCTCCAGTTCTTCTGTGTTGTTTTAACTTGTCTGGTGATAGTAGGTGCCATGAGATGTAACTTGTTTTTCTTGATTGGATGGAATATGGATTCAGTATGTGCCATCAGACGATTGTTGACATATGGATTCAGTATGTGCCATCAGACGATTGTTGACATATGGATTCAGTATGTGCCATCAGGCGATTGTTGACATATGGATTCAGTATGTGCCATCAGACGATTGTTGACATATGGATTCAGTATGTGCCATCAGACGATTGTTGACATATGGATTCAGTATGTGCCATCAGACGATTGTTGACATATGGATTCAGTATGTGCCATCAGACGATTGTTGACATATGGATTCAGTATGTGCCATCAGACGATTGTTGACATATGGAAGAGAACATTGCCATTGTCTGTAGAGGAGTTGCGCATAACACTGATCACTCAATGATTTGACATCTTTGATGAAGTTTTAGGAACACCTTTGTTTGTTCATGGTGTGACCTCGGGCTACCCATACATGCGACGAAATCGACAATGACGTGTGCAAGCGCAAGTGAAGCAAGAGACCGCCGGTTAAGAGCTTTGGTGTCGTGTGACTGCCCTATTACTCCACCGTCTCTCTTGATAGTTATATTGTTCTGCTCGGCTGCCATGTTTGAACACCACTGACAACTGTGGTTGACTGTGAAGCGCCCATTGCCAAACTCAGCTGCTATCTGAGGATTTAGCTTGAATAGTGTGACCATGTCACGGATGTGGACTGGCATGCATCTAGTATAGTCGTGTGGTTGAGCATCATGAACCAGTGCGCGAATCTGGTCAGGTTTGATTTGTAAAGGGCAAAGCTCGCCTCTATGCTTGAATGTGTGCACACCAAAGTACGGAACTCCAGCTGAAGACCATGATGCATGCACTGAAATTGTGGATTCGATGTAGACATGTTTGCAATCTAATGTAGCAATGACATTCAGGGTATCGTTAGGTGTAAGCGATAGTCGATAGTGTGTTGCTTCATCATGGTAGCATAGAGGATGACAGCAGTTACGTAAGCGAGTTCACTTGATGTGTGTCGCAGTGAGACAGGACTCAGCAACACCAGATGTGAAGATCCCACCATCCAGAACATCACTAGGCAGAGTAAGAGCTGCCTTCACCCCGTGCATGCCACCACACCCATCTACAGCACGTACTTGTCCTCGCATTGGATCTCTAGAAATGCCCATTGTATATGTTTAGCAATTGTGTAGATGGGTTGGTCAAGTGTAAAGACCAGAGTGTGGCCTAGGTTGAGTTGCTTCACCACAGCATTGACGAAACTCATGACAATGAATTGTATGTATAGAAACATTTCAGATGCGTGGTGAAAAATTATATCTGGAATGACATCATTTGCATAAATCAAAGAGCGTCACCACCAAAATGGCCACCTATCTGAAACTTACACATCCATGATTAAGTTACAGAAGTTTTTTTTGTAGCCGCGCAGGTTTGTATGCATAGAGACGAACTTATGTGCCAATTTTTGCAAACTTTTAAAAAATAACACAATCTTAGCATTTGTATGCGCATAGGCAGGGCCGAGTTCGATTACATGTTGCAGGAAGCATCCTTACGGTATAGAGATCCAAGCGTGTTCAAACAAAGCTGACTGATCGAGTTTGGCGGCGTCCATCTTAGATGTTGCGCTACTTTTAGAAAGACCTTTGAAAATCTCAGAAACAGCTAGGCCAATCGATTTGAAATTCAAAACACTTAATCCATGGCAATAGCTGATGAGAGTTTGTTCAATAGAACCTGATTTGTAAAATTGCCGGGCTGCCCTCATGGATGACCTATTTTTCGCAGATATTTAGAAAATATGATTAGTCACTAAGGGCCATTAATTTATGTTCAAGGGAAGTTGGTAATTTTTACCTTTGAACTCTACTGTTTTAGGGGTATATTTTGATTTTGTATAAATTGTCTTTCTTTTGACATTCTATTTCACGATTACTTAATCCATTGGAACACAAAGGTGGAGACAAGGTTGCAAATACCAAGCGAAGGCAACAAATTGATAATGAGGTCACAATGTCAAAGGTCAATGTCTTGTCACCTTGGTATGAAGCTATGGTTTTCATCATTAAGTCTTTCTATTTAGCAAAGCATCTATGTTTATTTTTCTGGTCTTGATAATGATAATAGAAGAATATTTGGATACATTGTTTCCTATGCCGTTAGGAATGGATGAATTCACTTTTAGCTATGCCCCGCCCATCTTTAGCTAATCTACACCCACGCTTTGCCTGTGCAGGGATCCAGAAAACTATACAGGTTAGCTGGTGAATATTTTGAAACCTAATTTGACTTGGTGCTGTTGCTGCCTGTGGCACCAACAGCGCCCAGTCAAACTAATTTCAAAATATTCAACAGCATGTTTATTAAATAGTAAAGACAAAGTACAACAACGCTTAGTCCGTCATCAATTAAGCGTTAGTGATGATCTTAGCTACGTCATTCACGATGTAATTGATTATGACGTCATCCTGTACGTCACGTAGTTGATTATGACGTCATATGATTGATGGATAAACTGGACTTCCCAATTAGCCTGATGCCATTAAAGTCACAAGGTCATGGGTCAAGGTTACTGATCTGAGAACACACATCTTGTTTTCTAACAATGTGTTTTTCATTTATTGCTATGTTCGCAAGGCTACACAATATCTCCTGGTCATTGCCCGGGAATCAGGTTTCTAGTTCAAGCAACACTTTGTGTCTATTCTATGGCGTATTCTCATGCGCCAATACACCGGTTTCTGTTACCGTTTCTCCCAATAAAGACTTTACCATAGAAGGTCTCTTCCCAATGGCGTCGTGCAAGAGGTGCCCGGGAGAACCTGGGCTCCCCAAAAAATCGTGACAATAAGATTTTTGTATACTAGATATGTTCATTATTAAGCACAACTTAGGTAATTGGTTCTCTGGGCTTCTAATTCTCTAGATCTTTCGAGTGAAGCTATGCAGACCAATCCCTTGGATACATTGGGGCGAGAATAGTTTTAGCTGATGACGCGTGAACCCGTTTGCGGATTAGAATTCGCCTTTCCAGAATAACCACCCATCATATGACGTCATAATGAACTGCGTGATGTGTAGAATGACATCATAATGAATGACGTCGATAAGTACGTCACGAACGCATATTTGAAGACGGTCTATGCGTTGTCGTACAAATTGTTTGCTTTTACTATTTAATAAACATTCTGTTGAATATTTTGAAACTAATTTGACTGGGCACTGTTGCTGCCATAGGCAGCAACAGCACCCAGTCAAATTAGTTACAAAATGTTCAACAGCTTCCCTGCATAGTTTTCAGGAAATTCATAGCTAGGGCATTCGGGGATCGATCAATCCCAACACGGCGAGGTGTGGGTGGAGCTTAGCTAGTGATTGGTGGGGCATGGCTAAAAATGGAAAGGTCCATTCTGCCTATACAACTTCATACAAGATGCATATATTTCATATTACATGTTATAATGAGGTTATAAAACTATCATATCGATAGTTTCCATGCCTCTGTGCCATACTATGCCTATATACTATAACAATTCAGAAAATTCCGTGCGCGGATATATCTTGGTGATTGTTTTAAGGTTCGAGATTTTAGTACAAATCCGAGATTTTAACCAACAAAATATTGCCAAATCCTAATTAGAAAGGATATCAAACCTCTGTGTCTTTGCCTGGATTTTTCTTACGATTACACGTTTCATGACCATACATACGTATTTCCAGACAGGCATAAATGAAATGACAGGAAACAGTGCATAATTTATTCAGTTTCATCTTCGATCCACAATCTTTCTTATATATTTGATACCGCTGTCTGAAGACAATGACTTATTGCCAATGTATTTTATAAAGCAAAACCAAGTTTACAAAGATATTTATCACCGTTCAAATTGAAGAAGAAGCTGTCAGGGTTATTGAAGTAACCCATTGCGAGGTGGCATTTATATTGAGCTCTGCCCCTGGGTTGGGGAAGTGTCCATGTACGGGGGTAAAAGGTTAAATTTGGTGAAAATGTGGGTATTTGCGATGGCGGTCCATTGGCCGTGCGTCTTACTTTACTTTATTCTCTCGTTTGTACTTGTGGGTGTTGCGGGAAGGGGAAGCTTTCTGTCCGCTGCCAGATGTGATGCTTGGATGGTTGATAGGCCATGGTTCTGCAGTCGTTTTGTCTCGCCATTAATCCATCTTTTTTCTTGATTTTCCGTTTGAATCCTGAGCAGCGCATGTCGTAGGCTCTGAATGCTGGTTGGTTTGCAGTCATTCCGTTCAAATGTTCGACGGACCGAACCACTTGGCCCTTTACTTTTCTAGGTGATGGTGGATTGGCGCTGTTGTTGCCATTTTCCTGATTGTGTCATTTCTAATCCTGTCTCTTCTAGTCTTATGTTTTCCCCTTCTCAAACATCTCATTTCGGAGGTGGTGAGCTTTCTTTTGCAGGTTTTGTTTATAGCCCATGTCTGGCATTGGTATGTTGTAATGGGTATAACGATGATATTTATCAGTTGCGCCTTAGCCTCCATATTAATATTTTCGTGGCGATGGTGCGTGCGTTCTTGATTCTTGTCTCAATCTCCCTGTCAATTTGTCCATCTTCTTTCGACTTAATAGCTATAAATGTATGTGGATCTGGTGTGCTGATATATTGCAAAATTAATCTAAATTTCAGGAGAAACTGAGCAAAAACATGATAATTTTGCAGGCAACCGTCTGTCAATATTTATGTCTGGAAATGCAGGAGATGGCCTCTGAGAAAATCCATTAAAATTTTTTTTTTTAGCTGCTTGATGATGGTTGGGAACAGGATGAATACCCAGCTAATGCACCCCCACCACACCGCCTATTAGGTACACCTCTTAATTTTAATATGCCAATTATATCAACCGAACTAGTTCCCATCTCATCCCCCAACGCACGCACGCACGCACGCACGCACGCACGCACGCACGCACGCACGCACGCACGCACGCACGCACGCACGCACGCACGCACGCACGCACGCACGCACGCACGCACGCACGCACGCACGCACGCACGCACGCACGCACGCACGCACGCACGCACGCACGCACGCACGCACGCACGCACGCACGCACGCACGCACGCACGCACGCACGCACGCACGCACGCACGCACGCACGCACGCACGCACGCACGCACGCACGCACGCACGCACGCACGCACGCACGCACGCACGCACAAATCCGTGTCCTTAATCCGTTCTTTCATTCTGTCACCGAACAATTCTGCTTCCTGCCAGAGCAAGCAGAATCCTCTTGGCAGTCCTGTAGATTCATACGCATATGGTCAAACGTCAAAGGTCAAATGTTAAACTCAAGTTGGACTTGATACAAGAATTTGTTCCTTATCCTTGCCTCAAGTCGCGTGTGCATACGTGCTATCACACCTCGCGTTACCTTTGAGGAGATGAATGGCCATTTTGACTTAGAAATCAAAGTAAAAAAGGATTAACATTCAAGATTATGCTGAACTAGGAACAAAAATAAACATCAACATCAGGTTTTATATAAGATCATCACCATACCATATTGCAACTAAACTAAACCTGTTTGTCTTCGCAAATGGATTTGATCGGAGCTCTAACATTTATGGACACTGAGGAGGACAGGCGTTAACATCTTCTGTAGTATATAAGTTGTAAATAGTAACGTCGGCTAAATGCCTCAACACATTGTGAGATACGGCGTCTTGCCATTCTGTTTCAACATCGTTTACATCAAGGTTAACTTATTGCTTTGCCTTCTGATAGATTTATTACACCTAGACTGTGTACACACAATAGGGGTTAATATACAAATCCACACCACTACCATTAATCATCATCTATTATTATTATTATTATTATTATTATTATTATTATTAGTATTATTATTATTAGTATTATTAGTATTATTATTATTATGCAGCAGCAGCTAGATTTGGCATGTTTGGTTAGAAAATTATCTCGTAAATAGAAATCCAAAGAGCACAATAAATCGAACATATTCGTCTCTACAGACAAAACAATCTGGGGAACTCGCTACTGGTTCCGGTATTAATTTTTATATATGTAAGTAACACCGCTGGCAATATAAACAATTTTAACCCTTTCACGACGAAGCCGGCCAAATCCGGCCTGTTTAGTGGTCCTGGGGAATGCCCATTTGCAGGACAAGAGAAGACTATTTTTTTGAAAATTTACAACTGGAATGACTAGCTCGATAACGATAAATTTTCAAAAAATAGCCTTCTCTTGACCTGCAAATGGACATTCAATAAGTAAATATTTTAAAACAAATTTAGTCATTAAAGAGTTAACAGACTATTTGCTGACACCGCTTCATTGTTGGTATTTTCAGATAATGCAAGCGATATATAACCTGAAATAAAGCTATCTAGGGAATCATTGAATTACTGGTCAAAGTACTGCCATTAACAGTGCGTACTAGTGGCCAATTAAAAAAATTGTCACGTTCCGTACGCATAATGCAAAAATAAACCGTACAATGACACACATATTTGGATCCTACCGTTTCATATATAATTTATGATGCTCAACACAAAAATACTCTGGTATGCTAAAGAAAGCAAAGAGTTTATTTGCAACACATAACAGCATTTGTTCTGTCAATCCGATCGGTCTGGCGTCAATAAATTCTTTTGACATTTCTGACAAAAGCCACCTACGCAGTTCTACATATAGGCATAGTTCAATATGGAAAATCATGTTCAGAGTATCTAGAAATCACGTGCGGATATCCGGAGTATGGAACCGACATTTGGGGCTGATATGAATCTGAATGCATGCATTTATCCAAAACACAGTCCAACATGGATGATTATATCATCTACATATAACATCCAACGGAGCTGCACATGCGCATAGGCCCTGGCATAGTTTCTAGCTACAGGACTGCAACACTTTTACAGCAACACTATTTTCAGAATGGACACCATTTCCTTCTGCTCGGTTTAACGTGTGTTTAACTAGGCCTACTTTAAATTAGTACACACACGAGACTGCGATGGACAGACACTCCATAGTGGCAGATGTGGCAGATGTGACAGCTCATAGTGAGTTCGTCTTAGTACCTTGTGTGGACCAATTTTTTTTACCTTTGTTTTAGATAAAGTTATTTACCACCATTGGATAGAGTATATAATGGCATTTGAGGTCATGCAAATAAATCCACCATCTGTCCAAGAATACAGAGAACTTTCTCTGATCATAGAGGAATTTATCATTTCCTTTGAAACAAGTGCGTGTATATGTTATCCGAATGCTGTACTTGTATCCTCTGTAAATCAGACAGTATCAACTTGGCATGGGGTAAAAACACTTTTCCTGGGTGTTTGTTCAGTTTCCTGCAAAGATGAATCCTCATTTCCCCGACAGCTGACCCCTACATGCTAACGATGCCATATGTTTCTAAATGTACTACGCATTATAACGCGTTCATTTTACACATTCCTCTCTTCGCCCTTTTAAACGAGATTATAAATAAATAATTATGAAATTTGAATATTTTGAAAACGATTTGACTGAACATTTACATTGTTTGTGGACTTTTCAAATATGGTAATACGTATTTGCAATGTGCGTGTTAACTGTGATGATGCGTTGTTTAAACACTCATCTCTATAACAACACTGCATGGGCGGTCAATCCGTGCTTAACCAGACCCATGCAGGTGGTCGCTTAATACAAGTCATCTGCAATTTATATATAAGTTCACCTCGCTCCTGAAGCTAATTAGGAAGCCACATGCAATACATACACCCCTAGCAACATCTTAAGTTTTGATTATTTCAGTTTTTACTTTTATTTACGCAACCCTTCGGGGGATGCAACACAACCCTTCGGGGAAGCACCTCACTGAATGCCATGGCTCAAATACATATAGGTGTGAGCGACCAATAAAACCAGACCAACAACAACCTCCTCTGGTAAGCAAATATCTAAACGGAACTGATTACATTTGTGCACAAATAATTAACTCTCCGCGCACAAATATAATCAGTTCCGTTTAGATATTTCTTCACAAGACACATTTTTTCAGCAGCGAGGTGAACTCATTATTCTTGCTCTCCACGCCCACCCCATCCACCGCGGAAACGAGATAAGATCGATCGTTTGAAGAAGTCGGTATTCATTACTCTGTATGACTGACTTCCCTGTAGCTATATATAATAAACACTTTCAGCAACAGATCTTAAAATAGATTCATTACTCCATCTAGCAATCTACACATGCATCCACCATCCATGAATCAATCCATCCACCATTCATTCATTCATTCATCCATCCATCCATCCATCCATCCATCGATCGATCCATCATTCATTTATTCAGTCATTCATTCATGCTTGTCTATGTCTAATTATTTGATAAAAATCTATTTCGATAGTCGTTGTGCATATAACTGATTGTGCATTATTTGAACTAGGCCTACTATATTATTTATAAACTGTTTATTTAGCTGTTTTTATTGAGAATAGTGTGAGTTTGAAATGATTGGATTGTATGTGCATAAGTTTAGGTGATTTGTACAATTTTGACTGTGAGGTCACGGTATGCAGGTAAATTTAGTATGCTACATGAGAATATGTTGTCGTCAAGTGTGTTTAAACTTTCAGATGTTTAACTACCGGCTGAACTGTAGAGAATATCAACAATTCTGCTTTTAGATTCGTGTTGGTGAATTTCATATTCATATGGGTGGGTTTTTTTATATCTCGAAAGTTTATTCTACACCGCCAATTCTGTTTTCCTATATACTACCTTTCAATGCATGTACAGGCCTAGTCTGTTTCGCGATAAGTGGTATTGGAAAAAACCCATGCTTCAGTCAGGTAACTTGTGTTGTACCAATTCACCTTTCCAGAGTATCCATCCATCATCTGACCTCGTATGGTGTCCTAATCAGCTCAGCGCGTAAATGATGACGTCATAATCATTACGTCACAAAGGGTTCCATATAGACCGTCATCAAATCTCAAATAGTTGTATGAATTGTATGTCTTTGTAATTCTTTGCTATTTAATAAACATGCTGTTGAATATTTTGAAACTAATTTGACTTAGGCAGCAACAGGACCCAGTCAAATTAGTTTCAAAATATTAAACAGCTTACCTGTGTAGTTTCTTTGGAAATCGATAGGCAGGGTGTTCAGAGATCGATCGATCCCAACACGAGCGAGTTGACGGTGGAGCTTAGCTAGAGATGGGCGGGGCATAGCTAAAACCTGAAAGGTCCATGACGCGGAGTGCATTTGCACAGGGCCACCAAATTCCCAGAGCCTACAAAAAGTCACACAAAATTGTTTTTGTCTTAATTTTGGGATCTTTGCGTGACGTCACATTACGTGCACACCTGTAAAACTGGTGTAGCCAAATCCAGTGGCGTAGCAGTTATAGCAATGCCCCCCCCCCCACCCCACCCCCTAGCTTGATTGCCTCCAGCAACAACTTCCAGTTCAATTATTTACCAAAAAAATAGTACACCTTACCTTTATGGTATCTTGCAATTCATGTATTCGTAGATAACTTCTGTGCCTAATGTAACAACAGTTTGGTATGATATGGCATTGGGTTACTGGGCCCCGGTTTAATAGATCATAGAAAGAAAAAAATATTAGGTAAACTATATATATAAATTTTCCACCATACCAAAAATTAACATTTGCCTCGAGAAATGTATTAGATACCCTTTGAGAGTATCTGGAATTCAAGGTTTCCCAGGGGTCCTACCCCTTTAGATTGTCTTGCACGTGGGGCTTCCATACGTCTTGATGGGGGCGGGGCTGGTGCGTTGGGTGGGGTTAGAAGGTGGGTGGGCGTGGGTGGGGGGGGGGAGGTGCGTTTGTGGGTAACTTCGTTACGCTTGCTACGCATCCAGTCAAATCCCAGTCCTCTGACCTCAGGGGCCCCAGTGGCATTATAGTTGAAGCAGGACTCTAGCTTTCTCGCAATCCTAACGTCATTTCCGAGGCCACCGGGTAAGAGCTTTGCGCAGGGCACACTAAGCCCTGTAATTACGTCAAATTCACGAAGATTGTTTACATGACAACAAATTGTAATTAATAGTAGCTTTACATTTAATTGCACTATACACTGTTCTTTGTTTTAGCATTTGGGGAGTAATGTTCTCAGTAACATATATGTCCAATGATGCCATATATGTCCAATGATGCAATCCGATGTGTCAGTCAAGTATATCACGTCAGAATCAATTACGTCATATGTAGGTTGATGTCACAATCAAAATGCGTTATGATGACGTAACTAGGCCCGCTATGAATCTTGAATAGCCCGTCAGTTGTACTAATTGCATGAGTTTATTATTTAATAAACATTGTGTTGAATATTTTGAAACTAATTTGACTGGGAGTTGTTGCTGCCTATGCCAGCAACAGCACGCAGTACCATAGGCAACAACGGTACCCAGTCAAATTAGTTCCAAAATATTCACCAGCTTACCTGCATAATTATATCTTGAAATTGGTCTTCTGGGAATGTATGGCTCAAAACATGCACGCACTCACGCACACAAGCACGCACGCACAAAGCATGGGCGGGGATTATCTAGAGATGGGCGGGGCATAGCTAAAGTGGATTCATCCATTGGCATGTGTACTGTATGGAAATCTCTTCACCAATATTCACTGTCTGTTTGCCATTATTAAAATGCACCCCAGTAAAGGGATCCAGGTCTAGCTATGCCCGGCTATTTCTATCTGATCCGTCTATTTTGTACGCGTGTTGGAATCTATTTGCAACACGAAATTCAAGCATCAGATACAGGTAAGCAACAGTCCCAGTCAAATTAGTTGCAAAATATAAAACAGAATGGTTATTAAATTGTAAATGTATACGTCTCTCTCTCTCTCTCTCTCTCTCTCTCTCTCCACCGCCTTCCATCCCTCACTCACTCCCTCTCCCTTGCTCCTCTCTTCCTAGCGCCTACCGATTCCACACGGCTTAAGAAGATGCTGAGTCACCGTATGCCATAACGACATTTGACTTATGCGTATGTATAAATGTGTACCATACAATACTACAACAAGGGCCACATAATGGACCTTTCCTATTTGTCCAGCCGTGTATGATGACGTCATAATTAATGGCGTCGTGAATGACATGAAAAGTACATCACGAACGCATAATTGGTAACTAGTTTGACTGGGCGCTGTTGCTGCCATGACTCAGCATCTTCTTAAGCCCTTTGGCATCGATAGGCACCATTTGGCAATGATATTTTCTGTTATTTGATAGTTGATTATTTTTCAGGAAGCTTTTCAAACCATTGGCGCGTCATGGAAGAACACCTCAGATGATATCTCTATTTAGTTAAGAGATTTTACTTTCCCACTGGACAGGACGAATAACATAGCAAACACTTATGTACTTCATTTCTTCATCTTAAAGGTCATATATGGAGAGTGTATTTTAAGACATTATAATATCTCCAGACCTTCCAAATCATATAGCTGTTATCAATTTGCTAATACATGGCATATTTGTATATTTATTGCCGATAAAGTACATAGCTTTAGAATATCGCGTCATGAATTACCTCCCTTGAATTCCAAGCAGCTGTGACGTCATAGTGAAACAACCAAAGCTAATACAGGCAACACTGTTTAACCAGGGTAACCTTTTCATTCTATTGTATTTAGCAATGAATTTTTAAAATAGGCAATGATCTCAATGATATTCCCGGTAGACATTAGTCAGAAGTTTATAATAGCGCCGATGCCATATTTAAATATGAATATCGCTGTCACGAAACCCCCCTTTTTAGATGAGATCTGCTTCGAGAAAATATCTCAGGGTGATTCTATAGATACTGTATTTTTATGATACTATATCTTGCTACATGCAGTATTGGTGGGATGGCCGGCAAGCGCAGATCTAGGATTTTATTATTGAGTTAGTCCAATATTGGAGCGGGTCTGTGAGTGAGGGCATGACCCCTCTAAATGGCCGTTTGGGGAGATATGGGTGGGCTGGTTCTTCTCCCTGAAAATTCTGATGCTATGTGAAGTCATTTCCTGCATTCCATTTGATAAACAACATGTCTATCTTGTTATGATTTTCCCAGATGTATCTCTACCGCCCCCCCCCCCACCCCCCCCCCCCCCCCCACCCCTCCCTCCCGGCCCCCCACCCCACCCACCACATGCACGCAAGCGCGTAAGCATGCGCGCACACACAAACCATATGCAAAGTCCACCGGTAGATCCGAATTTGCGAATTTGCCTAAGGTATCGCAATCAATTGATTTGTTTAAGTCTAAGACTGGAGAAAGCTAAGCCCATATTGGATGCATTTTATAGGCCTATATAATTACATCTCCTGTAGACTTAAGCCAAACTATTTGTGACAATCTAAAACATCAATTTTAACAAGCATTGATTACAATATCATTTAGGGATATTATGCCAGCAATTAGTGACCGGGGTGGGGGAAGGGGGGGGGGGGGGACTTCTCATAGGCTACGTGATTAACCTACTTGAACAAGCAAATAACACCGCATTCAGCTGCAAAAATTATGCCAAAAATACCTGTGGTCGGGCCTACACATTTCCACTTATGTTTTCTGTCATTTTAAACATAGGCCTACACATGCGTGCGTGTCCTATATGTATGTGGGCGAGGAGGTAAATTCTGGGTATATATCTATACCACTTCTTTGAATGTAATGTATCTAACATAAAAATTTACGCATAACGACACTCGCTCTCCAACGCTTTCACTGGAGTAATTTGTAGGTTTACGTACTAGAGACAAATGCTGGCCCTGCGTGTGTACACTTGTTGTGTATACTGAAAAAGCACATATATGAGTGAAGATGCGCGAAAAACGTGACAATAATAATTTGTAACAGGTGGGTGAGATGAGATAAATTGTCATATTTAGATAGGCCTACGTTTATTAACAGTGCACAAATTTACGTTGGATAGTTTACGCGTCGAAGACTGTCAAAATTGTTTGTTTACTATAAGCTTTCATTGACGTCCGCATGAACTGAAAGAGAGACGATCGATAACCGATATGTCAGTCTTCCTATTAATTCGTTCATCTGCTACTATTTATGTGGTTCCATCACACGGAATGCTTGTTTTATCGCCCGGTGGTAATTTTCAATAAGCCCGTTGGTAATTTCTCAAAATAATATGCTTTGCATCAACGTGAAAATATGCAGGCCCGTCGATTCCCAAACTGGCAGCCCCCCCCCCCCCCCCCCTCCCCACCCATACACCTCCCAACCCCACCCGCCCCACCCCACCATCTAACCATTACTACGGTCATGTAATATCGATTATTTTTCTTCGCATATTCAACTGTAATCTTACTAGTAACACAGGCCTATGCATGTTAGGTAAAACATGCCTGGAAACATAAAACCGAGAAAAATCTGCAGCATTGGTTTTTCGTAGCTGTTGCCGTTTTTGCGTGATGCTAACTACACACCCACCCTCTAGGCCTAAACCATGTAGCCTACGTAGCCGCAGCAAAAATGTCAGAATTAAAGAAAATGCCTTGAGATCTCACACAATTTTTGCTTTGGACAGATAAGAAAGATCTAGCTGACCTACGTGTGTCTGTTTTATGCATGCACATGTATTTAATAAAGCAACAAAAAAACTCATTCCGCTAGCGCGCATTAGATTCTCTGGTCAGTTGTTTATTTAGGGTTAAAATCAATCAACATATAACTTTCTATTATTTTTATTGACATAAGACCTGAAAAACCTATTTTTATCTTTGCCTGATTGGGAAGATGCAACCAAACTGTACTTATTTCCTGCTGAAGTTGAACGAAGCTGCATGTATTCAACGTTACGGTATAATAGCTAGGCTGGTACCCGACTCCTCATACCCTCGCTGGCGATTCTCTGGCTCAGGATATGGGGGCCGGTATGGGCTGCCATCTTTGTACGCGATTTACGTACATGACGTCATTACACAGATAGGGGAAATCCATAAGACAGCAGACGCTTCCAAGCGAAATGACAGCTATTTAACCCTTGTGCAACGACACCGCTTCGGGTATTAGTATAGTCTTATATTACACATTTCGTTACACTACATAAATAAAATGGAATTTTTCACTAAAGACTATTGTCCAAAATTTAAAAAGTTGCGCTATTAATCTAGATTATTTTCTTGAAGGATAGTAGGCGCATTTCCAAATTTTGTTACCAGTTTTCGTTCATCGCTCAGTAGAAGGCTTGGGCCACATATTTACTTCTTATGTGACTCTTCTAGTTTATTTTACGGAAATATTTGTATAAATTGAATAAAGTATACCAGTATTTCCTTGAAAATCATCTACCACTGAAGGTGGTGGGTAGGGTGGGTGGTATTGGGGTGGGGGAGGGGTTGTGATTGGTGGAGGCAATTGAAAATAGTTCCAGCAGGGGACCCTGCGAAGCTTTGAAAATTTGATTTATTGATCACTTTCTGTATCATGATTCCATCACATGTTGAATATTTTGAAACTAAAATTACTGGAATTGTGGAGGCTGGCTCAGCATCTTACAATAATATTATTTGTGTCAATATATCTGACAGGTTGCTTGTATCATATGGTCACATTTCTGCACCATTGGGTTAATATAATTTGAATAATGAGGGGCACCCCAGAGCACTGCCCCCTCCACCCCCTCCCACCCAACCACCCAGCTGAAGTATATATAAGGCACCATGGAATGATGGATGCCAATTTCTTTTTAAAAATCAGCTTCATTGCCATAATCCATATAATAATGATATATCTGATTTTCACCATTGACCAACCATTAAAACCATTAGTGATGTTAATTCTCTCCAGGTAAATAACTATAATCTACACATGCACCACTGATCCTGTGATCATGTAGGCCTTTGGATCAGTAAAGGATAACTCATTTATTAATGGTAATTGATCCAGATTGATCCATTTGGATCACTTGTCTTTCACAAGTAGCAAATCTAAATATATAAAAAGGGCATACATTTACTGCTTACTTTATCAAATACCTGTAATCAGTAGCTAGAGCAATCTGTGAAAGGTTATTGTTGAAATTAAAGTTGTTGTTAATTATGCCAACATTTACATGTAAGTCATAAGATCTAGAAATTTAGTTTGAAAATACAAATATTTGGACCTGAAATATGCAAATTTGTGATTATTAGCTAAGTTACACAGAAATGTAAACATTTTGACAGTTAAATGAGAATCTGGTTTTGAAATACCAAGGATTTAAATGGAAATGTGAAGATTGTACAAAATCCAGGCAAGTATTATGAAAATTTATGTCAGAAATATAAAAGGTTTCAGCCTGAAACAAGGGCATTTTGGTTTAAATCAGATTAATTTCAGGCCACGCATAAATTATAGTTTATTTGGGGTTACCAACTTAATATTTTGGTTATGTATGCTTATATATCCAAAATATATTATAGGGTTTAATACTACAAACAGACCATAAGTGGTCTCTGTGATCTTGAGACACGATACCCAGACTGCCAGAGATCAAAGTACACTTTGGGTATGGTGGGCCTGTATCACTCACCTAGGATATCAGTATTTGTACAAGAAACATTTAAAATTGGGTTTCAAACACAGAATATGGCTGGAATCATGGAAATTTGTACTTAAATGCAGAAATTGGTGTTGAAATGCAAACATTTCTGGCTGAAATTTGTAAATTTTGTGTTGAAAGCATAAGTTTAGAGAAATATATACATTTTGACAGGTAATATGTGTATCTGGGCTCAAAATGTTAAATCTGTAATGGACCATTTCGTAAAATATCAGCCAGTGTTTAAAATTTAACAACAAATTAGAAAATTTTGACCTAAAATGAAAGAATATGTGTGAAAATGCACAAATTTGGTACTGAAATCTGTGAATTTGGGATTATAAGCAAGTGTTTACCAAGAAATATATAGATTTTCACAGTTAATAAGAATATCTGGGTTCAAAATGCTAAAAAAAATTCAAATGACCAGTAATCTGAAAATTTAAGCTGGAAATGTGAAGATTCTGGTCAGAAACATGCAGTCTTTGACAGGAAACAAGAAAATTTGGACTAAAAAGCAACTGCTTTGTTTAGAAACAAAACATATTGGTGCAAAATGCAAAAGTAAGACAGTTTAGGCTGAACATACACACATTTCTGTATGAAGAATTGATATCTATGTTCCAAATATGAACATTTTAACAGGAAACATGAATAGTTTAGGTTAAAAAATTTAAGAATTTAGGCCCAAAATGGCAAAACTTGGATATGAAATGATGGCCACTGACCAATAATGTCAAATTCCTATTCAACAGGCCCAAAACCTATATTATTGCCATGCTCACTGAAAATTCATCAACTAAGAGAGCCAAGTCTAACTCTTTAATGATAATTAAGCCGGCAAAAACCAGCCTTTGCAGTGGTATTGGGAATATCTTCAAGAATTTATCACTGTAATGCCTTTGTTAGTCATTCCAGTGTTAAAATTTCAAAAAATGTCTTCTTGGCCAGCAAATGAACATTCACTAAGTAAAATGACAATTTTCATAACCAATCTTAACCATTAACAGCAATAACTCTGATAGGAAATATGAAGATTTTGGGCTGAAATGCACAATTTTTATTCAGAAACATAAAAATCTTGGTACAAATGCAGAAATATGACCATTTTGACTGAAAATTAAAACATTTCTGTACAAAGCATGGATATCTAAGTTCCAAATATGAAAATTTTGACAAAAACATGAACCATTTAGGTCAGAAATGAAAAAAAAAGAATTTCCATGCAAAACAAAAGAATTGATGATGGACACTGGCTCAAAGATCAAAATCTATACATCACTGTTTTCACTGTCAAGACCATCAACTACATGTAACAAAAGCTCAAATGTGATTGGCCGATATTGTCGAGTTTGCTTTAGCTTAGCTGACTTTTCACACACATATATCTGAGAAAAACATCTCCCAGTAGATCAATCTGGCCTAGTTTCTTAAGAATATATGTAAACGGTAAATTTTCTTAAATTTGAATGGTCACCAGTAATAACACATTCAGCCAGTAAGCTCTGCATGAAGTGGATCATGGTGTGACTTAGTGATCCAAATAGGCAAGGGCCTGTCTTACAAACTCAGAATTTGCTACTGGTAGAATGGTAAAGGTTTTTCAGAAAATTTAACGACCTGCAAACAATCATTGCATATTGTTTTATTTATTGAGCTATTTAGACCAAATATATTGCCATGGAATAAGCTCATTTGGCCTCTCAGGTTTTTCAGACCAGATGAGCTAGAACTGAGATCTGCAGAAAACTAAATATTTTGAAATTAATTTGTCTGAAAGTGATTTAGGTCTTGCGGTTTGAGCAGCTATATCCTTAAATCAAATAATCTGACTGAATTAATAAAGAAACAAGGAGTTTTTGGTCTTGCTCGCCCTGATTACAAATAAATTTGTTTTTAAGAGAGATGATATGAAGATTGTAGAATATCTTGAAAATAACCTGATTGACAGCTGTTTGCCACTCTCTATGGAACAGCAGGTTTCAGTGAAACTGTTTTTAAAATAGTTTGCCTATTGAAATATCATGCGCGTACACTGTCATTGTCATACAGAGTGAAATTGAATATTGTTTTCACTGGTTTTATTAATTTGATATATTTTTTTCAGATAAGAGTTCTCACCTCAGAGGGATGTGTTACTAAATGTCAAACATGACCATGTCACCGAAGTCATTATTGTTTTGTGTGACAGCATTTTCTCATTGAGTATAGGGCACAGCATGAAATAGATTGCTCAGATTTCCTGACTTTCCAGCTGATCAATGAAATCTTATATAAAATTATTCATTCCAGTGAATTAAGTTGTGATTTACTTCTTGGACAGCAGATTTTCTATCCCACACTTTTTGAAAAAATGCTGGAATAATAAAATCGCGCCTGTTTGTTCATTTACAGGTCAAGAGGACTATTTTTTCAAGTTTACCACAGCGGACCAGCCAAACTTTCAAAAATAGTCTCTTGGTGTACAGAGCTATTTCTCAAGATCACTGCAGAAGCTACTTTGGCCGGTTCGTTGATTAACAGGTTATATTCAAGTCATTAACCCTTAGCACACTGATGTCACTATTCTATCTTTTACTGTGTCAGTATCAAAGAAACTGGTATATTTTTCAACAATTTTGCTAGAAGATTTTGCTGTCTATGGCAGCACCATCTCCCACCAAATTTGTTGAAAAATGAAAACCAGTTTATCTTTTAATTTAATTTAAAATTTTGACACCAGAGTGGTAAGGGTTAACTCATTCAAAACCCAAAAACCATACAACATATTCATCATGGTAATACGAGGTTGTTGGTTGCACAAGGTACATAGACATTTTGCGCTGATAGATAGTAATACCAGTTTAACCCTCAATGTCTCAATTTCAAGCCAACTATACAGGAAACCTGTTAAATATTTTTAATCTATGCTATGGCAGCAGCAGCTCAGTCAAATTAATTTCAAAATACTCAATATAATATTCATTACTGTATATCATAAAGAAGTTGTCATTTCTTGCCTATGATGGTTAAAGGGTTAACTCTTTGAACTCTGAATATCAGGCTAAACAAATTATTCTGGATGAAAGAAATATTATGTTGAGTATTGTGATTTAACTAGATTCAAGATTCTTTATTTTCATATAGATAAATAATTTAACAGTTCAAAACAGGCATCCACCTAAGGCTATGTGGTGGTGGTGGTGATGGTGGGCACTTGACAAACTAGGTAAGTGCAGAGATGAAAAAACCTCAACAACCTACAACAGTGGAAGACTGATATCTCACCCCACCACCCCCCCCCCCCCCCACCCCGAATTACAACAGCCTACAATACAGTAGCACTACATTCCAGTTAATAAAATAGGTTAATATTCCCAAAACAGACAAATGTTATCTAGTTTTGTTGAATATTTTCGACCTGCGGCAGCACTGGCTTCCAATCAAATTAAGTCCAAAATATTCAACTGTACATTTTATCTCGTTTCGTAAACACTAAGTTATTTCTGAGGCGTATTGTACGTCCAACAGCGGGAGGTTGACATTTCCCGGAATCTTAGAACACGTTTATAGAAATGCATTTCAGCAGCTTGAATCTGACAATGCGCTACAGATTAGTACAAAATTATGCCAAACAATGTTTGTTTGTATTCCAAAAGATGGACTAAACACTGAATAATTGACGTTTTACGCGATGTATTGTCGTATTCATAATCAGCTGGTTAAAACGTTAAAAAATGTGAAAAGGTATTTTACATTCCACTCGTTTGTTTTTGGGTTTCCCCGGGCTAAAAATTGACAACCAATAGAAATATTCGGTCTTACGCGTGTGCGGCTTATCAGCATTAGCCAATCAGCGCCGTGGACTCTGTAGCCCTTACCGGCTCCACTATTGTGACTATGAGCAATTGGAGTCGGGTACCAGCTTATATAATAGCTTGTTCCACTATTACGTCATTATTGACGCCGAAGAGCTCAAAATCAAGGGAGGTAAGTCATCACGTAATTTTGTGTATTCGATCATACGCCGACTTCGCAGCGTAATATTAGCTATTTGGTGAATGTTAGACAAAAACAGCTGGTTTGTTATTAATTACTATACAATAATGCCTTAAGTACTTGCAAAATTGTACATAAAAGGGATTTCTCCAAATATGACCTTTAATGGCAAAGTAGGTCGATGCAGAGAAAATGCTCAACCCCAAGAAAGATGTGGAGTTATCAAAGTGCCTGTTTCAAAGTACCCAGAGTTCTACCTCCAGAGTTTTCCTTAGCGAGCACATACAGAAGGTTAATTATCAGGTAGATATTTGGTAGCAAAAGCAGACATCCCACACCAACTTAGAATATTGATGGCTGGCCTGTACGGAGTGAACACGGGTTGGAACTCAAGTGATGTGAGGGTGAGCTATTGCCCCATATACTGGTGGGTATTCTAGAGAGCGATATTTCCCTATATACTGGCGTGTATTCTAGAGAGCTTTGTTGCCCCCAAATAATGGCCTGTATTCGAGACAGTTCAAATACTATTAGCAAATGTATTCCTTGGTATGTAGGCCCTAGAGGGCACACAATACAAACAACCTTAGTGATCATTTGTCAAGCTACTTTATTAGCTCACCTGGCCTGAAAAGCCAAGTGAGCTTATGCCGTGGCGACCGTCTGTCGTCCGTCCGTCCGTCATCTGTCAACTTTTCTTTAACCGACTTCTTCTCAAGAACAACTGGGCCGATTTCAATTATATTTGGCAGGAAGCATCCCTAGGGCATAGAGATTCAAGTTTGTTCAAACGAAGCCGATCGGCCAAATCCAAGATGGCCGCCGGAAAAAATAGGCAATTTTTAGAAACACTTTAAAAAATCTTCTGCGAAACCAATAGAGGAATTGATTCAATACTCATAACACATCATCTATGGCAACGTTAGATCCAAGTTTATTCAAGCCAACCTTATTGGCCTATTTGCTTGGCGACCATCTTGGATGACGTGGTTTTCCCGAAAACGACTTCTTCTCCCGAACCGATGAAGGGATAGAGCTGAAATTTATTATAATACGTTAAAAAACATGGCCGCCATTAACAAATCAAAATTTAGCGTTTGTTGGTCATATTGGCTTTTTTGTATTTGATGTATTTTAATGGCGAAAATTGCTCTATATATGCTTATCAGGGTGCCGAGTTCAAATATGCCACTTTCGAGACCAAAATGGTTTGGCTACCAGCTTGGTTTGCTTTCCCGCCATAGGTTCCCATGGTAAAGCAATGGGCCCATAGTAAAGCAATGGGGAATTCTTTAAACGACTTCTTCTCAAGAACCACTGGGCCGATTTCAATTATATGTGGCAGAATGCAGCCTTAGGGCTTAGAGATCTAATTTTGTTCAAACGAAGCGGATCGGTCAAAATCCAAGATGGCCACCGGCTAAACTAGCCAATTTTTAGAAATTTCTTAAAAAATCTCCGAAACGGCGTGGGGGTTGATTCAAAACTCATGAAACATCATCTAATGCAGGAGGAGAACCAATTTTTTCAAGAGAACCTGATTGGTCCATTGGCTTGGTGGCCATCTTGGATGACCTAGTTTTCGCGAAAACAACTTCGTATCCAGAATCGTTGAACGGATTGGGCCGAAATTTTGGAGATATGATAAGGGACTAAGGGCCATTAAGTTTTGTTCAAAAGTAGTTGATACATAAAGAAACATGGCTTCTGGTTTCTTGTTATAATTCTGCTCAACTCTGTAGGGTTCTGCTTATTGTTGATGGCCTTTCTGGTTGAAATGCCTATGATGCAGGTGAGCGATAGAGGTCCCTTGAGCCTCTTGTTTAGATGCAATGTTATGTTCATTTCATGTTTCATAACCACCAAAATGGGCATTCTGTCAGTTGCGATAGTAATAATATTTAATTGAAATAAATTAGATTCTCAATAGTCAATGTTCAAGATGTTAACATGAAGATATACTTTTACTAGCGCGTTGTCAGTGAGCCAGTCACAAAAATGCAAAGTTGACAGATTTATGTAGGAAGTCATGAAGGGTCTTAAAAGCCACATTTTGAGTGGCATTTGCTAAGCTATCCTCAATGGACCTTTCCAGTTTTTTGCTATGCCCCGCCCATCTCCAGATAAGCTCCACCCACACATCGCTCGTGTTGGGATCAATCGATCTCCGAACTCCCTAACTATCAATTTCCAGAAAACTATAGCAGCAACAGTGCCAACTCAAATTAATTTCAAAATATTCAACAGGGTATTTATTAAATAGTAGATATACAGACAGGCCATAAGCTAGTACTCATGGAGCAAAAACAGGCCACTTACCGTTGATTAGGCTTCGTAATGGGACCAAGGGTATTGGACGATATGGCTGCGCGGTATGGCAAAATGTCAAACCTGTGACGGTGTCAATTTTTAAACCGGTTTGAACCGTATATTGGTTTTATGGGGTGGGTGTGGGTGTGGGCTAGGGATGAGTGTGTACAATTATTGTATGTAATATTCTTTAGATAAGCGTTTAACAACTATAGGTGCGTTGTCTGGAACCTTTGACCCAAAATACACGCGGTGGAGTTAGCGTGATCGACTGGACTGTCAGGCGATGAAGTGTCGGATGAGCAACCGGTGGAAACATAGGCAATCTACTTCACTCACTGCCCCTCTCTCTCCACCAAGAGTATAAATGGGTACCACACCAGTGTAAAACTTGGAAAGTAGTAATAGACTGAAATACAAACCAACGTGAATGGGACATGGAATCATAGTCCAGTCAATCTAGGCCAACAATATTTTAACCCGGAACAAATTGCAACATAATTTTTTTACCTCGCCCAGTGTATAGGGGGCCATCATGTACAACATATCAAAAGTCCTCCAAAATTCCAATAGGGGAAAGGGTAAAATTTGCATAATTATTACCAGATTTGGGCCATTTCACTTGAAAAATCCATTTTTCTTTATTTCTTTAAAACCGGTATGTAATATATGTGTGACTGGGTATTTTTGGACTTTTTTAGTAATAAATTAATACGATTGACATAGTCTCCACAAATTAAATGTATTGTGTTATGCCACTTGCATGAATTTACCTAATACCATCATTGATATTGATACAATACATATTATATTTTATTATGTCACGGTATTGTGTGTTTCTAAGCTAAGCTAAGATGAAATAGTATGGCATAGGTACCTGGTTTCTACTAATTTCATCTTGCATCAATTATCCAAGTCATCTTCCTCAATGAGCGTTATTGAATTCGAGCAACTGAGACCCTTACAGTCTTCGCAGGCGGGTGTGCAGCTGAGCCCATGTTTTCTACAGGTGCATCTCTTTGATTCACAGCCAGTTTTGCAGCTGCATTTAAATGAATACAGTAAATCGTCAGGTGCTGCCAGCATGTCAGTCTTAACAGGCAGCATTTGGTGGTTGAGAACTTTCCAGCCCCATTCTGTTGGATCCATATCTCCAGCATCTCCTCTCCAAACTTGAATTTGGTAGTACATGCGAAGACTGTGAAACTTTGCGGATGCGGGTGTTGGTGGTAAATCTCGTGCTTCAACATACTTGGAACTTTTTGCAACCTTCTCCCTGAATCGCTTGTACCGCAAAGCAACTAGACTATCCATTGAAGTGCCATTGTATAGAATAAGCATTGCCTTCTCACCTGCTTTTATCATGTCATCTTTATTCGCATTACTCATTGTAAACACTTCAGCAATTTGAGAGAGTTCTTTGCAGCACTGGATTTTGCTAAGGGATGCAGATTTTCCAATTCCATAAAGCCTAGATGTTGAGTCACAGCCAAGGATAGCATGGATAAATAACAGCTGTGAGCACAAACAGAACCCGAGTTTTTCCTTTGCCATTTTGATATTCCACAGTCTTTGCATTTTGCTTTGGCTCTGGTCTGAAAAATAGCTGACAGCCATTCATATCAGTATGGTATAGAAGCAACACCAGTAGGTCGGTATCGTCTCCAACAAGAGCAGTATTTGTTGACTTTGAAGCCAAGATAGCCGTTTGCGTAATTAAGACATCAGCATCACCGCTTGCCTTTATCATTAAGCATCCAGCCTGTTCGAGAGATGAACTTAAGATTGATATGAACCGATGTTTGTTCTGCTTGTTACTAAGAAAATCAGGCTTACTCAGAGTTACAACTGTTTGCAGAGTCAGTACAACAGTTGCGCCTGATCCACGAGTTCGCCTCTTATGTGTTACATCTTTTATCTCTGGGCCTTGGTCATAACCATCAAAAACTACTGTAGCCTTTCCATATTTGCTTATGCAATATTTTACATATCTTTGACAAACATTTGCAAATGTCTCTCCACGCTGCCATGGAACACGGTGTAATAGAGCTCCTCCATCAAGCACATAGTGGACAGAATCTGGAAGGACTGCATCTTCATTTTGAATTAATTTCCACAATGCATCAGCAAGTGCCGGCTTATTTGCTTCCCATGGAAGAGATGAATTATCAAAGAGTGCGGGCGGATGAGTGCACAACTCATACTCAAAATAAGATGCTGGATTCCCTTTTGATCCATTTGTAGCAATTAAACTGAGTCTTTGAAATAGTAGTTGTGGATCAATTTGTACACATTCATCATCAATCTTGAGAGATGTTTTGGATGCTAAGGTAATAGCTTGTCTCTTTCTCTGGAACGAAATGCTTGATACACATTGGCCACACATCGAATTAATAATTGATTCTCCAAAATTTTTAGCATCGTCAACATTGACTGATTCATGTGCAGACAATCCACTAACAAGTCCTCTAAGAGAAGGGTCTGGTCCAAATGGATTCAGCTCACTAAGGACTTTGAAAATTTTGTAAGTATCATCCATATCACGCTTTATTCGAGATTGTGTGGAATCTTTGTGTTGTTCACTTGAATCACAGTTTACCCCAGAGAGCTCTTGTATTGCATTACACACATCTGCACATGCGGGCATAGACAACAACCAAACAAGACACTGAAGTTCTGTCATTCCACGACCTCGTGTTAGACCACCACTTGACTTTACACTTCTCATAAGGACCTGCTCAATAACTAGATCAGTAGATAACCCTGCCCAATACCTATCAGTTCGATGAATGACATGATGACCATTGAGGAAGCTGGTGTGTATATCTGGATGACTTTCAGGTATTTCTAACATCTTTTGTAAATATACATATGCAGACTTAGCGTACAGATTATGCCCAGCGGCTGCAAAATATGGAAGCATCTCACGAACGGTCTGAAGGTGCATGTTCCAATCACCAGTTCGTTCTGCCTTAATGAATTTGCGCAGAATGTCAACCAACTCCATATACAAAAGCCAGAGTCGTGCAGTCCTCTTATCTTTCATGACCACCTTCTCTGATTCTAGTTTGTCCTTGACATCATGTAATGCATTTTCCGAGGACAATCTTGTAGCTACATACGGATTTTTGATAATGTCATCATAGAGCTCTCCAACTTTAACCAGACTTTTATTTAGGGAACTTTCAATCGTTTCATGTCCTGCAACATTATCATCATTGTCAAACAATTCTTTTGAATGCATTGCAGCGGAATATTCTACTGTGTCAACTTCAGCATCTGCAATTGTAGATAGTGGTAAGTTGTATGCATTTGCAATCAAGATTGTACTGAGAGAAGCAAAAACCATGAGGTGTCCTCGAACTGCTCGAGAAATTGCCTTTCCACTAAGAATGTGTTTGATAGCATTCTCAGCGTAGACTACCTCTAGAATAGGCGCTAGACTGCTTCCTGCCATTAAGTGACCAATGCAGCCAAGGAAGCTCATCTCCATATGAAGACCTCCGAGTCTTAGAATAATTTGCTTTAATGGACTCCAGCTCAGCTCAATCTCTATGATAGTCATAGCTTTACAAAATAAGGGCTGATCAAATGTAATCACGGGTGCAACATGGTATCGGTTTGCCTGTTCACAAACATAAGTCAAAGTGGAAAAGATGCAGGTCATGTTACTTGGCTCTAGATTTATCATCGGAAGGAAAATAACAGACGATTTACCTGGATAAACTCCTTGGTGAACAGTTTGCATCATGCCAGACCATGACTGTCTCCTTGAACGCAGAAACAAAGAGAAATCCCAGAGGATGTCAATGTCAGCTGTTGGGTCTGTTTGTTCCATCGCAGTTAACTCCTTAAAGGTCAATGGGAAGTTCCTGGTATGCTGAGACTCAAAGTTCCTGATACAGATCTTGCCAACTTGCTTGATATCTTCAGATGTTACATTTATCCTTGGAATAAGTTTGCACGAAAGGTTTCCTGGTGTAACAGATGCAATGATTCCCATTCCATGAAATGTATTATGCCCATCTATTGTGCAAATATTGTGATCTACATTGTCGGCAACAAACTGAATGAATTTGCCTGATAATGGCTGTGGTAGATCTCCACCATGAAGTGATGCACTGCGCTCAAACCTCTGTATCTCCACGTATGAACATCCAAATCCGTGCTTGTACAAGGTGTCAACAATAAATCTAGATCCAAATTTATGGTGCATCTCACATGACAGCCCGAACTGCAAAGATGCCAAAATAACTCTAGGACGAGTTCCTTGCATAATAGCCTGTCCAACTGATGCCTGTTTCATTTCTGTGTCTTTCCAGTAAACAAAATCCGCAATAATTCCCGCAGTGTCTCTGGTAAATAATTCAATGCCTTTACTGGGTCGCTCATTTGCTCCCTTGATGGATAGCTTTCAGATGATGTGCATGAATCAATTAACTTAATATCGTGTCTAAGCAGTTTGGCAGCTGTCTGGATGATTAGCATGCTCTCTGATTTGGAATCCTTTCTCTTCTGTTCCTTATAGAAGTCAGTCAAAATAGTAGATGGGTTAGAACGAAAGGTAACAACGTTTGGCTTACCATTCACAGTGCTAATAAATATTTCATCGCCATAATTATCTTTTATTTTATCCTGCATGTATTTTGTACTGTATGCTTTATTCTCTTTATCATCGAGATACTCTTGCATTTTATTAACGAGGTCGTGCAGGGTCAGCTGCTCATCATCATTATTTTCAAGAAATGCCATTGTCGCACTAAATGCTCTTCCTCTGTCCAAGTCTTCTGGCCTTCCATGTTTTTGGGATGAGCAAGATGAGTGCAGCTGAGGGATATTTTTCATGGTTCGAAAATTTACGCTGCAGCTTTGATGGTATACTGCATTGACAACGCATAAATCCCGCGTGAAGGCAAGACGCCCAGCTACAAGTTTGCCCCATTCGTCTTTTCTCTGCTCACAGGCCTCGGCGATACTACATTGAAAGTCATGAGTACTTACTGGATAAATATCATAGCCACGTTTCTTTCCATCTTGAATTTTTGCAGGGTATCCGCATAGCAAACAATGTTCACTAAAATTGAATGTTGGACTTTCTGAACGGAGTGTTCGCATGGGTGGCGGAGATTGTTCAATTTTCTCTGCGTCACGGGCAATCCGCTTGGGATCAATGAACTCCCGTCGACATTTTACATGAACGCTCTGTCCTACTTCAGCTATGACATCGCTTTCACGGGCTCTGCTAGCATTGTTAATACCGTCACAGCCTTTAACTCGAAGCTTAACAGTTTGTGAGCCATTTTCTAGGCTCTGGTTACAAATAACGCATGTATCTAAATCCATGTCCATATTCTGATTGAATTGTACAGAAATTTATTCAAATTGTGAGATAAAAGTGAAAATTAAAATGCAATTTATTTTAGATAAAATTTTAAAAGCGAAAAACAAAATTAAACTTACTTTAAATATAATTTTTTTTAATTACCCCGGCCCTGTGCATACAACCATATTTAATCTGTGGTTTGGAGAATTTGTACAAGTGGTTCAAGGCAATATTGCCAATTGCTTACTGTCTTCCGTGACCATGAAATTCAGAGCTTAGACAACATTTCTACTTCGTTTATTTGCGGAATGAAGCAGGTAAGGGAAGTTTCATTATTCGGATAATGGCGGTAGCTAAATATGCGAATTTACCCACTTTCCCATCGAGGGATTTTGGAGGACTTTTGATATGTGACATCTGGCAGTCCCATGAATGCCGCAGAAAAGAAATAAATTCTGTTGCAATTTGTTCTAGGTTAATTTGTAGTTTTACTGGACTATCAGGGACTCGATAGACGCCGATCAAGCCAATAACGTCTGATTACGCATGTAATTGTTAAAATCTAGCTTCTTACCGACTAACAAGAATTTGTGTTCCATTTACAATCGATTAATGCGCGAGATTTATCGGGTTTTTAATCATCACGGGATACGGGATATATACCTTAACTGCTGTTAATCAGTTAAATAATGTGCTGTTGTTTTTAGACTGCTTGTTGAAAATTGTTGGTATCACGGAACAGCAAAATATTTCAAACAATTACTCTCATTTTAACATTCTGGTGACAAGCGGTCATCGAATCATATCGTTTAGACATCCCAGTAATGATGATTTTGTCCCGTTACAGGGGGGGGGGGGGGGTTGTTATGATTAGAGCACACGCTATTACCTTGATATAGCGCAAACTGACACAACTGGTCAAGGTGGTCGTTAACTTGTGATCTTAGCTAATCACTTAGACTTATCGAAACATGACGTGGTTTACTTGGCTTTGTTGTTATAGCTCGCTCACTCGCTCAAAAATACAGCGCAAATAAACATGTTTATATTGTATCAGAATTGCGACAATTTAAAAATCACTCGGAACTCTCGATGTGAACTACCTGTTTAGATTAGCAGAAGCTTAGATAATCATGTGATTTTAACGGAATTGTGATACTTATTCATGAAGCATGAGACGCCAAACAAACGCCGGTGTGTGTGTGTGTGTGTGTGTGTGTGTGTGTGTGTGTGTGTGTGTGTGTGTGTGTGTGTGTGTGTGTGTGTGTGTGTGTGTGTGTGTGTGTGTGTGTGTGTGTGTGTGTGTGTGTGTGTGTGTGTGTGTGTGTGTGTGTGTGTGTGTGTGTGTGTGTGTGTGTGTGTGTGTGTGTGTGTGTGTGTGTGTGTGTGTGTGTGTGTGTGTGTGTGTGTGTGTGTGTGTGTGTGTGTGTGTGTGTGTGTGTGTGTGTGTGTGTGTGTGTGTGTGTATTTAAGGCGTTTATATGCTAGTTCCCAATGCTAGGGTCTAGACTCACGCCTGGCCTTTATGGTTTCTGTTGAATTCTTGTGAATTCTTGTGACGTCGGTTTGTGCATTAGCTTGTGTCTCTCTGTGTGTGTGTATTGATCGTTGTCTCTCGATTTTGTCTCATGTTGCTGTTCTTGTCCATGGCTTTTCTGTTGCTCCTCATGCTTGGGCGTGGGGGATTGGGAGGGCCTAACCTGGACCTAACGGGGTTGGGGAAGGTATGGGGTAGGTGCTGGGTAGGGGGGGGGGAGTAGGTACGTGCGGTCTTATGACCTGATGTACCCAAGGGGGGGGGGGGGAGGAGGCTTTAGGTCAGAGACCTCCCGGCACCTTTGGGGGGAGTGGGGAGGTTGGGGTGTGGGGTCTTTCGGGTCCTGGGACCCATTTGCTCTTCTTGCCATCATCCGAGCAGGCACCAGCGCGCACTTGTTTGATTTTGATTGATTAGGCAGCCCGTATGGTGACTGCGTCCGTCCGAGGACGAACTCGATCAGTCATCCGGGTTGCATCCCTCCATAGTCCCATCGAAAAGTCCGAAAGATTCTAATTCTAGCAATTATGTTTTGATTTTGTAATCCGTATGTTGCGTGGTTCCATCCGAGGACGAATCCATTCAGCATCCGGTTTACTTTGATTATGCCGAAATTTCTTGCCTACCTAACCCTAGCTCACTTTCACACAGTGATGGGCACTGTATGACGGGACCTCAATTTAAAGTCCCCTCCGAGAAGACTGAGCAAGTGGGGCCAAGTACATTGCTTAAGCGTACTCCAGCAGCTTGCTGTGCCCAGAATTGTCCGTCAGTCTGTCCATTTGTTGATTGGTTTGTCAGTGCATTCGACAGACAAGCATACCTGCCTACGGACCATGAATGAGATGGACACACGTCCATATCCCTCGCGGTCCGCCAGCAGGCAGGCCCATCTGTTGTTCTGTTGTCCGTTCCTGTCCTCCATCTGTCTTTCTGCCCGTCTGTCATTGTTGTGTTCGTTGCTACAATTTAGCTCCAGCTCTGGTTCTGAAAGAAAAAGAGGGGAACAATGCTGAAAGAAAAAGAAGGAGAAAACAGACAGTGTGGACAGGTGTTTTGGGGCATGTACTCACATACTCTGGGTCATCAATTATGACACAGGCATGCACGAGTATGTTACTTATATTTTGTTTATAGGTGTTTGCAAGTTTGTTTGAACGTTTACCACTGTCGTCCCCACTGTTTTCAGCCTCAGAATCCATGTCCGAGCCTCTGTACTGAGTGTAATCTACGGGTTGCAGTGTTCGTCGTTTCTTTGGTGTTCTTTTCTTTGTTGTTTGGTCTGCTGGCCGTTTCTTCGGTGTCAGTTTCTCTTCTCGCATCTTCTTCGATTTCTCTGGGGTTTGTCTTCTCTTCTTCTTTTTTTGTCTCTAACAGACGCAGGTTGGGGTAAGGCCGTAAAGGCCGTAATGACCATAGAGGTCGAGGGTGGTGAGGCAGTAAATGCCGCAGTGACCGTAGAGGTCGAGGGTGGTGAGGCAGTAAATGCTGCAGTGACCATAGAGGTCGATGGTGGGAAGGCAGTAAATGCCGCAGAACAGGCCGGGGGTTGGAAGGCAGTAAATGCCACAGGACAGGCCGGGGCTTGGAAGGCAGTAAATGCCGCAGGACAGGCCGGGGCTTGGAAGGCAGTAAATGCTGCAGGACAGGCCGGGGTCGTAGAGGCTGCAAAAGAGTGCTTCTTGCACCGTCTCACGTGTTTGCTTTTTGTCGGTGTCTCAGGTGTCTCAGTTGTCTCAGTTGTCGTTTCGGTCGGTGTCTCGGGCTAAACAAAATGTGTTCTGATTATGTGATGTGTTTGTCCGATGCAAGCACGAACTTGATTAATTCGTGGTTGATCTGTCGGTCACGCATCGCTATAATGTCTTCTACAGGGTCAAGATTGAAGTTTCCCTTTCTCAGCGTATTGATGAGTTCTTTTCTAATGTCTGTATATTCAGTGCACCGTAGGAAGAAGTGGTCTAGAGTTTCAGTCTCCTTGCAGGCCTCACATGGATCTGTGTCTGACAGGTTGAGTTTTTTTCGTATCTGGTTAAAGCTGATCCGACCCATTCTGATGTGGCGTAATACAATGTCACCTTGGCGTCCTGGGATGTGGTTTTGGTATTTGCGTTTGACTCCAGGGACGATTCTGAACAGGAATCTGCCGGTTGGGCCTTATTCCCATTGTCTTTGCCATTTGCTGTTGCTGTTGATGTGCCTTTTGACCAGGGCGTTCGCTTCAGACTTTGAGAGTCCTATGCTGGTCATAGTTCCATCTTTGAGTGCTTGCTTGGCTGCCTCGTCCGCCTGTTCATTGCCTTTAATGTCAACATGGCTTGGGACCCAGTCGATTTCCACGGTTTTGTTGTCAGTCACCACAGTTGCATACAGCTGCCGGATTTCCTTGATTAGGTTGTCCCTGCTCTTGCTGCTGCTAGATTTGAAGCTCTTCACCGAGCTTAGTGAGTCTGTGAGTATAACGTATTTGCCTGGATTTGCTGTTTTAATCCATTCTAGAGCCTTTTTAATTGCCACCAGTTCGGCTTTCTATTTCGACGTTTACCAGTTCAGTGGCACTGGCGAGCTCTGTCATTAACAGGCCTGGTGGTTTGGTCTTTTTGGTCATTTTGGGCAGTACCTTGTGTCAAGGTACTCCTTGCATGGAAGACATACCTCCCTGGTAGGGTGGGTGGGTGCAGAGCTTTGTAGGTATGTCCAGAATTTGAGAAGCCATTCCTCTCTTCGCAGATCTAATGGGATTTCTCCACACTCTACGTTGATTGCGTCTCGAGGGCTACTCTGTGAGGCACCACAGCAAATGCGCAGGCATTTTGTTTGGAGGGTGTCAATGGTTTCTAACAGTGACTTGCTCGCCGTGGTGTATTCTTCGCATCCATAGTCTATCCTTGACAAGATTAGGCCGTGGTATAGCATAAGCATGCTCGGCAGGTCTGCACCCCAGGTGTGCTTTGTTAATGAGCGAAGGAGATTTAATTGCTTGAAGCATCTCTCCCTCAGACTCTTGATGTGGGGGTTCCACGTGAGCTTTCCGTCAAATGTTAGTCGCAGGAATTTGGCTTCAGCACATGTCTTGATTTTCTGTCCATTGAGGTACAGATTTGCATCATGGCCTATCTATTTAACATTGGTAAAATTGATTTGAACTGGTTTTTTCCGCAGACAGTTTGAAACCATTTTTTTTTCACCATCGTGAGACTATGTCCAGAACTTTCTGCATGGTCTTACGTGCATGGTCTTCGCATATTTGTTCCACAATGCTGTGTCATCAGCAAAAATAGACCGGCCTATTGCGTTGGGACCCAGTGCATGGTCTTTTTCAATGTCTTTGGGTAGATCACTCATCATGATATTGAACAGTAGGGGACTTATTACACCACCCTGCGGGGTGCCGTTTTCCAATGTCTGTTCCCTAGACATTTGTCCATTAACGTGGACGCTAATCCTTCTGTTATCGAGAAAATCTCGTATCCAGAATAGGATGCGGCCACGGAAACCAAAGTCATAGAGCTTTTTTAGGACTCCGAGGGTGGAGTAGACCGTTATGTTCGAACTCATGTTCTAGACGGTTTTTAATCATCCTCTCCATGACTTTGCATAGACAGCTCGTCAGGGAGATTGGCTGGTATGATCTTGGGTCAGTTTTGTCCTTCCCTTGTTTTGGGATAGGAACCACGATCCCAGTTTTCCAAACTGAGGGCATTTTCCAGAGCTCCATACGAGGTTGTAGAGATTGAGTAACATTTGTGTACCCTCCTCTGGCATATTACGAAGCATGTCGTATTTCAGGCCATCCTCACCTGGTGAGGAGCTTTTGCCTCTGCCAAGGGCTTGCTCAAGCTCCATTCTGTTGAAGGTTTTGTTGATGTCTCGGTTGTTAAGATCTTCGCATTTCCCTGGGCTGAACAGGTGATTGATATGCTCATCGACCTTTGTTTTGGTTGCTACATGGTCATGGTTATCATTGCTACTGGTTGCAATGAAGACTGTGGCAGCACTTCAGCTTTTTCCTTGTCATTGGCGTGCTTTACCCAATTTGCTATGAGGGTGGGTAAGGGGTTTTTGGACTTGTTTTTTTCGCTGGCAATAGCTTTCGCTTTGCGCCATATTTGGCTCGAGGGTGTGAACCGAGTGATTTCAGAGCAGTATTGTCGCCAGTGATCGCGTTTTGCCTTTTTGATGGTTCTTGTTACCTTGGCCTGGAGTCTCTTGTGTTCAACTAGGCGTTCAATGCTGAAGTTTCTCTTTAGTCTATTCCAGGCTATTTTCTTGAACTTTACTGCTTCTTGGCACTCACTGTTCCACCAAGGCACGCGTTTGTGTTTGGGGTTATTGTCTGGCTTTGATTGGGGGATGGCTGAGTTGGCAGCCTTGTAGAGAATCCCCATACACTGCTCATAATATTCCTCGGTGCTGGTACTAGTGAACGGTGTCTCCAGCTCCATGGCCATTATGTGCTTGTATTCAGTCCAGTTGGCCTTTTTCAGATTCCAATTGTTCCTGTGCAGTGGCCCCTCGTTCTTTCTCTGTAGGCTTCCTATCTGTATTTTGATAGGGAGGTGGTCGCTGCCGAGGAGCTGGTCTTGCATGTCCCAGCTGGGGGTTGGTCGAAAGCCAGGTGTTATGAGGCAAAGGTCCAAGACCGACCATTCCCCATCACTAGAGTTATATCTGGTGGGTCTATGGCCATTTAGTAGGCACAGGTTGTAGTTGTCAATAACCTGTTCTATTATTCTGCCTTTGGAGTTCGTGGTTTTGCTCCCCCATAGGGCATGGTGGGAGTTGAAGTCGCCCAGAAGTATTGTTTCACCTTCTAGGCCTTCAAGGAGCTTGTCATAGTCCGAGGAAGAGTGCAACTTGGGACTATAGACGTTTACAATATTAATAGTTTCGTGATTGATTTCTATTTCTATTGTAAGGTGCTCTACGCTACTCTCACGTTGTGGCAATCTTTTGTAGGAAAGATTACTTTTTATGAGGGTCGCTATGCAGCCACCGCCCCCACCCCTAGAGGTGGTTGCAGATTCTGCGGTACGGTCTTGTCTTTCGACATTGTAGTTGTACCTTTTGAAATCCTGGTTGGGTTTCAGACGGGTTTCCTGTAGACATATAATGTCTGGGTGGTCATTTTCGTTGTGGAATGTGTTCCACAATTCGTCAAGGTTGGTATTAGACCGGGTGCCTCGAACGTTCCATTGAAGAATTTTGACCCCCATGATTAGTTTGGAGAAGAGCAAAGTTCTACTTTCGCAACGAGGCCGTCGACATCAACCTTGTTCCTGGCTGCCTCGTTGCCAATGCAAACTGAAGATATGATTGTCTCTATGATCAGTCTGAAAGTTTGGACATTTAAAACAATTTTATGATCTCCACCAATCGGGGTGGGTCTTACCTCGCTCATTGGTGTCCCTCTGGTAGTCTCGGCCGGCAGCTGCTAGTACTGCTAGTGGGGTTCACAGGTTTGTTAACCTGTTTTTCCACTAGTGTTACCTCCAATGTGCCGATTGGTTCAGCCCTTTGGTCTCGGCCCCTGCTACTGCCTATGACTTTAGGCCCTTTGCAGGCGGTTTTTTTAGGCGTTTTTGTTTGCCTTTTGGCCTGTTTACAGGCTTTGCTGGCCGGACTCCCAAGCGGGAGGGTGGGCGTGGCCGTCTCTATTGTGGGTGGCTCAGTAGGAGCCTCCTCCCCTCTTTCCTGATGTCTCATCACTGAGCAGTCCCTCCTGGGGGTGGCCAGCTTCCTCCTTACGGATTCAGCCCTTTTCTGCCATGCTGTTCTTTCAAGAGGTGTGGCTGGTCCAGGTGCTGGTATTCCAGCTGGCTGTTCAGTTCCCCTGCTTATTTGCTGGGTAACCCTCTTCTTGGCCTCCCCATATGGGACCTGATCTGTCGTTTTAACCTTGAGGATGTCCTTGGCTTTTTGCAAAGCCGGGCATCCGCGATATGCAGCACTGTGGCTCCCCTTGCAATTTCTGCAGTGGGGGGTCTGCTGGCAGTCCTCACGTTTGTGATTCCCTCCACAGTTGACGCATGCGCTGGCTTTGGTTCTACAGTGCTTTGCCACGTGACCCAGCAGGTGGCATCTGAAGCATCTGACGGGCTCTGGGATATATGGTTTGACTTTGAAGGTCATCCATCCCAGTTTAACCTTACTTGGCAGTGCGTCTGAATTGAACACCAATTTCACTGCATAGGTCGGTCTGGTTGTTCCGCCAATCCGACCCACCCATTCCACTTTGTGTTCCCCTGCTCGTTCATCTCTTCCTTTATGTCGTCATTCGTGAAGTCCCTTGGGACTCCCGATATGACACCTACCGCTTTGCTTTGTCTGGTGTTTTTGGTGGTGTATTCTTCAATAGACACCACGTGGCTGCCTATCGTTGTAATTTTCAGCAGCTTTTGGAACTGCCCTTCACTGGTGGAGGTTACTAAAACCTCCCCGTCCCTTTTGTCCAGGCCTGCCAGCATGCCCACCATGGCATACAGTAGCCTATAGATTACCATGCGGGTTAACCCCGCAAAATCATCGCCCGCGAGTCCCTTGACCCTGACCCTCCTTCCCTGGGTACCATCTCTCTGCCCCCCCCCCCCCTCCCTTATGGCCCACCTCCCTCCCTTCACTACTGGACGCACCACCCGGGGAACCCCCGCTCTGCGCGATGGTTGGGACTCTCCCTCCCGCTGGGGAACCCCCTTGTCCCGAGACATCTTGTTGGGAGTGCCTTCCCTTCCTCCCACTTCCCCCCCCCTCCTCTAACACCCCGACCCTCTGTTTTCTTTTGGGGCCCGGTGTACCACCACCCTCCTTGTGGAGGGGTGCTTTGTGGTGTGTTCTGGAGATTGCTCTCCAGAATCACCACTTGCTGGGCCACCTGTTCGTGAGAGAACTCTTCCATTGCCAATTCGTCATGTAGGTCCGCCTTACCAGCCCCTACACCCCCCACCAGGTGAGTAGTGACGCTAACGCCCTCACTCGCTCCCTCCCAGGACATTCCCTCCCCACCCCTGCATGGACCACCAGTGGCTCCCTGCTTGGCAGCGCTTACGTCACTGTCTTTGCCACCATTTGGCGCTGAGTTGGATGTGGCCAGTTGACCACCACCAGTATCATGCGCCACTTCAAGAAGCTGTTTGAGGAAGTCAGCTTCCTCCATGTTGCTTACCCTACGGTGTGAGTTATTTAGAAGGTAGTGTGCAGTAGGAAAATTTAGAAGGTACAGTATGAGAGATAGGATAGGATGCAGTAGGATTAGTGTGTGAAGGAGATGAGTAGAGTAGGCTGTGAAAGACGGAAGTGTAGAGAGAGAAGAGGTAGAATAGGCCTAGTAAACTTTACCAGTATACCAGTGCTGTGTCGTCCTCTTCGGTAAAATTCGCGAAAATTCCAACTAAGCAAACTGAAAAGAAAATTTCAAAAATTTTCTCTTTTTTTTCGAAAATTGGTGTCGAAAACGAGCAAGGCTAGCACTAATGGCTGAGAAATGCGGCTGTTTGAATGGCGAAAAATCTAGTGTTTTAAAGCACGCAAACGAACATCCAAAAGAAAATTTATCAAAAAGGTTTAAACAAGTTTTAAAATTACGAAAATTATTAAAATAATTTAATAACCATACCTTATAGTTACGACTCGGGGAGCACAGCAAATAAACGAAAAAATAAAAGATTTGTTTTCGAAAATTGGCGCCAAATAAAAACGAACAAGACAACACTAATGGCCGACAAGAGCAACGATTTTACTGGCGGAAAAGCTATGCTTGATGCACGCGAACGTTCAAACGGAAAATGTTTTAGATAGTTTAAAGAAAAGAATTATCAAATAACACTGTTCTTTAAACTCTAGTCTCACTTAAGCAATATAATTTTGTCGCAAACGCAATAATGGACGCAATTTAAACTGATCTAAAACACGTCTATCATCAACGAACGCAAAATTCGAACTGTAAAGAATTTTTGAAAATTTTATATCCAATTAGATGATGTTAACACTGAATACGAAAGACCAATAGAAAGTCAATCATTTACAATTTTATAAATATTATCGTGTATGTTAAATATTTCGAAACTAATTAGACTAGGATTTGGTGCTACAAACAACAGCGGCATCTTGCAGGCACAATAGTTTCAAAATATAGGAACTATTATTGAAAGAGTGCAATTCATCATAAGCAATTTAGTAGGAATAGAAAATAACGGAAATGTTGACTGTTCAGACGGGTCTGCGTTTTAACCGTTTATTGGACAAACTTGTTCAATATAATTATAATTGTTTATGGAATTTGCAGAAAAAGGAAGATTATCTTTTGAAAATTTACCCCTAGAGTGTCTGGTTTCATTATCGAGCAAGTAATTTCAGTGGCAAATTGTCAAAAATATACTTCTTTAGCTCTGCAAATTGACAGTTCTCAAGACCTCTACAGAGGGCGACTTAGCAGCAATATTTGTAATTAAAAAATAGATTATTCAGTATTGGCTGAGGATGAGTACGACGGTTTGCAAACTGTCACCGGTTTACGGTGTGAGATCGGTGTAATGTGCAGCTCTATTGGACAGTGTCGTTAGTTTTGGATATGTCAGTGATCGCGTTGCATTTATCGACCTGGCTATACCAACGCGAAAGCGCACCACCACTAAGTGTCGCATAGTCAATGCATATGGGCCAACTACCGAAAGGGCCAAAGAGAATCCACAAGACCAAACCCCCAAGTGTCAATACTGGGCATGCCGCGAGAGATGGAATATGCCGACGATGTGGACTTTATAGATGAGGAAGGAGAAACCCCTTGACGAACTTCTCCTAATAGTTGCAAGCAAACTAAAAATTGAGAATCTCTTTATGAATGAATCCAAAACAGAGTTCACCCACATATACCTATCTACAAAGCATGGAACTAAAGAAAATGACGATCCACTCCGTGGCGGTGAACCATGGAGGAAAAGTAAAATCCTGGGCTCACTGCTTTTCAGTACTGCTGACATTTCTGCACGCTGCATCATGGGGAATATAGCTTTCCAGTCCTTCTGTAAGCTATGGATTCGTAGATCAAAGATGCCCTTGGTAAAAAGACTACGTTTATACAATGCAACCTGCGTATCCTTGATGATGTATAACTGTAACAGCTGGGCAGTTCCAAAGGCAGCTCTAGACAAACTTGACGCCTGCCACCGCAAACACCTACGCACCATCACTGGGCACCGATGTCCAGAGAGCATAATTTCCAATGATGCACTATACAAGATGTGTAAGACGCCGCCGCTGTCTGTAAAAGTCGCCCAGCAAAGATGGTTCATGTTTGGCCATGTGCTAAGGATCAGGAAGACACACCAGCACAGAGAGCCTTGGAATTCGCCCTACTCGGAGCCAACAAATACAGAGCCAGGAGAGGACATCATTGCATAAATCTGCTAAGCGTGCTACGAGGTGACCTCAAGAAAGCAAGATTAGGTACACTCAAGTCAAGAGTGGACCTGAGGAAGCTAGGGATTTTTGCTGAGGACAGGACATAGTGGGCAAAAGCGAAGAAGGACTGATTGCAGCTGTAGGATGTTTCTACTACTACACCCGCAGAATACAGTAATCATACAAAGATACACAATTCGTACAACAACGCATAGTCCGTCTTCAACTATGCGTTCGTGACGTACTTATCTACGTCATTCATGACGTCATAATGACGTCATTGATTGTGATGCCATTCTATACGTCACGTTGTTGATTATGACGTCATATGATGGATGGATACAGTGGAAAGGTCCATTTATCAAAAGTGGTATCCATGTCTGTTATCCATACTGCTTAATATGATCGGCCTCGTTGTGGAGCAAAACTTACAAAGCATGTCAATATTTTGTAAACGCAATCGATCTCAGTATGGTACCAAACCTTTCTCTCACCAATAACGATCCCCGCAGCCAAAAGTTAAGATCAAATAAACGATAAAATAAAATAAAGTCCCGTTCTATGTTACGCTTACTTCACTCCCAGTCTTGTTTATTTAGCATAAACTAGTGACTACTACTCAGCGTAAAAGTAACCCACCCCACAATGGTCAACCCCGCCCCGTCCCATGTGGCACCTTTGCTTTGAGTACGCCTACATTTCTTGCATTCATTATTGTATATATCATTACGCATCCGTATTGTTAATTTATGGAATTGAGGAATCCAGTTTTAGCCCATCTCCAGCTAAGGTTCACACACTGTGTTGGAAGCGAACGACCCATGCACTCTTTCAATCTCAATTTCCAGAAAACTAGACAGGTAACCTGTTGAATATTTTGAAACTAATTTGACAAATTAGTTTCAAAATATTCAACAGTATCTTTATCAAATAGTAAAGACATACGATTCGTGCAGCAACGCTCAGTCCGTCATCAATTATGCGTTCGTGAAGGACTTATCTACGTCATTCATGATGAAACTGATTATGACGTTAACCTACACGTCACATAGTTGATCATGACGTCGTAATAGTAAAGGATAAACTGGAATCCTCAATTGGAACGTAATTTTATGAGGCCATTAATTTGGTTTTGCTGCCGCGTGGAACTATTACGCAATTCTATCTCGTTAGATATCAAATTGATACTGATCGCCTACTTTCGCTATAGGCCGGTTTAGGTTAGGTGATCGGTTTTGCACATCTTTCTTGTGAGTGTCCCATTGGCTATTGCAGCAAAGATGTAGGCCATGTTACCCTACGTTGGTCGACTTGAATTGACACTTTTAATGGAGAACTTTAATAAGGCGACTGACCCCAATGCGTAACTATTAAATCAAAGCAAACTGAGAGAACGATCAAATCACATAGGTTCTCTCCCGCGAGCGTTTCTGGATATTTTGCCAAACTCTCGGGCAGCATGATCGTGCACATTCACTACAACATTGTCAGATTTACTGCCCAAACAACCCAACTCGTGTATGCTATGATGCGTGTACATTTTTAAAACACAGTTGTTGGACATTGTCGCTGTAACGTTCTCGTCAGCAAGCAACAGAGCAAACTTTGTCACTTATTATAAACCAATTAACCTCACCAACTAGGGGTTTCCATACAGGCGCGAAATGGTTAGGGGAACCTTAATAAAAGATAGCGTTAATATTGATTTATCGGCCCAATAAGGTATATATAATTCCGCCCTGGTATGCTAAGGAAATAAATAGACTAGTAAACGTGACCTAAGAAAAATAAAGAGAACACAAAATAACTATAACAAGATCTTTAGTATGTAGTATATGTTGACGGATCTGCCGCTTAAATCTGTGCTTTTGTGAGCCGCTACTCATTTAAGCGAAATGTTCCACACATCTTAAAGTCAATATAACCTCGCTTGAGCATGCTAGCACCGATTTTGGCGGACCGATTATTGTTTAGGAGAAAATATCAGTTGGCTCATCTTCCTACAACCCCGCCTCACCCATACCTCCTCCTCTCAGCTTACACATCTCTCCAGGAACGTCAATTATTCTTATTTATCAGTCACTCCGCTGGGGTACGGCGGGAGCTTGTGGCTGGGGCAGGTGATTTAGCTGGCAAACTTTGAAGAAACATACAAGGCAAAGAGGTTTAGGCTGAGCATTGCTACATCTCGGCTTCCTCTTGCCCGCCAGTACGGATCGATGCTTCTTCCCTAAGACCTGAAGCCGCGATTTGGAACGGTTTGCTGCGCTTTCGTATATCCGCGGGAAGGAAAGGGGAGAAACAGCCAGACTCTTAGGAGAACGTTTGAGTTTCGCAAATTTATCCTTTCGTTGTGACCTAGCGGGACTAAGCTAGTGAAATAATATCGCTACTACCCACATTTTACACGCAAATTGGGTGTTAAGTGTAATTATTACATTTTTTAAATTACCCGAAATATTCCACATTAAAATAAGAATTTCTAAATGCAATTTGATAGGTGACCCAGCAGTGATAAATATATTTCGTGTGTAACTGCCTATAAATGCCCACGCAAGGCAAAGCTCAATTGGAAGATCAGTTGGATGCTGTAGAGGACGTCGTTGAAGATATGTTTCCGGCATTAGTTGGCACGGTGGTAGTTTCTGTAGTCATTCTCGTTTTCGTCTTTTTGAGAGTATTTATAAGATGGTCAGTACGATGCATCAGTGAAAATCGCATCGACGGAAAAACAGTGCTTATTACAGGTAAACATATCATCATCATCATCATCATCATCATCATCATCATCATCATCAGCACCACCACCAACCCCACCACCACCACCACCACCATCATCATCATCATCATCATCATAATCACCACCACCACCACCATCACCACCACCACAACCACCACCAGCACCATCATCATCATCATCATCATCATAATCACCACCACCACCACCACCACCACCACCACCACCACCACCACCACCACCACCACCACCACCATCATCGTCGTCATCGTCATCATTATCATCATCCTCACCACCACCACCACCACCACCATCATCATCATCATCATCACTATCATCATCATCATCATCATCATCATCATCAGTGGTGTCAGCGGCTGCAGCAGTGACGGCGGCGGCGGCGACAACGATCGCGGCGGCGGCGGCGGCGGCGGCGGCGGCGGCAGCAGCAGCTGTGTTGCTGCAGAAATGAATTTTAAGACGTTATCTCCATGACCTTCAACGTCATGGTAACATGGTATTGTTTATATATAGTCT